>JASVEL010003476.1:0-320728 GCA_032618575.1 Nicotiana noctiflora
TGAAGGTTTTATTTTGTAACTAGCGAACTTCAGCTCTAGTTTGTAGTTTTTGTTTGTAACCGGCGAACTTCAGCTCTAGAGCTGAAGTTTTTATTTTGTAATTGGCGAACATCGGCTATATAGCTGAAGTTTTTATTTTGTAATTGTCAAACTTAAGCTCTAGGACATGTTTTTGTTTATAACTAGCGAAAGTTTTTGTTTGTAAATGGCGAACTTCAGATTTAGAACTAAATTTTTTAAAACCCTTAAGTATGTACTGATGAAGTTTCTATTACGGAACCATACTCCATATAATATGGCCATCCAACAGTATTATAAGTTTTTCTGATATCCATCTTGAGCATACAACATTCTTTTGAGTACAACCTTTGATCAGCTCATGAGTTATGATGACATTGTCTAGGTTATTTTTATCCTCGATGAAAGCTGATTGAGATGCTCCAACCAGTTTATCCACCACAGTTTTATGTCTCATGGTCAATACTATGACAGTCAACTTGTATAATATTGCACAACAGGAAATTAGTCTATAACTACGTACTCTTGGCACTAGGGTGACTGTTGTGGAATTAATAGCCTTAAGTAGTTTTCCATACTAAAGTTTCCCTGCTGAAGTTTCTAAGCTGCTGCGGCAATGTTTGTTTTTTCAGATTTAATGTTTTTGTTAGAAATCTCTGGAGCAAAGACTAGAAATTAGATATGGCGGAATACAGAGATCTAAGAATCTGGAATAGCTAGTTCAATGAAGGAAGCTTAATTATAATGGCTATGGCGTCATTTCTTTTTGTAGGGGAGAGAATAAGATGATAAATACAACCATGTAGAAGGAGAGATATTGTTACATCAATATTATGTTCCGGAGATATATGGAGTTCATTGGGAGAATGAGGAGGAGAAAGGGGGCTAAAGTTGTTTAAAAAGATGATACAAGATACAAATTTTTAAAAAAATGGGCATAGTTTAAATATGGGCAACCAAATAGGATACCCCGTGCAATTAAATATGAAAAGTCGAATGCTAACTGCTAAGTTTCTGATTCAAGCAAATAGTTTGTCTGTTTGGTCCAATGATAAAAACCGTGCTTAATTGTTTTACTCATTTGATTAGCAAAATTATAAATTTATTCCTTCCCAAACTTGAAAGAGGGAAATTATTGTTATAGGAGCTTAAGATGCTTTTGTTAGTGGTCATAAAAGCTTTCAAAAGTGAGAAGCAATTTTCCCTGTGGTGGGCGTCACAAATCACAACATGTGTTATGTAGGTGAGAAACCCTACCAAATTAGTCATAATTCAGATTTAAAGATAATCATGCTTATCTTTAATTAAGTACCTATCAAAATCTGATTTATTCATCATCATTTATATTTACCAATACCTTCTTTACACATTTTTAGTTTACTTAACTAATGTCATGATTGATCAATACAATTCAATTACCTTAGTTCTACCTATACCTACCTTTTTTTTTTATGGTTATTGAAACATCAAAGATCTTAGAACATGTGAAAACGTCACAGCTCCTCGGAGAGCAAGAATTCAAGGATGTAGTCTTTTGCGATGTTCCTTGTACGACCTTGGACGAAATTGTTATAATGGGCAAAACAATACAACTCTAAAGTGTAAGTTATTACGTGAATTAGTCTTCCTTAGTTCCTTTAATAGACCGGAAATTAAGTCACAATAAGGGCAAAAAAACGTGTAGGATTCTACTAGTGCAAGTAAAATCCTATTCTAACTCAAAATGATAACTTTTCTTTCAAATCACTTTCTACCTAAGTCGGTCCAGTATAGCAGAGATCATAGAAACAATAAGAGGTTACCAATTATAGTATTAAGACAAAAGTCAAATGAATTAAATCCTACTATAAATAATTGTAGTTTATTCCACTAAAAAGACAATTAAACTTCTCAATATGAATTTCAAAAATTCACTAATACTTATTTTAACTCCTCAAGTTAAGTTTGCAATTATCGGTTAATTAAACTAAATTACTTATAATTTAATTTAATCAACTAACTAAATCCTTTATAATTCTGCTTATACTATTTCATGTGATGGATACAAAATTTATCGGTTAGGTTTTCACACGAAAACTTATAAGCTTACATAAAGGGATATCGTCAATCCCAAAATTGAGTCACGAATTCTATCAACTAATTATTAGCATTTCACAAATGTTGTTCAATATTGTCCAATCTTTTAGGCATACACTATAAATTATTATGCCAGACGTCCCGGCCTGGGAGCCCCTTTCGCCTGGCATCGGAAAAGTTTTCATTATAAATGGATATAAGGAGTTCACATCGTAATAGTCTAAATTTTAACCATAGGGCTTATAAACATCGACATGTCCTCCATAATAACCACACCGAATGAAGCGTTCTTGGTTTCGAGTTGGTATATGGATGGGCCTAACTCTGAATGGAGTTGTACATTTTGATAAATCAAAATAATAAACAAATGACGGTTATCAAAATTATAACTATGAACCTGTTTGTATTGACTTATTTTAAGTGCTTTTAAGCCAAAATAGGTTTTAAGCCATTTTGTAGTATTTAGATAAACTAAGAAAGTACTTTTAAACACCTATTTTCAAACTATAATGACAAAAATAAGCCAAAAGCCAAAAGCTAGAATTTCTAATTTATAATTTTTTGCTTAAAAATCACTTACAACAAGCTCATTCAGACGAGCTCTATGTCAAGATTAGGAGTATAAGCTCATTCAATGAATTAGAGAAAATATTGTATACATATTCAGTACAAAAATATCTTTTCTCTACTTAATTCATTCAATATACACTAACTATACTAGCACAAGAAGTTGGAGCAAAATCACTCTTATAATCAAGGAAAATTATATTTTAATCTTGTGCTACAATCATCAAGATTTGCCCAACAATATATTCAATTGTGAATTTATAGTTTGGTAATTATGAGAACCAATAATTTAATCTTTTGTGCATGAGCTACGACTCCATACACTAAGGGGTCGTTTGGTTGGAATATAATTTATACCGGTATAAGTTATGCTGGTATATGTTATATTGGGATAAGTTATGCTGGGATTAGTTATGTTGGCATTGTTGTTTATTCATTGTTTGGTATGTTGTATTAAGAATGATAATTGCATAATTTCTAAGAAGAAGATATAAGTTATACCGGTGTTAATTACCCCACCTTTTATAAGGTATAATTTATCCGAGTGTTAAAATTAATACCGGGATAACTTATACCTAGTTTACTAACCAAACAGTTTATTAAGGTGGTATCAAATTTTTATACCACCCTTATACCTTCTTATACCTCATACCAAATGACCCCTAAATTTTCTACTACATAACTAAAGGACACACTTGTAACAAATAAACAACAACAACAACAACAACCTAGTATAATTCCACTTAATAGGATCTGGGGAGGGTAGTGTGTACGCAGACATTACCCCTACCCTGGGGTGGAGAGGCTATTTCCAAATAGACCCCCGACACCTTCCTTCCAAGAACTTTCCACCTTACTCTTGTGGGGACTCGAACTCACAACCTATTGGTTGGAAGTGAGAGTTACTTAACATCAAAGCAACCCATCTTGTCATATAACAAATAATTTATCTGAAATAATTCCTTATTGAATAGAATAAATCAAATAAACAATTGCTACATAAAAAATAAAGCACAATAATATAATATATTTAAAACCGCATGGTTAATAGTATATCCCAACAAAAGAGACTATAAATTCACACAAATATGGGGCAGTCTCTTTTTGCATTGCGAAATACACTTTGTTCTTTTTCATTCTTTTTGCGAATAATAAGTTCCTTCTATCATCAATATCTCATTTTATTTAATGGTATGTAGCCATTTCATGACATATGTGTTCTGTTATTAGAATTGTCAGAAATCAATAATTGAAAATTATCTCAAGAAATTTAAAGCATTTGGCATCAGAAGTTAAGGGCGAGAAATAACATGAAAAACTTTATTTGCAGGACTAAATGTTTATAACAAACAAAAAAAAAAAACGTGGATAAATGTTTTTGTGTTATATGTACATGTGTATATCAATTTAAATGACACACTTATATATATCAATCTCGAGATTTTATCTTTTCAGAACTCTTTTTTTTCCTTCTTTCCAAAAGTTTAGAGCTTATGTTAAGTGGAATTTCATAATTCCAAAAGCTTAGCTATGAAGCTACTAACTGAAGTTTTCCATTCACTACCACGTCTTTCATGAAATTGTAATTACTAGAAGAGGGGTTGCTCTTATGGTAAGCAACCCCCACTTCCAACCGAGAGGTTGTGAGTTCGAGTCTCCCAAGAGCAAGGTGGGAAGTTCTTGGAGGGAAGGATGCTGAGGGTCTATTTGGAAACAACCTCTCTACCCTAGGGTAGGGGTAAGGTCTGCGTACACACTACCCTCCCCAGACCCCACTATGTGGGATTATACTGGGTTGTTGTTGTTGTTGTAATTACTAGAACGTCGCAATTGACCTATAGTTTTTCTTTAAAAATAGCCATATATATAACTCTTTTTGATAAGCAGTTTTTTCGTACGTATTATCTCCTCCATCTAGTAATTACTGATGCATTTAAGTGTTTATATATATATATATATATATATATATATATATATATATATATATATATATATATATATATATATATATATATATATATATATATATATATATATATATATAAAGCTCCAGAAAGAACGAAAGGGAAAAACAAAAGAAGAAGAGGACAATGCCATGTCGAAAAGAATATAATCAAACAATATGATGTTTCTAGGAAAGAAGTTCTTGCGCTATTTAAAGACTAATATGTTAATTGGATTTAAAGGGGAAAAAATCGAATCCTCTGTTTAGCTCTACACCAGATTTGTTAATTATTTTTAGTGAAAGATAAGACGTACGATTATAATTCACATATATCATGTCGTATTAACGACATGTCTCACCACTCACCAGTATGTGAAATGTGAATGTCTCTCTGTAAGCTTAATTTAAGGATACAATACAAATATAGAAAGAAAAGGGTGTGGGATGATGGGAGAATAATAAGGACAAATTACAGAATTGACACCTAAAATGGCCCATAAGAAAAGAGATACTCTCTCCGTTCCAATCTATGTAAACCTGAGCATGAATTTTAAAAAATAATGATTTTTTTTGGAATTTGTGGTCATAAACAAGTCAAAAACGGGCCAGAATATTTATATGGCTATAAAATTTTTTCATTAAGGGTTAAATTGTAAGGTTAAAGCTAAATTATTATCAAATTTAAAAAGGGGTATTTTTTTGGAACAGATCAAAAATAAAATAGGTTCACTGATGATAGGTTATAAGTACGTATTTTAGTGGATTATTACACTATAATTTACTGCACTTTAGTTGAGTTTGCGCTTTAATCGCTAGTGTTTTTCGCTAACAGTGTGTTTTATGCCTTGTAGGTGTAATTTCGAGCTATATAGATATTATGTAATGACTTTAAGTGATTTGAAGCTTTGAAGTCTGAGTAAAAGCTCAAGGAATTAAGCCGGAGTCGTGTTCGGGGTCAAATTTGATAGTTGAGAACAAACGAAGACTCGATGAGGCATATTGCGTACTGTCTATTAAATTAGCATAACTTTTTCCTCAAAACTCCGTTTTAGCTCCACAATATATGGTTTGAAAGATAACTCAAAGGGCTACAATTTTTATGTTTTACATTTTCCCAAATTCCAAACGTAACAGGGTGAAAAACCGCGGTTCCACCGCGACCGCGGCAGAACCGTGGTAGAAGATGGTCGCAGACAATTGAAGAATCAAAGGGCATGTTTGGCCGCGGTTCCACCGTGGCAAAACCGCGGCAGGGGGCGTAAATTTCAGGGACTTATGTGCAAACCATGTGATTTTAAGCCCTAAACCCTATATTGAACCAAGGAAGCCGACCAAGAAGAGGAGGGGACATATTTTGGACAAAAATTAGACCTAAGAAAGCAAGAGACACTTCTTTAGGGTTAGACAACACCCTTGGAGGCAAGAACCCATTAGGAGAAAGGCGAAGAATTTTTCTACGAGTTATTCCTTCCTCGTCTTATTTTTCATTGTTGGTTATGACTTTTAGTATTGTAGTTTTACATACTATTATGAATAGCTAATTTGTTATCTAGAGTTTTGATAGAACCTTTTGTAAGATAAATTCGTGTTATATTTTTGTGTAATTGAGCCATAACTTTTCTCTATTTGTTCAACTACATTTACATTCTTGTTGATTGAAGAGCTCTCAATTAGCTGTACCTACTTAATGTGCATAACTCTAGAGAGAGTGCATATTTAGGTTATTGTTGAACAACACGTCTTCCAAAGTATATGAGGGATCCATAACCGAGGGTTTAAAGGTGGGATTAAGGATAACGAAGCATAGGGTGCGATCTGAAGTGAGCTGTATTAAAAGCCAGCTAGCGTAGCTCGGGAGAATGCGTCTAGAAAATTGTCGTAATTACTCGAAGAGATTTACAGTAATAAGAGCGCTCATGATCGGTAGATAATACTTAGGCGAAATTATAGAAGACATAACAGGAAAGATTCCGACAATAGGGGAAATCATAATTCTAGACCTCCTTAATCTTGTCTCTAACTCTTAATATCTTTAGTTGTTAATTTATTTTTTTAATTTGTTAATTAATTAGTTAAACTCAAGAATCTTAATATCTATAAGTTAGGAACTGTTCAAACATGTCTTCTTGGTGATAGAGAACAACTGTAGCTAAGTCTTAGTTTTCTTTGGGATTCCACTTCGGACTTGTAAATCAGATTATATTTGCAACGACCGCATTGTCCTTTTTATAAGGCATAGTTGGGCGTGATCAAATTATTACCAAATTTAAAAAAGGGTCATTCTTTTTGGAACAGATCAAAAATAAAATAGATTCACATAAACTAGAACGGATGGGGTATAAAGATTACTTTAGTAGTTGAGACCAAGTTTTATGGTAACTAGAACTTAGAAGAATTGCAGAAATTACGACCCCAGTTTCAAATCGTTGTAAAAACTAACTGCTCGCGAAGCCAAATTCAACATTGAATATATATATATATATATATATATATATATATATATATATATATATATATATATATTCAAATTAATTTAGGTTAGATCCTAAATTCAATTCTGCTCCCAATTTAGGTCTCTATATCCACCAAGTCGTCCATGAAAATATTGCGGTTCAACTTTCTCAAATAAACTACCTTACTAGCTGCAAAAGTTTTTATTTTTTTCTTAAATTCTTGTGTCCAGTCAAACATGTTCACATAAATTGAAACGGAGAGAGTATATAACTTAAATTAGATATGTTTTATTTGCATATTAATTTATCTATTGCATGTTGGATTTATTTCTGAACTTGAAATTGCATATATTCCTTTTGGTTAGACAACCCGAAATTGTGCAGTTGGAATATCTCTGCGATACGATGCATAATATTAATTGCAATTTGCAACGCAAACAGCTAAGAAGCTTAACATTATTATCCATATTGGCGAACAAAAAGATAAGACAAAAAGCTCTGTCCGCACAATTTTGGTAACTTTTTTATCGACTTCTATACATTTTGTACGAGGCTAGCTGCAGTATATTCTTGGTACTGCTTTGTTAGAACTTAGAAATACCATCTATAATAAACCAAACAGTGTTACGCGCTAAATGAAGATGATTTATTTAGATTTTCTGCACTCGAAATTAAATGAAGCGGCAAATCTTTCTAAGCCTGGCCAACTTAGTACGTGTAATTGGAAGTTGAGCAATCAATTCATAACGACCATTTTAGAGAATTACCAAGAAAAGACCCCAATAGACATGAATGGCTAAACAGTAATACACTGTAAAAAGGAAAACAGAATTATGATGAATGGTCAAAGTTGCACTTGCAATAGTAATCCATGACGAAGAAGGTTTTAATTACTGGCTGCTATGAAAAACATTTACGTTATATATATGCGCTATTGTTTTAAGTATAGGGTACCAATTAATAATTATCAATATACTTATTTATCTTATAAGTAATCTATGTGTAATACCTTTTATGCTGTACATGAACATAAACCCGCCCTAAAAATATGAGTTTAAGTGCCAGCATTAATATAATGGTACAAAATATATTTACACAATCAAAGGTTATCATATGTTAATTTTCTATGATAATAATTGGTTATTTTTATGATGGTCTCATAAAAATAATAACATACATGTTATCATAGGTTAAATTTCATTAATCGTATAAAAATTCTTTACACTCGCGGCATAACTTTAACTTTTTAGAGTATATCTTGTAGCGTTAGGGTTAGCCAATGAACCAAGAACATCACCTATATATCTCCCCAAATCCCTCAAATAATTTTCACTCATATCTGTCATCACTTTCTTGTTTAGCTTCTAAAATTGTCTGCAGTACACAAGAAAAGATGAAAAAACTTCAACTTTTTTTGAAGAGAGAAGACTCCTCAACAAATTCAGCTAATTTTAGTGTGAGATATAAAGAGTGCCAGAAGAATCATGCTGCGAGGGTTGGAGGATATGCTGTCGATGGCTGCCGAGAATATACGCCAATTATTGGGGAAGAAGGAACAAACAGCGCCTTTAATTGTGCAGCTTGCGGCTGTCACCGCAACTTTCATAGAAGACAAGTAATGGAAACTGAAGTTGCATCTGATTCTTCCTCTTCTTCTTCCTCTACCAATATTAACGGATAGTGTAAAAATTCTTTTACACTGTCAGTGTATTGAAGCTAAACTTATTTGAGATATAAGTTATGCAATTTGTGTTTGAGCATGGGTGGATTCAATTATAGAAACTAGGGAAGGCTCCAGCTTCCTAATTTCATTTTTACTAGCTTCTAGTGTTTGGCTTTGCTTATATATGTGAACGTGAGATTGTTGGTAATGATTTTGCATGGTTGATTGTCAAGGGTGAACCTCTCATTTGATATATAATTACTATTAGTCTATTTTTTCTACTTGTCTGAACGAAAAAATTAGGCTATAGTAGTATTTTGTTGTTCAGTTTTGGTGTTTCATATCTTTTAAAATGTACAGTACTAACCGCATGGGTATATATATTCATATATTAACCCTAACGAGATAGCAGATGGCGCGAGAGTAAGGAATATATACATAACTATTCCTACCAGCCAAGTTAAATTCATGTGTCAAAATCATCATCAAATCAAATGTGCAGGGCTGAATATGTATGAATCTCAGGGGTGTATAAGCGTTTAGTTAACAGCAAAACAGAAAGACGAATATATGAAGTTGTTTCTTTGATTGTCCATCTTTTCAATATATATCAGGCATCTATTCTTCATATATAATACTCCCTCCGTTTTAATTTATGTTAACCTATTTCTTTTTTAGTCTGTGCCAAAAAGAATGACCACTTTCTTTATTTGGAAATAATTTACCTTTATACAATGATTTATAGCCACACAAAATAATATGCCTTATTTTACACCACAAGATCAAAAGTCTTCTCCCTTTTCTTAAACTCTGTGCCCAGTCAAATGAGTTCACATAAATTGAAATGTAGGGAGTATAGTATATTAGTTATATTGAATTTCGTTGCGCCAAAATAGTTAAATGAAAACAGTAACCACCCATATTATCCGCTAAAAAATAGGTTGGATAACATATGAATAAGAACCATAGTATCCATTTAAAAAGTGAATAATTAATTGGTTTAACTTTTACATTTGTAAAGCCTCAATTTGGGAATTTTACAAGTTTGGGAGACTAGCAATTCTACCAAAAGTGATTATATTCAAAAAGTCATGGATAATATGAGTGATTAACCCATTTTTTATCTGTATTATAATTTATTCGTTTTTCATTACTTATTTTCGACTCCTCTCATATCTAACGTGACCCGTCCATTTGTCACCCCTAGTCTTGAACATATCTCCAAGTCAATCAGGTTAAATCGAAAAATTAGGGACATGTGGTCTCTTCGAAGGGGTAACATCGTTGTCTAAGATCAGCATTGAGTTAAAAATGAGATTTGTTTCCATCTCCTCTATACATGTTTGTGATGTCTGATTGGTAAATCTCCACAAAAGGTGAGGTAAGTATTTCAGCTTACTTGAACGATTTTATCACAATCGAATTCTTACTTAAAGTAATCACAAACAATGTGACATGTCTTTGTACGTGATGGAATTTCCCTGATATCATGCTCATGCACGTTCACTGCTACCTAGCTAACTGAATGTTCCTTATTTCTTCTAGGCTATGTGAATGCAGAATCTTACTATAAAAGGCAGGGGGAGGAAACTTCATCTACACATCAGAACACCCATCTATTGAACTATTGCATGCAAATTGGTACTAGTGCTCAGGAATTTTTTTGGACACGCACTTAATATAATTATTTCAAAATTTTGAAGTAATACTAGAAAATAAGTGTCATCTGATGAGTAATTTTTAATGGCCTTTTTCTTCATGTCACTATTTAAATTTGTCCCCATTAATTATGTATATCTGCAAACAAAAGATTAACCAATTACTTTTAAAAGCGAAACTTAGTCCATTAAACTAACTAAAGACAGAACTCAACGAACGGCCCAAACAAGCATACAATGAATAATGGAAAATTTTACTTCTTATAGCAAATATATACACCCTATTTAATATAAACTAAAATCATTTTAAAGGCTAAATGATAACAAAATGCTCTTATTGATGTTCTTTTGCTACGCAGGGACTAATCCAAGTGAGGAGCAACTATGGAGTGTTTTGGAATCAATAATGTGGAAAAAAGGCCAATCAAAGAGCACACGAGCAGAACGAAGCAAAGAGAGGACTGGCTTTGAAGCCACCACGGTCGATAGCGGCTGGACCGCAGTAGATTAAGGAAGCGAGGCAGAATGTTTGCCTCTTACCGCGGTCGTGACGCGTTCTGCCACAGCCGCGGTGAACTGTGCAGTTTCCTAGAACTTTTGGGACGAAAGTGTAAATCGGGAAAAACTTATTCCAAGCTCTAATAAACTCAAGAAGCTCGCCCAAGAAAGTATCAAGCTTGTTTTTAGACTACTTTGAAGCCAATAACAAGTGAGAGAAGAGCAACCAAATATTAGAAGTTATGTCCTCTCTTTATTATTGCAATTACACATAATGAACAATTTAGTAGTTATATCTTGTTTTGTTATGAGTAACTAATTCTTTAGTCTATAGGGTTTTGATGGAACCTATTGAAGGATGAACTTTTTGTTATGTTAATATAGTTTGCCCAATTTAATCTCTATTTGTTCAACTGTATTCTTGTTGTAGTTAATTGGTAGGATTCTCAATTAGCTGTGCCTATTTAGTGCGCATAACTCGGGAGAGAGTGCATATTTATGTAATTATTTAACAACATCACTCCCAAAGTATATGACAGATCAATATTCGAGGGTTTAAAGACGGGATTAGGGATAACAAAACCTTGGGTGCAATCTAAAGTAAGCTGTAATAAACAAAGCCAGATAGCGTAACTCGGGAGAGTACGTCTAGTAAATTGTCGTGATTACTCTGGAGAGGTTTACAGTAATAAGAGTGATCATGATTGATAGAGACGATTAGGCAATTCTATGTGAAACATAACCGGAAGGGATTCCATCAATAGGGGAAATCATAACCTTAGATCCTTCTCATAATTATTTATAACTTAATCATACTTAGTCATTATTTAATAAATTAAATTCAGTATTAGTTATTAGAAATATCCTCAATTATTTTTCAAAACATTTGGGAAGTTGATTACGTAGAATATTCTAAGTCTAACGAGAGTAATTGATAGGTTAAATCCTTGTGGGTTCGACTCCGGGCGAAATACTCAGATTATATTTGTAATGTCCGCTTAGTCCATTTTATAAGGCATAGTCTGGCGTGATCAAATTTTGGCATCGTTATCGGGGAATTAACGGTGTTATCAATTACAATTGAAAGAAATACAAAAATTCTTAGTGTAGTCAGTTTTCTCTATACGCAATTTATACATTGAAATTTTAATGTTTGTTGACTTGGTTGTACAAGTGCATGCCTATAAACTCATCGTGGACTATTGAAGCGTTTGAAGCATTATCAAATCCCGAAAACTTTCAAGGACTTAAATCGGCCCAACTGGAAAAACAAACAACAACAAACAACTGAAAAATTCAAACCAGACATGGGAGATCACGTAGTAGACCCAGCTGCGCCAGTAGCGCTACTGGCACCTCTTGTGCCAAAGGTTGTTCTATACAGCTGCAAATTCGGCCACTACAATTTTAGTCCCACAAATACAGGTTGAATCGTTCCAAATCACGAACAACATGTTGCACTTGTTGCAGAACAAGATACTATTTTCGGGGTCACAAATCGAAGATCCTCAGCAGAACGTGAAGAATTTCCTGTCAGTCTACAAAACTCAAAGACAACCCAACATAACTCAAGAAGCAATCAAGTTGTTGTTGTTTCCATTCTCGGTGACAGAAGCTGCCCAGACTTGGCTAAACTCACTCCCCACAAACTTCATAACAACTTAGGAGGAGTTAGTCAAGCAATTTGGGAACAAGTTTCATCCACCCAACAAGATTGCTCAACAATCGATGAAATTTTGAGCTTCGAGCAAAGACCAATGGAAACACTAAAAGAAACATGGGAACGAATCAAAGGGATGCTAGTTATATGTCTGCACCATGGTATTCCAGATTAGATGTTGGGGCAGCGGTTCTACAGGGGATTGGCAGATGGTATGAAGGGCATTGTTGATGCTTCAGCTGGTAGAGCATTTTTTAGCAAAACATGGAGAGAAAGCCAGAGTATGCTTGATAAAATGGCAAAAACTTCGGGGTGGACAACCAGAAACGTACCGATCACTCTAGTGGTTTACTTAGTGCTCTTAGATCTATCTAACACTCTTGCTGAAAACATGGCCATGTTAAAGACACAAATAAGTATACTTACCAAAAAGGTAGAAGAGTCAGGGCAGAAGCAGTAGGTACACATTGTAGATACTACTAATGGGGGCTTATGCACATCTTGCATTAGTCATCCAATTGGTCACCAGTGGAATGCAGAAAATGGTCATCATCACTACCCATAGGACATGAATTATGTATCGAATTATGGAGGTCAGAGATATGGTGGTCAAAAATGAAGCCAACAAAATTAGTCGTGCAGGCTAAGTTCAAAAATGGAAACATGGGAGGTATGAGACTTCCCAATAATATGATGCCTTATCAAAAGCCACATGGATATAATAATCAAAATTAGCAGTAGGGGTATCATCCTCCTCAACAACAACATGGTGGACGGCAGGAAGATGGGTTTGTAGGACTCGAGGCTAAAAAAGAAAATACCCGGATCATTGGAAAGAAGAGACCCTCCGCACCATTCCCACAGAGGCTAGCCAAGAACCAAAAAGAGGAGCAATACAAGAAATTCTTGGAGATACTGAAACTAATCCAGGTAAATATTCCATTGATTTATGCTTTGAAGGAGATGCCTGGTTATGCAACAATGATAAAGGACTTGATGTCCCAAAAATTCAATTTCCAAGACTTGGCCACAGTGATTTTTACTCAGACCTACAGTGCGGTGGTGACTAGACCAATTGCTGAGAAGCTATCTGACCTAGGGAGTTTCACAATTTCCCGTGTGTTGGTAACTTTGCTTCCGCCAAAGCACTTTGTGATTTGGGGGGTAGCATAAATCTTATGCCCGTCACGATCTATAAGAGGTTGGGGACTGGAAGAGCTAGACCCACTTCTATATTGTTGCAGCTGGCTGACAGGACCGTGAAAAGACCTTCTGGTATGTTGAATGATGTATTTATTCAGGTAGGGAATTTTATGTTCCCTGCAAATTTTGTTATTCTAGATTGCAAGGTGGATGAAGAGATTCCCATAATTTTGGGAAGGTCGTTCTTGTATACTTAGAGAGCACTTATTGATTGTGAGATTGGGAGCTCAAGATGAGATTGAACGATGAAGCGATAACATCCAATGTGCAGAAATCTATGAGGCGACCAAGTGAATTCGCCAATTGTTCTCTTATTGATGTCGTGGATATAATGAAGCTGATTATAAGATGGTGACTATTGAGGACCCTCTTGCTACGTACATGTCTCGTAAACTTAGATGAGGTGAATAGGGAAGAACTGGCGAATGGGTAATGGCTTTAGAGGGCAGAGGATTCTAGGATAGAACTCTTGAATTTGAGCCCCTGCACTTAGAAAATAGAGAAACTCCTCCAGCCAAGTCATCTATTGAAGAACCACCAAAGCTGGAATCGAAGCCACTACCGCCCATGTCAAGTATGAGTTGTTGACACCCAATATTTCCCTATATATTTTCAATATGCAAAAAACTTCAAAATGAAATATATATGCATACGTAAGCATATCCAAGAATTTTATTTTTTTATTAAAAAATTTTAAGGTTGTTAAATCAATTTATTTCCCTTTTTTTATCCATAAATTCCCGATAATTATGTCCAAAATTATTATTTTTGATGATTCATTTAGGATCTTCATATTTATGCCAAAATATAGATAAGGTAATTTTGCATATTTTTAAAAATTTATTTAGTATTTTTTAAACTAAAAGAGCATATAATTGGAATATTAACCTCTTCTAAGATTTAATTGCGTTTATATAAATAAAATCGGAGCTTAAATTTTTAAAAAGTTAATTATATATTATAAATCATTATAAATGAGGGATAAGTACAGACGTCTCCGTACCGATCCGCGAGACTCTACTAGACATGCTAATGACTCGTGCCACCCTAAAAGCCTAATGCTCTGATACTATGTTGTCACGACCCTGTGACGACCCAAATGGTCATCATCGTATTTCTCCTCTTTTTGTGCTTCCGAGGCCTTGGAAACCTCACTTTTAGTTGCCTCAATTTGTGTGCGCAGTCGGGGCGCAAAGCCGAAAAGTTTTTATGTTAAAATATGTGAATTTTGTGAAAATTTTAAAGAATTATGATATTAATATTGATATAGTTGACTTTGGTCAACATTTTTGGTAACTAGACCCGGACCCGTGATGTGACGGTTCCAGGAGATCTGTAGAAAAATATGGGACTCGGGCATGTGCCGGGAGTCGAAATCTGAGGTCTAGAACCCCCGTAAAAGAATTTTTCTGTTAAATTATTTTCTGAAATTATTAAGGAAAATAAACATAAAAATGAGTTAGAAAATGTAGGTATCGGGCTCGTATTTTGGTTTCGATGCCCGTTACAAGTCTTAAATATGCATTAAGTGCTTTCTGTGAAATTTGATCGAAATCGGACGTCGTTTGACGTGTTACAGACCTAAATAGCTTAAGTTGGAAGTTTATGAACTTTGAAATGAAAATTTTGAGTTTTGGGGTTTGATTCTTAAATTTTGATGTTATCTTGGCGATTTGATCACATGAATAAGTTCATAGAATGCTATTGAGTTAGTGTGTGTGTTTGGTCGGGAGCCCCGGGGGCTCGGGAGTGATTCGGAGGTGGTTCTGGGTAGTTTTACACTTAAAAGGTTAGTAGATTTTATGCAATTTTCACATAGGGATTTTCTTCATCGTGTTCGCATCAGTTGGCTCGCGTTCACGTAGTTTTGTGTTTTCTCCCTTCGCATCTGCGTCTTGGCCCTCGCGAACGCGTAAGCTAAATTCAGACCCCAACAATTCTCTTCATCGCGTGCGCGGATTATACCCCGCATTTGCAAAGCGTTGAGCCCCTCTTCAATGCGTTCGCATACATACCCTCGCGAACGCGTAGAGCAACCCGGACCCTCCCCCCCCCTAATTTTTCTTCTTCGCGTTTGTATCACTCCCTCACGGACGCGATGTACCCCAGGTTTCCCTTCTTCGCGAACACGACCCCTGTGTCGAGAATGCGTAGCACAAAAATTCCCAGTGATTTTTAAGTCATAAAACAATGTTATTACGGGATGTTTCTCATTTTTTTCACACGAGCTCCTCCCTTAAACACTCCATAGGCGATTTTCAAGCTCTTCTTTCTCCATAATATCTTGGGTAAGTATTCTTAACTTCTTTCCATCTTAATTGCTTCTATTAATCATAAATTTCCTTGCCCTAAATCATGAAATCAAGGTAGAAAATGGGGGAATAGAACTAGGGCTTTGGGAATTTTGGTGATTCAACCTCAATGGGTCGAATCTTGAAACAAATTACATATTTGAACTCGTGGGGTTATGGGTGATTAGAATTTGGTCCGAGCCTCGAGTTTGGACTATGTGGGCCTGGTGTCGGATTTTGCTATTTTTGGAAGAATGATAGGAATTTCATTTCTAGACCATGGGATTACGTTTTTGAGCTTTTATTGATACTATTGAACCAAATTGTGCCTAGATATCATTGTTTCGGAGTCGGATTCTAAAGAAAAAGCGGTTTAGAGCCTTGATTGCTATTTTCGGACTGAGGTAAGTGTTTGATCTAACTTTGGCTTGAGGGAATAAGATTAGAGTGTTATAATTGCTATTTGCCAAATGATCGAGTGCGGTGTATAGGCATGGTGATGAGTATCTATACACCGGATGTGATGACCCGGCCCGTCATCATGTGAGTTATCACCCTGTTATCCCCGTTATATGCTTGTTAATGTTACAATATGCATGTTGGGTGAGTTTGAGTCAGTACGGGTCGAGTTTGGTTGGAAATGAGACAAATAGTCTCTTAGAAGAAGGAATAGTTGAGAAAAGTCTACTGGATGTTGACTTGTGAGTTAGAGAGCTCGGATTGGATTATGATGATTCAGTCAGCTCGAGGAGGTCATTTATGAGCTAGGAGAGCGATCAGAAGTGAATTTGGAAGTCCGATGTAGTTTTAGACTTGAATTGGCTAAAGTTGAATTGTGGCGATATTCGATCGATAGGTGAGATTTTTATCCGGGAGTCGGAATGGAATTCCGACAGTTGCAGTAGCTCCGTTAGGTGATTTTGGATGTGCTTGCAAAATTTCAGATCATTCGGAGGTCGTTTGGTCGGGGTTTTGATCGAATATCGATTGTGGAAGTTTAAATGAAAACTTAGGCTTGAATTTGCTTGGATTCGATATTTTCCGTGTTTAAGGGCATGTTTTTATGAATGGAACAAGTTTGTATCGTGTTATGGAGTATGTTGGTGCTTTCCGTTTGGACCCCCGAATTCATCCCGAGGCCCCGGGGACCCCAACGAAAACCACCAACATACTCCATAACACAATGTAAACTTGTTCCATTCATAAAAACATGCCCTTAAACACGGAAAACATCGAATCCAAGCAAATTCAAGCCTAAGTTTTCATTTAAACTTCCGCAATCGATATTCGATCAAAAACCCGACCAAACGACCTCCGAATGACCTGAAATTTTGCAGGCACATCCAAAATCACCTAAAGGAGCTACTGCAAATGTCGGAATTCCATTCTGACTCCCGAATCAAAATCTCACCTATTGATCGGATATCGCCAAAATTCAACTTTATCCAATTCAAGCCTAAAACTACACCGGACCTCCAAATTCACATCCAATCGCTCTCCTAGCTCATAAATGACCTCCCGGAGCTGACCGAATCATCAGAATTCAATTCCGAGCTCTCTAACTCACAAGTCAACATCCAGCTGACTTTTCTCAACTATTCCTTCTTCTAAGAGACTATTTGTCTCATTTCCAACCAAACTCGACCCGGATTGACTCAAACTCACCCAACATGCATATTGTAACATTAACAAGCATATAACGGGGATAACGGGGTGATAACTCACATGATGACGGGCCGGGTCATCACATTCTCCCCAACTTAAGAAAACGCTCGTCCTCGAGCGGGTCAAGAAACATACCTGGAGACTCAAATAGGTGAGGATATCTACTCCGCATCTCCTGCTCGACCTCCCAAGTAGCCTCCTCCATGGGCCGACCTCTCTACTACACCTTGACTGAAGCAATCTCCTTGGACCTCAACTTTCGAACCTGTCTACCCAGAATAGCCACTGGCTCCACATCATAAGATAGATCACCATCAAGCTGAATGGCACTAAAGTCTAATACATGAGACGGATCCCCGATATACTTTCGAAGCATAGACACATGGAATATTGGATGAACACTGGACAAACTGGGTGGCAAGGCCAGCTCATATGCCACCTCTCCAACCCTTCTGAGTATCTCAAAAGGACCAATGTACCTGGGACTCAGCTTCCCCTTCTTCCCGAACCTCATGACACCCTTCATGGGTGAAACCTTCAGCAATATTCAATCACCAACCATAAAAGACAACTCTCGAACCCTATGGTCTGCATAACTCTTCTGACGAGATTGTGTTGTGCGAAGCCTCTCCTGAATCAACTTCACTCTATCCAGAGCATCCTGAACTAACTCAGTCCCTATCAATCTCTCACCAAACTCAAACTATCCCACGGGAGATCTACACCATCTGCCATACAACACCTCGTATGGGGCCATCTGAATACTCGACTGACAACTACTGTTGCACGCAAACTCAGCCAGTGGCAAGAACTCATTCCACAAACCACCAAAGTCAATCACACAAACTCGCAACATATCCTCTAGGATCTGAATAGTGCGCTCAGACTGCCCGCCTGTCTGAGGGTGAAATGCGGTGCTCAACTCTACCCGCGTAACCAGCTCCCGCTGAAATGCTCTCCAAAACTGAGAAGTGAACTGAGTGCCTCTGTCAGATATAATAGACACTAGGATCCCATGCAACCTGACAATCTCCCGAATAAAGATTGTCGCCAACCGCTCCGATGAGTAAGTAGAACAAACTAGGATGAAATATGCGGACTTGGTCAGTCGATCAACAATCACCCACACAGAATCGAACTTCCTCGAAGTCTGAGGGAGCCCAGTAACAAAATCTATGGTGATCCTCTCCCATTTCCACTCGGGAATAACCATACGCTGAAGAACACCGCCCGATCTCTAATGCTCATACTTGACCTGCTGGCAGTTGAGGCACTTGGCTACATGCCTAACAATATCCATCTTCATCCTTCTCCACCAGTAGTGCTGTCTCAAGTCTTGGTACATCTTCGCGGCACTTGAATAAATAGAGTACCGAGAACTGTGCGCCTCCTCTAGTATCAACTCCTGCAAGCCATCTACATTGGGCACACAAATACGGCCCTGCATCCTCAGAACGCCATCACTGTCGATAGTCACATCTCTAGCATCATTGTGTAGCACTCTGTCCTTAAGGACAAGCAAATGTGGGTCATCATACTGTCGCTCCCTGATGCGATCATATAAAGAAGATCGAGAAACATCACAAGCCAACACTCGGCTCGACTCTGAAATATCCAACCTCACTAGCCGATTTGCTAGGGCCTTAACGTCATAAGCAAATGGCCTCTCCCCAACTGGGATGTAAGCTAGGCTGCCCATACTGACCGACTTCTGACTCAAAGCATCGGCTACAACATTGGCTTTCCCCGGATGATATAAGATAGTGATGTCATAATCCTTAAGCAACTCCAGCCACCTCCGCTGCCTCAAATTAAGGTCCTTCTGTCTGAATAGGTGTTGAAGACTACGATGATCCGTATACACCTCACAGGAGACACCATACAGGTAATGCCTCCAAATCTTCAGAGTATGAACTATGGCTGCTAGCTCCAAATCATGAACAGGGTAGTTCTTCTCATGAGGATTCAACTGGTGAGAAGCATAAGTAATGACTCTACCCTCCTGCATCAATACACAACCAGTGCCAACTCCTAAAGCATCACAATACATAGTATAAGGATCTGAAGCTGACGACAGTATCAAGACTGGTGCTGTGGTCAGTGCTGTCTTGAGCTTCTGAAAGCTCTCCTTGCACTCCTCGGACCATATGAAAGGAACACACTTCTGAGTCAATCTAGTCAAGGGTGAAGCAATAAAAGAGAATCCCTGAAGAATCGGCTATAATACCATACCAATCCCAGGAAGCTACGGATCTCAGATCGGCCCTGAAGAGCATAACATCTAGTATGTCCGCCTGATCGGCCTCCCCCTCGAGGGCGACCCCTAGCTGACTGACCCTCACCCCTAGCTGGCGGGGCGGGTGCTGAAGTAGAAGGACCAGATGACGAGGGCTTCCACCTCTGCTGATAAGACCTGGAAACAAGACGGGGACACTCTCTGCGGATGTGCCCAAACTCTCCGCACTCGAAGCAAATCCCCGGAGCTGGGGGCTGAGACTGATAAGGACCCCTAACGCTGCAGTGTCTAGCTGAAGAACTAGGCCGAGAAAAACCCTGGACAGATGGGGCCTATGAAGAACTCTGAGCTGGCATAGCGCTGAGAGATGGCTGGCTCTAGTACGAACCCTGATAACCCTGGCTAGAAGACTACCTACGGCGATCTGAGTGGCCCGACTGTGAAGACCTGAAAGAGCGACCCCTGCTCAGCTGACCCTGGCCTCTGGTTTGAGTACCACTAGAACTAGCTGATCCTCGAGGCCTCTTGTCCTCCCTCTCATCCCGCTCTCTGCGACGATCTGTCTCTAAACGGACCATTTTGAGCCAAAATGCACTGCTAAAATGCTGCAATAAAATTGCAGGTTATTTGTTCTCTGCGATAGCGTATATGGCCACGCGATCGCGTAGTGTAACAGAGTGAGAGCTGGGAAGTTGTTCTTCGCGATCACGACATGAGGGATGTGATCGCGGAAGGTTAAGGGTTTGTTCATTGCGATTGCGAGGTTATTGATGCGATCGTGTAAGGTTTTAATCCAAAGCAGTGTGATCGTGGTCGAGGTGATGCGATCGCGTAGAATGGTCAGGTTGAGCATTGCGATCGCGGCTGAGCCCACGCGATCGCGTAGAGGAAAAGCTGGTCGCCCAAGAGTTGTGCATCGCGATCGCGAGCCAGTGCTATGATCGCATAGTTTAAATATGTCTGGCAGTGAATTTAAGTCCAGAACATTTCAGACGCGGCCTTTCATTCATAAAACACCATTGTTGAGTCTTAGAGAGAGAAAGTGACGAGAAATTGCTGGGATTTCATCGGGTTATCATCGGAGGTAAATTTTATGGTTCAATTATTTTTTTATCTTAGAATCCTCCTCTATTTCACTGAAATTGGATGAATTAATGGGGGAATTTAGCTTAAGCCAGGGTTTTGGTAAAATATCGATTTGAATAGGCAAACAGAGTCCCATTTTGGAAAACTTTATATGCATAGACTCGTGTTGAGACGAGGATTCCGAATATATAACTTTCGTAATTTTCGAGAAGCATACTAAAAGTCGGGTTTTGACAACTTTGTGGGTTTTAGTCCAAATGGAGTTATTTCGAATGAGATGTGTGTAATTAGCATATATTGACGTATTCTCTATGATTTTGGATAGATTCAACATTCGAGGCGGTTGAATTGCAAGGAAAGCGCAAGGCGGACTAAGACTTCTACCGGATCGAGGTGAGTGGTGATAGTAAATAATGTACTGATAGTTTGAAACCCCGTACTAGCACTTTACAGTGCTATGATGAGATGAGACACGCGTCATGTGACGGACGTGGTGACATTGTGATTGGGGAATTGGACTTGGTCCTTTCCGACTAGTAGTGTACTGTGTATTGTGACAGAGAATGGGATTATAACTGTGTAATTGGGCTAGTAGCCATGTTTGGTTCCTTGTGCAAATCTGTAGAGCATTAGGGGACCTGTAGAGCTAGGTGACCCCTATATCATGTTGGAAACTTACACTCAGCCGTAAAATTAGCTGTATAGCATATCGTGGGCCAATACTAGATGTGTACTGTGAGAGATAGACTACTTAGGGTGGAAATTCCCTTATTTAGTTGAGTGGGCCTGAAAGGCCAATTCTATACTGACTGGGATAGGGCCGAGGACCCATTATAAGGTATTATATGTATATACCTGCATTGGATCGGACCTCACACCGCAGTGATGTATATGTGGATCGGACTGCACGCCACCGTAATATATACAAGTGGGATGGACTGCACGCCGCAGTATTATTGCGCTTGGGCCGTAGGAGCCCCTTCGGAGTCTGAGTTTGCAAACATTCTCAGTGAGCGCTAGAGTATATTATGGGATCGGGATGCACGCCGCAGCAGTATAGCAATATATGTATATATATATTGGATCGAACGGCACGCTGCAGTAATATATGTATGGATCGGGCTGCACGCCGCAGTATCATAGTGCTTGGGCCTAGGGAGCCCCTCCGAAGTCTATATACACCCCTAGTGAGCGCCGTTGACGTTAAATGGAGCGGGCTGCATGCCGCAGCGTTATATGTATTGGAGTGGGCTGCACGCCGCAACATCATACTTATGCATATCCATATACGTATTTAATACTTATACATTATAGACATATGTATATATTTACCTACGTTGAGTTGGATGTACACCGTAGCGGTACGAGTGAGGATTTGGTCAGTGTGGGTCCTTGTTGAGATAGATGTGGACTGGAGATGAGAGTATTCACCGTAGAGATGACTTATCTGTGGGGTTGCCTTAGAACTGTTTAGTGATAGCACCGGAGTTCTTACTTTCAGTTATTGTTTATTATTGTTACTCACTGAGTTGAAATATACTCACCCCACTCCCCTGCACTTTTTTGTGCAGATTCACAGGTGCTAGAGAGCAGTTGAGCTGTCGCAGCTGCTTATTCATATCTATTATGTGGAGACTACGAGGTAGCTGTCGACGTCTGCAGAACCTGTTTTCTCCTTCTTTATCATTTTATTGCTTTCTTATTGCCTAGACTTGCTTGTATAGGCTGTTTTATCTGTAGAGGCTCAGACTTGCGACACCACGATTTGGTTGGGACCGTATTTTGTATGCTTCTACTATCACGTTTATCATTTTGATATGAACACTTGCTATTTAAGTTCAAATTGATCACCTGAAATTAATAATTGGCTGATTTAATGGGTAACATGGTCGGCTTGCCTAGCATTGTGTTGGGCGCTATCACGACCGGAGTTTGGGTCGTGACACCGGAGTATAGTATGACCGTGGGTCTTTGTTTGTACTGGTTTTTGATATATTTTGGAACTCTTCCGAGCTAAATAATGATTTCTACCTAATGTGAAGAGTTTGCAGATAAATTTGAAAATGTTAATACTTTGGAGCGTTGGCTCGAATGATAAATACTATTGAGTAGGAGATGAAAGTATTGGAAAGAGTTGTGATTAATCCTTTGCCGGGATGGTTTGAATATATTGAATATTTCCCTTACCGGGATGTGTAAGTTATTACTATTATTCCCTTGTCGGGACATTTTTATTATTGTTTATTTCTCTCGCCCATTTGGTTGTGACTGTTGTTTGGGTGAGGAAGAGTGATAATGCACGAAGGGTCATTCCGTGCCATTTCTGATTATATTTGCACGAAGGGTCATTCCGTGCCATGTTTTGACTGTTTATGCATGAAGGGACATTCCGTGCTCTAATTTGACTATATTTGCACGAAGGGTCATTCCGTGCCATGAAATGAGAGTTATGAGGGAAAGTATGAAGGGTGATGTTGTGCATTTTATTCGATTGCTTTGGGTGAGGATGAGAGTAAAAGCACGAAGGTTGATGTCGTGCAGCTATTGAATCTCTTATTCTTTGTTAGTTATTATTGTGCTTTGTTTCTTAATTACGCTGATGAATTTTCTAATCGGATTGTACTCCCCCCATAGCATATTTCTCTCCCTTTTGACTGTTTAGCTTCGGTATTTATTTTCCTTTTAATGTATATATGTATATAGAATTGTACAGGTTGATTCGTAGTCCGGTCTAGCCTCATCACTACTTCGTCGGGGTTAGGTCATGCACTTACCACCACATGGGGTCGGTTATCCTGATGCTAAACTCTATGCATTATTTTGTGCACATATCCAGGAGCAGCTTTTGGACAGCAGCAGTAGTACTTTACCCGGGAGCTGTCTTCAGTCCAGAGACTCACGAGGTAGCCTAGCTAGCATTCATAGGCCAAAGTCCCTTCCCTTATTTCAGTTTGTTTTCATTGTACCAAGACAGACATATGTATTTTCTTTTCATTCATACTTGTTTGCAGTACACTTTAGTAGTCCGTGACCTAGTGACACCAGATTTTGGGTAGTGATATGTTATTAACTTCCGCATTTTGATTTCATTTTATAAAACTTAAAGTCTTCCGCATTTATTTAATTATTTCCAGTATATTATATTGTCAAGGTTGGTTAGAGTTTGTTTAAGGTTTGGGTGGCCTAGCTCTGTTAGTAGGCGCCATCACGATGCCCGATTGTAGAAAATCCTGTTCGTGACACCCAAAATCCACTAAGGGTAGTGATGGAGCTGGACACTACTATCAGGCAAGCCAACCAAAGTGCTTAATCAAATTCTCGTTTTAATACTTTTGAAATATAGGATTTTCCTTCAAATTAACCAATTTAAAATATAATTGTCTCAAATCAATATTAAATGATAAGAAGTTAATACAAAATACTTCATAAATATTCCAGCACCTGATATTACAAGTGCATGAGCAATTTCTAAGAAAAATCAAATAAAGTACAACAGCTGTCTGAAATACAATCGGACGAAAAAGAAATAAAATCCTGAGATAGACTATACTAGCTGCGGATCGCCTCGGGGAAAAAAAGCTCACCTAGTCTCCATGTCAACCATGCTGATACGCCCAGTAGGCCGGTAGAGTTACATATACCTATGCAACAAAAATGCATAGAAGTATAGTATGAGTACGAAAATAATGTGTACTCAATGAGTATCCCATCTAATCTCGAAAAAGTAGAGACGAGAGGTCGATTTCAATACTTACTAAGGGTCCAATAATGTGATGTCAATAAAACATTAAATTGTAGATTTCTATAAACATGATTTTAATCCAATAGAAGGAAACAAGTAAACAATTATTTCTTTTATGGGAAATTTTCAAAATTCCTTTTCATTATTTATCCAAATATTCTCAAGCCATGAAGAGGCAATAAAAACTTTAATAAGTTCAAGGCAGCAATACAAGCATCCGCAAATAATGCCGAGGCATACGGCCCGCTCCAGTACAAAATAAAATGTGGACTACCGATGGTCGAACGACGCTAACCATAGATGCATCTATTACCCCGCTCGCGAATAATGCATGTGACATGGTCAAATATAAATAAACACAACAATCAGTCAATCAAGAATTCATTATGGAGCAATTATCCCAAGAAAATCTAATTCTCTTTCAAAAAATCAAGAAAACAAAGTTTAATCTTTTTATAATTTCATTTACAAATTCGATGTGTTTTAAGCAATTCAAGCTATCAATAGGTTCACAAGTAATCCAAGTATAGCATGCTTTTGGGTCCTAACTACCCGGATAATAGCATAACAGTAGCTATGCACGGACTCTTGTCACTTTGTGCGTACGTAGCCCCCACAATTAGGAGCACATAACCAATTATTTCACCTATGGGGACAATTCCCTCTTACAAGGTTAGAAAAGAGACTCACATCGCTCTGAAGTTCCAAAACCGGTATTCCATGCCTTTCTGAATATTTGAACTAATGTTAAATACTCCAAATCGAGCCAATGGTCATGCGTTCACTAATATATGATAAACTACTCGTATTGATCCAATTTATAACAATTCCTAACCCCGATCGAAAAGTTTACAAAAACGCCCGCGTGCCCGGATTTCCAAAATTTTTGAAGAATAAGTTTACCCATAGCTTCACAAACTTGGATATATAATTTTCTCTAAATTCCATACTTAAAATTGTGGTCAAAATCCAAGAATACTAATTTTCTAGGGTTTTCCTCAAACCCCAAGTTTTTTACCAATTTTCATGGTAAAATTCATACAAAATCAATATATTTTACTTAAGATGGGTGGGGTTAGCATACCTTGTCGATGATGATGAAACACCCTACTTGAAGCTCTCCAAAATCGCCCATACCAAGAGAAAAATGGGTGAAATAAACTCAAACCTCAATTATAAAACACCCTTCTGCCTCCAGCAATTTCTGCACAAACGGTCCTCTGATCGCTTCTGCGATTCTGCAGGTGCAGCCACTCTACCACATCTACTGTCCTTCCCAGGCCCCTTATTTCCACTTCTGCGACTTCTCCACCGCATGTGCGGTTTCACATCGGTGGTCCCTTCCCTCACAGCCCAAAACCGCATCTGCAGTTAAATTTCTTACTTTTGCGGGGCCGCTTCTGTGGTGAACCCTCCGCATAAGCAGTTGTACCAGCAACCAGACCCCTTCAACTATCCAAAATTCTAATTTTCTATCGGTTAACCACTCGAAATCCACCCGAGGCCCCCGCGACCCCAACCAATCATACAAATAGTCTCAAAACATATTACGGACTTGCTCGAGACCTCAAATTGTATCAAACAATGCTAAAATTATGAATCGACCTCCAATCCAAGCTTAATGAAATTTAGAATTTCAAACTTTTATTTTTGATGTTTAAACCTATCAAATCACGTCTGGTTGACTTAAAATTTTGCATGTAAGTCATATTCAACATCATGGACCTACTCCAACTTCCAAAATCGAATTCCGACCCTGATATCAAAAAGTCCACTTCCGATCAAACTTCTCAAAAACCTTCAAATTCTATCTTTAGCTAAATGGCTCCAAAATGACCTATGGACATCCGAATTCACTTTCGATAACGCTCCCAACTCCAGAATCACCATACAAAGCTATTCACAAACTCAGAATTCCAAACGGACAATCGATAACACTGAAATGCACTTTAAGCCAAACTTATAAAATTTTCTTCTAAGATGCTAACTTCCACAATATGCGCCAAAACGCTCCGGGTTATCCAAAACCCGAACAGGGCATACGCCCTTGTCCAAAATCATCATATAAACCTTTTGGAACATTCAAATCTCGATACTGAGGTCGTTTACTCAAAAATCCCATCAAAGTTAATTCTATCAACTTTAAGCTTCCTAAATGAGAATTCTCTTCCCAAATCAACTCTGAACTTCCCAAAATTCAATTCGACCATGCGTATAAGTCATAACGCCTGAAATGAAGCTACTCATAGCCTTAGACTACTGAACGATGTGCTAGGGCTCAAAACGATCGTTCGGGTCGTTACAAGCATAGAGTTTGTCATCATTAAAAAGGGGGAATTTGTTGGCCCAAGAACAGGTGAAGTTTTGAAGAATGACAAAAGAACTCAGTCGTGGACCAAGTCCATCTTGTGAAGCACAGTCATGATCAATCTATGCATGTGAGATGCACGTGAAAGAGAGAAGTCCTACTAATCAAGTAGCAGTATCTCCTGATGCGATCGAAAGGTTTGCATATTATATAAGGGAGAAAGTCTCCTTATATGAAGAGAACACAATCCAGGATAAAAAAGATAGTGTTAGAGTTTGAGATCATCATGAACTCTTCAATGATAGAAGAGCAGCAATTGAGTCCCAATCAAACTCTGATTACTAACCTATTAAATGACAGTGTTGTTCTCTTTTACAAGTAAAGTTAAACTAAATTTAGAGCAAAATAGCAAGGCGATTTTGCAAGCAATTTTTGTGTGATCTGAGTGTGCACTGCTGAAGCTACTTGAACGAGATAGAAGAACTAGTTCCATTGTGTCTATCTTTTATTCTAGTTCAATTGTAGTATGTGGTTTAAAGTTATACCTTTCAGATTTCATAGAAGCAATTGTATTAGATATCTAGAGTGTTCAAGTTATAGCTAACTTGAAGTTATCGCAACAGTTGAGGTTGTGTGCCTCAACGGGATTAGAATTAATCCTTAGGTTTACACAGAGTTTTGTAAATGCTGTTTTGGCTTGATAATTTTAGTGGATGTTGGGAAAATCCTACTAAGTAGTAGGTCGTAATTTTTTCACCGTTTGAACCAGGTATTTTCCATGTAAAAATCTATGTGTTATTTATGTTTAGTATTTATTATTCCGCAAATAGTAGTAGTTGGAACACCTTGAAGAACCAGGTTCTTCTATTGAGTGTTTACGCGTAAATTGGGTACCACACAAATCATCCCTCCTCCCTCTTGTGTGGTATGAGCTCCATAAATCCAGCATATTATGCTGGAACTTTTTATTATTTAGAAATATAGTGGATATTATTCAATGACTTTGCAAGCACTTGCTATTTTTCAATTATGAGTCCAAAAACTATTTAGACCGCGCTACTTCAGGCCAATAATTAAATAGGAAAGATATTTGACCTGACCAAAAATTACTTAAACTTAGATGGGTTGCGTCAATGTGATGACCCAAACCGTCGTCTCATGTGGCTCCACCCTGTTTCCCCCATATTGTGTTGCTTTGTGTTCCAATATCAGTATTCAAGTTGATCGGATTGAATGGAATTGGTTTTAGTTGGAAATGAGGCACTTAGCCTCTTAGAAGAAAACTCATTTTAGAAAAGACAACCAGAAGTTGACTATGTGGTTAGAAGGCCCGAATTTGAATTTCAGTGGTTCGGTTAGCTTCGGGGGATGAATTTTGACTTAGGAGTGCGATCGAAATCAAATTTGGAGGCCCGATGTAGAATTAGGCTTGAATTGGCGAAGTTTGAATTTTTGCGAATTCCGGTTGATAGGTGAAATTTTGATACGGGGGTCGGAATGGAATTTCGAGAGTTGCAGTAGTTTCATTAGGTGATTTTGGATATGTATGCAAATTTTCAGATCATTCAAACATCATTTGGTCAGGTTTTGATTGAATGCACATTTCGGAAGTTTTGATGAAAACTAGGCTTGAATCCGATTTGTTTTAATGGTTTTAGAGTTGTTCGACATGCTTTGAGGATTGGAAAAAGTTTGAGTAAGGTTGTTTGATTCGGTGCTTTTGATTGAGGTCCCGGGGTTCTCGGGGTGATTTCAGACGATTAATCGGAAGTTGGAAGCATTTGTTGCAGTCAGATTTTTGTGCCATCTCGTATTTCCGCATCTGCGGAAAAGGAGCCGCTTAAGCGGTTCCGCAGATACAGTAGGGAAGATCGCAGAAGCGATCAGGAGTGGCCCAAGGATTTTCCACATAAGCGAACTAGTAAGCACCTTTCCGGGGCCGCTTAAGCGGATTGTAGACCGCAGAAGCGGTCGGGGGAAACCGCATAAGCGGTGCTTGGAATCGCACAAGCGGTCCAGTCGGTTTGAAGTTAGACCGCATAAGCGGTCAATTAGCCGCATAAGCGGGACTGCAGGTGTGGTAAGGGGACTGTAGGTACGGTCAGGGGATTTGTGCTATAGTGAACATTGTTCACGAACTTGGAAAAGAAGAAAACATTTTGGACTTGGAGCAAAGCGGGTTTTGGGGCGATTTTGAAGAGGATTCAGAGGGGCTTCATCAGGTATGGATATTTGGACTCGGATTATGTTATTTTGGTGTAAAAACATGAATTAATCACGGAAATTAAAGGAATTGAAGGGTAAAAATGGAGGTTGGGGCTAGAAACCTAAGAGGGTTTAAATTGATTTGAGGGGTCAAATGGACCCCGATTCTTGTGTGTTTTATATGTACGGACTCGTGACGAGATGAAGATTCCAGATGTGAATTTCGTAATTTTTTGAAAAGTGGGTCCGGGGCTCGGGTTTTTCTAGTTTCGAGGTTCTTGCTATAATTCGTTTATTTTTGATTGGGTATTATCCCATTTACATATTGTGATGTATTCGCTCTGTTTTTTGGCTAGATTCGACGCGCGTGGAGGCCGATTTGAAGGGCAAATGCATCGCGGGCTTGAGATTTTATCGGCTCGAGGTGAGTAATACTTGTGAATGATATCCTGAGGGTTTGAAACCCCAATTTTTCACACCATAGTATTGTATTGTGGTGACTTGCATGCCAGGTATGAGCGTGGGGTAGAGCACCATTGGGGATTGTGACTTGGTCCGTCCCGGTAGTGGATTTTACTGCATAATTGACTGAAACATACTAGATGCTATCTTGAATTCGGCTGATTGCCATGTTTTGGGCTTCGTGCCGGTTATTTGAACTCTGTAGCAGTTATTATCACTGTTTTCATGACACTTAGCATATTAAATAATTTCAGTCCTAAGTTAAACACTATTTTGAAATGTGCAATCATATTGCTAAATTTTAAAGATTTAAATAGCATTTTTCTGATGTTTTGAGTTAAACGCTATTACTTGACATTGCCCGAGTGGCTCATTTGTATGTTCTGGATACATATATGGGTCGAACAACACGTCGTAGTAGTATATTTATGAGGATTGGACTGCACGTCGCAATAATATATTATGTGGATCGGACTGCACGCCACGGTATTATAGCGCTTGGGCTGTAGGAGCTCCTCCGGAGTCTGCACACACCCCCCCAGTGAGTGCGGGTACCCAAATGGATCAGGCTGCGCGCCGCAGCGGTCATGTAAATTATATTGCATTCATGCATTTGTTCCTGATTGTACTACATGGCATGACATTTATCACTCACATATCATTGGCATACATGCTATTACTTACCTTGTTGACCAGATACCCTGGTGTTATATGTTAAGGAGTGATGTGCCGGATTGCATTATCTGATATAGCATTCATATGCTTGACTGTTGGAAAAAAGGATATTTGTAAAAGATTTTTTTAACTGAGGTTGAGATTTTCTAAAGGATGTTCGCAGTGTTAAGGTATTTCTCAAAGGGTTGTGCTGACTTTTATAGCATTTTGGTGTGCTCATACGTATTTTCTTATCGCTCAGATATTATTCGATCTTATTACCACTGAATTAGAAGTACTCACTTTACTCCCTGCACCTCGCGTGCAGTTGCAGGTATTGTTCACCCGATAACGAGTTAATAGCGGATTGAAGATATTGCTATCGTAGCAAAGCAAGGTGACCGCCACCGTTCACAGCACCGAGTTTCTTCTTCTTGATTTTCAGATTTTACTCTATGTATTATGGATTTTGAATTGTAATAAAGATCCTCCTAGATGCTCGTGACTTGTGACACCCCAGTCGGGTTAAGTTAGGCTATAAAGTTGTTAATTATTGTTCTTTAAGTTGCATTTTCTATTTTTGTGTTAGTAAGTGTTAAAGAAATGAATTGGGTTAGTTGGCTGGCCTTGTCTTCACGAAAGACGCCATCACGATTGGGTATAGAGATTGGGTTGTGACAGTCAAGGTGGATCAAAATTTGGATCATAGCCTAACCCGTCCAACTCTTATCAAGCTTTAATTAGTTTGTGTTTTTTCTTAAAAAATGTTTAACTATAAAATATATATTTTCTTTTGTTATGGTCATTTATAATATAAAAAGAAATTATCTTAAATATATTTTAGCAAAGTTACTTATGGATCAATTTAGGCTACAAATCTTGTCAACTTTAGACCGGCTGAATTAGATTGGTCAAGATGGGATGAGTTCAATAAATATAGTAGTAGTAGTAGTAGCAGCAGCAGCAGTAGTAGTTACTAATATATAGAAGAGCAGGAAAAGCAGCTCAAGGTCATCATGTGTGCTTGCTGCTAAAGGGTATTCTGGTCATTCTATATTGCTCCTAAATTTGGCTAAAAGCTAACGCGTGTGATTAATATGATAGCTGGTGCATTGCTGATTTATCTACGGTACTTTTGTATAACATATAGGTCACTCTCTATCTCTATCTGTTCATCTTTATTGTTTTTCTCTATCGTTCAGTATTCCACAACCTTCTTTTTCGCTGTTAAATTCTGAATAACCAACAGTTCTATTGGTGACCCATTCAAAAGAAGCTGGCCACTTTGACTTTGATTAACCAATCGAGTGCGGAGGGTGATGTGCTCCTCTTCATTTGTTCCCGTTAACGACCACTCCATTAGCTAAACCTTTTTTTACTCTGCCTTTGGATTCGTATTTTGTTCGTACACAATCAACGGAGGCCTTCCCGACATATGTTGCAACGTCTCCGATAGCATTGAGAAAGAATTGGTGTTTTGCTTCGATTTTTGAAGTTCATTAATTAGTTGCTAAATTGACATAATCACATCGCTGAGGGTCACCGCTGATCTTCACGCAGATTTCCTTTGGCTTCGACTTCTTCGTTGTAACAGAAAATTGCGGTATTGTTTGGGGTTTTGCGATTCAATAGTTGCTCAATTGACATAATCATATGCCTAAAAGATTACTTTATTATTCTATCTTTTTTTCATTATATGTAACTGTGATTGTTTTATTTTTTGGTTCTTGTTGATTTGTTTCTCGAAATTAAATTTTAATTTTATGTTAGTTTTGTGAAATTCAACAATACCTAGAAAAGAAATTGGTATTTCCTTCGACGATCTAAAGTTTAAGCTCTTTATTGCTTTGGTAGCGACTTTGCTGCTATTTCTGAGATCATCCATTAATTGAAATTTTATGCACATTCCTATTCAATATGGATTTTCCCAATAAGAAAAACTAACGAACACAAAAAGTGACAATTGGTTGTCCATTGAGTTGAGATTATGGGTTCAAAATTAAATATTAGTTGAAATTTTGGTGGTATTTTAGGCCACATATAGGGGTTCAAATCAGCAATGTTTTTTTTTTTTTTGGATAATCTAAAAATTAAGTCTTTCTTATGTATAATAGGAAAGGGTAAAAGAGTAGCGAGAAAGCTGAGATTTTAACAATTTGGAGGTCGTTATGAGCTCATAGTAATTTTTTTTTTTTGTTATTACTATCTAGAAATGTGAATATGAGCTAATTGTCTTTTTTAATTAAAAAAATTGTGAATTCTGAGCTAATTGTCTTTTTTAATAAAAAAAAATTTTGAATTCTTAGCTCATTGTCAAAAAGCATACACTGTGTTGCTTGCAACTATCCCAATGATCATGGCTTGCCAGATGAATTGCTAAGCTATATTCAATGTTATATTTGACAATCTATCCGGCCATAGAAACTGTAATGTTTAATTGTTAGCATGTAGGAAAGAGCTTATATGGAGAAAATAAGTAAATACACACAGAGAGTGATAGAGAGAGAGATTTGGTCATCTTTAATCTTCTGTGTACTCCCACAATTTCAGCATATATTTAACTGGAAGGGTACAATATTACCATATTTCATTAAACTTGGTCAAGAGCTAACTTGAAACATGAAGTCATGAAAAATCTTCATAAATTTTTCTTCTTTTTTTTTTGAAAAGATAACATGAATGTTCATAGCTTAGCTTATTTGTGGAACTGATTATAAAATTGTTATTCTAAGTGTATTAGAATATGAGTAATAAAGATTTCTATAGCAAATCTACTATAACTTGTTGCTATGCATCTCATTTGACTTTGGGTCACCCAAAAAAAATTTTGAATATGCTATTTCGAAACTGGTTATCAAAGTATCCAATCTCCATGTAAAATTAAATATAACTACATGTGCATTTCGGTGAGTGATTACAAACATAACTTGAATGAGAAACATGTAGGTTATCTTATAACACTATACATTTGACATGTAAAAAGAAAAAGAGGTTTTACCACTATTGAATTCTTTGTTTTGGTCGTTATCTTAGTTTCCTAGAATAACAATTACATACTTTGAATTGTAACTCTCTATATTTGTTTGTAGAATATTTCATATATAGAAATTGTTGTTACTGCAGATTTGATGTTAAAGTTTTATAAATTGCTTGAACGGCAGATGTCGACTATTGAAAAGCATTAACCGTCGGCTTATTGTCCGCAGAAAAGAAAGAAACAATACTCAACATAAACTGTCTCTAAAATTTAACCGTATGAAACGTGATCTATACAAGCAGTTATCGGTTGATAAAAAGAATTGCTTTTAACGCGCCGCCGCATCAAAAAAACTTGAATTAAAAAAGAGTTCGACTGCACTGCTTGAATAGTCTAAACAAGCTGCTGGGTTTGAGCTGCATACAGAAAAAACTCTGAAGATAGTCGAGGCACCATGCGTTGCTGAGAAAGGTTAGAAACCAACATATACACTCTTTGTAGACAGAAATATATATATATATATATATATATATATATATATGTATAGATATATATATATGTATACATATATATATATATATACATATATATATATATATATATATATATATATATATATATATATATATATATATATATATAAAGCATATTAGCAGCAGGTATATCTTCAGTTTTGGGAGCAGGTTCTCACAAAGGAAAAAATATGATTGATCACTTCTCTGTTTTTGAACATGGTAAGGGAGTGAAAATATATTTTTCGAGCTTGACTGTACTCCCTTTTAATATATTAATTAGAATTATTTGTATGTCAGGTTCGTCTTATGGTGCATCCTATGACCAACATCATGTAGAGACATCTATTATCGTAAACAAAGGTTTATCTCAATTTAATCTTATAACATCACGTGTTGCATCTCTCTTTTCAATACTAATAGGATATATTATTGCAACTAATATACACAGGTTCTAAATCAAAAATAATAAGTTGGAACTAAGAATATTATAGAACTACCTACTGATGTAACCATTTTAAAAATTGTACCAGACTATAAATATTGTGGAGCAAAAAAGATTAGAATATGAGCCGCCGGCATTTTGTTGTAGCAATGATTCACTTAAGTTGACATCACATGAAATACCTAATCTCTTGAATTTATATTTAGGCAATACCGAAGAATCTGAACACTTCCGTATCAACTTTAGATTATACAATAATATATTTTATTTATTTCCGTTGGAGTGAACTATGACAAAGTACTAGCAAACAAAAACTCAGGAATTTATACATTTAGAGTACAAGGTCAAATGTATCATTTCATAAATAATTTAATTCCAACAAATCGACGACCAAGAAATTTACAGTTGTATTTTTACGATGAGAATACAGAAATATTAAATCGAATGGCTTCCTCAGATATACTTCGACAATCGATTGTTGAGAAGCTAATGGACATACTAAAGATAAATCCTTATTGTATCTTCTTGAAATCTCTAATACATATTCCATAATTATCAAACTTTTATATAGCATTAAGATGTGGCTCTGGCTTAGATCAACGAGTATATAACCTGCCAAATGTATCAGAAGTAGCAGCATTATGGCTAGAACAAGAAATGAGCAATAATAGTTCGGCACCCCATATTGGAATTTATACTCACAGTAACAAAACCCAATTAGTAAATTACTATTATGGTTGTTAAGATCCTTTACAATATCCACTTTTATTACCTTATGATCAGAACCGCTGGCACTGTGGTATTCCAAAAATCATACAACCCAGAAATAAATTGAGAAAGCGAGCTTGTTGTGAGACCGAGCAGCTTCCGAGTGTCTCTGACATGTGTTCAATTGATGGACTACTTGGTATGGAAGCGGATGTTCTGCAAAAGGGGAAACAAAAAAGGAAATAATATTTCTTATCGTGAATATTACTGTTACAAACTCCAGATGAGAGACAATGAGGAAAATAGAGTTTTACATTCTGGTAGATTATTTCAACAATATTCAGCTGATGAATTCATAAAAGTAAAAACTTAGAGATTAGATTTTGCCTCATTTAACCAATATTTATTTAGTATTGATGTACTACAAGGACTTTTAGATATCTTGAGACTTGGAGAAAGAGAAGCTTCTAAGATAGGAAAACAAAACTTTCTTCCAATAAGTTTTACGAGTGGCCCAAGAGATATGCGTCAACGTTATATGGATGCTATTGTGTTAGTGCAGCATTTTGGAAAGCCTAATATATTTCTAACCATAACATGTAATCCTTGTTGGCCTAAAATAAAGGTACATTTGCTCCCAACAAACGAAACTCAAATAAGCCTGATTTAATCAGTCGAGTATCCAGAGCGAAAGTCGAAGAGATGAAAACAGATATATTTAAAAAAAATCATATTTGGAAAGTTGCAGCCTTTATGTATAGTATAGAATTTCAAAAATATGGTCGTCCACATGCCCATTTTCTTGTTATACTTACTGATGACTATAAATTATTAACGCCCCAAGCTTATGACAAATTTATTTTCGTTGAGCTACCTGACCCTGATACATACTCTTACTTATATAGGTTTTCTGCTAAACACATTATGCATGGGCCATGTGGTCATTTAAATCCCATAAATTCATGTATGAAAAGAAATGAGTGCAAATGTAAGTACCCCAAGAGCTTTGCTGACGAGACAGTGAAAGGAAATAATTCATATCCTATTTATAGAAGATGAAATACTGGTAAATCTGTGAAAGTTAGAAAATAATTTCTTGATAACTCAAGGTTGTTCCCTACAATCTCTATCTGCTATGTAAATATAATTTCAATATAAATGTAGAGGTTTGCTCCGATATTAAATTTGTGAAATATACATATATAAATATATTTGTAAAGGACATGATAAGATATCATTTGACTTACACGAAAATAACACAAACATACAAATAGATGAGATAAAAGAGTGTTAATCTGCTAGATGGGCGTCACCTCCATAAGCTGTGTGGCTTATTAGAATTTTCTATAGTGTTTATCACCTCCCATTACACCTTGACGGACTACATTTGTCTCTTTTAAAAAATTGACATAATAGATAGTATCGTGAAAAATCCTATGATTAATAAGACGATATTGACAGAATTCTTTTTGATGAATTAAACAAACAAAGATGCTAAAGAGCTTAAATTACTGTATAAAGATTTTTCACAACACTTTGTATGGCCATATCTACATATAAAATGTGGACTCGACGACAACAAGGTCACGTTATTGGCCGGGTTGTATCATGTCAACCAACAGAGGAAGAAAGATATTACCTTAGATTATTACTAATGAATGTGAAAGTACCAAAATCATATAAAGATCTTCTAGCGGTAAATACAATATGTTACGATACATTTAAAGAATCTGCAAAAAAAAAAAAGGTTGTATGACAACAGTTTAATCGAATGTATGTTAGAGGCTGCATGTTATCAAATGCCTTATATTTTAAGACATTTATTTACTACAATATTAGTATACTGCAACCCTGACAATCCAATAGAACTGTCAGAACAGTTTGAAGATTCAATGTCGAATGATTTTTGTGACGACCTGGTCCGTCGTCACGTGAGTTACCGTCCTGTTTTCCCATATTATATTTATCTATATTTTAATATTATTATTTGAGTTGATCGGGTAGAGTTGGATTGGTTTTAGTTAAAAATGAGGCACTTAGCCTCTTGGAAGGAAGCTTGTTTTGGAAAACTCAACCGAAAGTTTACTATATAGTTAGAGGACTGAGATGTGAGTTCTGGTGGTTCGGTTAGCCTAGGGGACAATTTGTGACTTAGGAGTGCGATTGAAATTGTATTTGGAGGTTATGTAAAGAATTAGGCTTGAATTGACGAAGTTTGAATTTTAGCGGATTCTGATTGATAGGTGAGATTTTGATCTGCGTTCGGAATGGAATTCCAAGAGTTGATGCAGCTCCGTTAGGTGATTTTGGATATATGTGCAAAATTTCAGGTCATTCGAACGTCGTTTATTCGAGTTTTTGATCGAATGTGAGTTTCAGAAAAATTTGATAAACTTAGGCTTGAATCTGTGGTGAATTGATGATTTTCGTGTTGTTTGACATGTTTTGATGATTGGAATAAGTTTGTGTGATGTTTTGGGGTAGGTTGGTATTTTTAATTGAGGTCCCACTCGAGGTGATTTTGGGTGATCAAACGGACTATTTTTGGACTTGGAATGTAGTAGGTTTTCAGCTATGTTGATGCAGAGATTTTCTTCAATGCGTTCGCATAGGGTGTGACGCGAACGCGTAGAGTAAATTGGAGGGGCTTGGAAATTGGTCATCACGTTCGCAAGGGTTGGCTCCAATTCGCGTAACAGGATTGATTTGTGAATCATGAAGACGGGATGTAAGACGCGTTCGCATAGTTGGAACTTCTGGTACATCGCGATCGCAGGTGGGGTACCGCGTTCCCGTAGAGTAATTTTTGGTCAACATAAGTTTATTCAATGCGAACGTGGAAGGTTGACCGCGTTCACGTAGAGGAAATAACTGCTGGACAGTGGGGATTTTTAAATCATTTTGTTCCGCAAAGGTTAGCCGTTCTCCATCATTTTTGCACCACCTTGAGAGCTTTGCGGATGAGTTTGAAGGGGATTTTGTCGGGAAGTGATTGGAGGTAAGTATCGTGGCCTAGAAACACCATTTTATTGAAGATTCATCCTTAAATTCTTAAACATTTGGTTAAAATTGGAAGAACTAGGCCTAGGTTTTGGAATGTAAATTTAGAATTTGAAGGGGTATTTATACTCTGATTTTGATGAATTTTATATGTACGGAATCATGGCGAGATGAGGAATCCGGTGATATAAATTTCATAATTTTTTGAGAAGCAGGCCTGGGGCTCGAGTTTTGCCAACTTCGTGTTTTTGGGTGTTTTTCGATTTCTTTCAATTGGGTCAGGTCCCATTAGCTTATTTTAATGTATTCCTTGTAGTTTTGTTCAGATTCTACAATCGGTGAGGTTGATTTGCGAGGGAAGCGCAAGGCGAGCTAGGATTTCGGCCGGCTTGAGGTGAGTAATGGTTGTAAATGATGCATTGAGAGTTTGAAACCCAGTATTTGCACTATGTAGTGCTATGTTGAGATGAGATACATGCTTGGTGAAAAGTATGAAGATGTTACTGCTAGGGATTCAGACTCGGTCCATCCCGATTGATGACTCTACTGTACTTTCGACTGAGACTGAGCTTATATTTGAATATTTTGAGCTAGGTCCATTTTTGGGGCCTTGTGGCGTTCTATAGAACCCTTAGGGAGCATGTTGAGCTAATTGACCTCACTTTACCAATTGAAAATATACTCTTAGTCATATCCTTAACTGTAAAACATAATATGAATCAGTCTTAGCAACTTGCTTTCTAAATAAGGAATACTTGGGGTTAAAAACACCGTCTTAGATGAGTGGGCCCGAGAGGCCAAGTCTAAATTCACTGAGAGGGGTCAAGGACCCCATAGTGAGGGTATTTGATATACATCGGATCGGGTTGCACGCCACAGCAGTATATACATATACATGTATGGATCCGACTGCACACCATAGTAGTATATTATATGGATCGGACTGCACGATGCAGTAGTATATAATATGGATCGGACTGCATGCAAAAGTGATATATTATGTGGATCGGACTGCACGCCACAGTATTATACCGCTTGGGCTGTAGGAGCCCCTCTGGAGTCTGCATACACACCCAGTGAGCACAGTCAACTATTATTATTGGATTGAGTTGTGCGCCGCAACATTATATACTATATTAGATCGGGCTGCACGCCGAAATAATATTAGGTATTGATCGGGCTGTGATCCGCAGCAGTATTGGTAAATTGTTAGGCTGTAGGAGATTTTTACCAGTTTTCCCTGATTAGTGGATCTTTACAACCTTTACTATTGGTTATAGAACTGTATAGTGTTCTTACAAGATTTCTTACTTTCTGTTGTTATTTATTGATTACCCACTAAGTTGGAGTACTCACTTTACTACCTGCACCTTGTGTGCAGATACAGGGATCTCGTAGGCATAGCTGAGGTTATTGTTGCTGCCTAGTTTAGTCGTTGGAGTCATTGAGGTAGTTGCTGGCATTTTTAGGACCCGATTTGTCCTCTTGTCTTTTCTCTTACTCCCACACCTAGACTTTCTTATGTATATGATGATGTTCAGTTGTATCTAGGGGCTCTGACTTGTGGTGCCAGATCTGATATGGGTTGTCTTGATATTGTTGTGGTTTACGCACAGTTTTGATTACTATCAGACTAAGATTTTGCTTAATTTGGTATTTTAAATTTAATAACTGATAAGGAGCTTTGTAAACTTGGGTTGAGAATGTTCTAAAGGTTGGGCTTGCTTAACAAAGTGTTGGGCGCCATCACGATAGGGGTTTGGGTCATGACAAGTTGGTGTCAGAGCCTAGGTTACTAGGTCTCGCGAGTCATGAGCCGGAATAGTAGAGCCTCGCGGATCGGTACGGAGATATCTGTACTTATCCTTGGGAGGCTGCAGAACCTTTAAGAAAAACTTCATATTATTGAAATTCTTGTCATGCGTCTTTGTTGATTCGAGAACTAAACTTATGTATTCTATTCTCTCGTAGATGGCAAGAACACGTACTACTGGACACGGCGGACAACCACCATTGCCACCCACTAGAGGCCGTGGACGCGGTCGTGGTCATGGTCGAGGAAGAGCAGTAGGGGTAGCACCAGTTGCCCTATTCAAGATCATCATCCAACTGTAGAGACTTCAGCAGCACCTGCTCATGCACCAGCTGTGCCAATTGTGATTTCGGGTCTTCAGGAAGCTGTAGCTAAGATTTTATCCGTTTGCACTGGCCTGCCTTAGGCACTCTCGGCCACTACTATTGTGTCACGACCCAAATCTGGTCGTGATGGCGCCTAACAATCAAGCTAGGCCAGCCAGACCAACAAACATTTTTCACAATTAATATCAGTCCCAAATGGACAACCCAAGAAGAATATATGAGTCATAAAAAATCCAATAATAATAATACGAACAAAATACTGAGAAGTGCGAAAACAACTAACACTCCCAAAGATCTGGAGTCACAAGTCTAGAGCCTCTAAACAAACCGAACAATAGTAGAGAATACTGTATAAAAGTTCTCAACTCTGAACATGAAGTAACAACTGAAAAAGGAGGAGAAGCTAGGTTCTGCGAACGTCGGCAACTACCTCAGCAACTCGATATGACTCTATGAAACCTGGAATGCTCGTCTACTTCTCTTGAGTACTTGTATCTGCACACAAAGATGCAGGGAGTAGGGGTGAGTACTAAGTACTCAGTGAGTAATAAATATATACAAGTACCTGAAAGCAAGAAATCCACAGAATACCACAAAATGAATCTAAACTACAGTCCGATCCTCCTACGAACTAGCAATACCAGTACAATACAATTATCACAGATAATTCAACAGATAAAGATGCAATGCAATGCACATAACCGCTACGGCATGTAGCCCGATCCATTTAACGTCGACGGCGCACACTTGGGGTGTGTACAGACTCTGGAGGGGCTCCTACAGCCCAAGCGCAATACCGCTGCGGCGTGCAGCCCGATCCATCCTCAGTCCACCACAATCATATAAGTCACACTACAGCTCAAATTATTTATTTTCCACGTTCCCTTTCATAAATTATGAAAATACTTTGATTATTATTTAATTTTCCAAAAACAGGTGACTTAGCATTTCAATACGGTGATTTCAAACCAGGACTGAGATTAGTGATTAAGCAAGTGTAGCTATCACATATATAACTACCCTCTAGGGATACTACAGGTCGGCACAAGGCCCCAAACATGGCTTACAGCCCACAATTATATCAAACACATTATTTTTCAACCACTAACAACATATTATTCATATCCGGGATGGACTAAGTCTCAATCCCCAGTCACAATCAATCCCGAACCTGCCACAGGGTGCGAGCCATGCCCTACTAGCGTCACAATGTACTAAGCCGGGGTTTCAAACCCTCACCTTTAGCCGGTCGTAGACTCGTCCAGAATGCCTTTTCCTTTATAATTCGCTGCCTCACATGTAGAATCTAGTCAAACAATAACAATTATGTCAATTACGGGTCAAAGGAACATAACCCAATTAAATTTATACAAAAAACGCATAAATACACTAAGTTGGTAAAACCCGACCCCGGGCCCGCTGCTCAAAAAATTCCGAAATTAGCACCAACGCGATCCTCGTCTTGCCACGAGTCTGTGCAAATAAAATTTATCGAAATCGGAGTTCGAATGCCTTTTCAAAACCCAAAGTTTCATTTTCAATACCTAGGCCACAATTCTTCACAGTTTCTACCCAAATTCATGAATATTGATGTTAATTCTACCATAAAATTACGTTTTTTAGTCAAGAACTTACCTCCAATGAATACCCGATGAATTCCCAGTGTTTTCCCGTGAGTTTCTCTCTTTAGGGCTCAAAATTTGTGTTTTTGGTGAATGAACCCGTGACTACACTACTTCTAGATTTTAATTCACTGACAGACCCATTTGTTCTACGCGTTCGCGATGGAGCTCACGCATCCGCGATGCTTCGTCCAAATTCCTCTTCGCGAACGCGACAATTCCCCATGCGTTCGCGATGAATAACTCGACTGCCACCCGGATTTCTTCTATGCGAATGCGTAGTCCCTCACGCGAATGCGATGCTTTCCCGTTTTCCTCCTTCACGAATGCGACCTCCAAGGACGCGAATGTGATGCCTTAGCCTACCTGGCCTTCGCGAACGGGAGTGCCTGATCGCGAACGTGAAGGCTTATTTCCTACTGCACAAACCTGCAGTTTTCTGCAGGTTTTTCCAAGTTTCAAATGCCCGGATGATGGTCCTAATTCATCCCGAGGCCCCCGGAACCCCAACAAAAACCACCAACATACTCCAAAACATGATACAGACTTGTTCCAATCATAAAAACATCATCCTAATCAAAATCACCATTTTCACACGGATTCAAGCCTAAGTTTCTTCAAAACTTCAGAAACTAATATTAAATCCAAAACCCGATCAAACGACGTCCGAATTACCTAAACTTTTGCACACATATCCAAAATCACATAACGAAGCTACAGAAATTGTCAGAATTCCATTCTGACCCCCGGATCAAAATCTCACCTACCGTTCGGATTTTGCCAAAATTCAACCTTAGCCAATTCAAGCCTAGAACTACACCGGACCTCCGAATTCAATTCTGATTTCTCCCCTAAGTCATAAATGATCCCCCAAAACTACTCGAATTATCAGAATTGGATTCCGAGCACTCTAACTAAATAGTCAACTCCAGATTGACTTTCCATATTCAAGCTTCCTTCAAAAATGCTATTTGCCTCATTTTCAACCCGAATCACTCCTAACTCGCCTGATAAACTCTAACACTGATATAAAAGCATAGTACATATAAATACAAGGTAACGGGGTAGAAATTCTCGTAACAATAGGCCATGTCATTACATTCTCCCCAACTTAAACAAACACTCATCCGCGAGCGGGTTAAGAAACATACCTGGAGTATCAAATAAGTGTGGATATCTGCTCCGCATCTCCTGCTCGGTCTCCCAAGTTGCTTCCTCCATGGGACGACCCCTCCACTGCACTTTCACTGAAGCTATGTCCTTAGATCTCAGCTTACGAACTTGTCGACCCAAAATGGCTATCGGCTCCACATCATAGGTCAAGTCCTCATCTAACTGTATCGTGTTGAAGTCTAACACATGTGACGGGTCTCCAACATACTTCCTGAGCATAGATACATGGAATACCGGGTCAACTCCCGACAAACTGGGTGGCAAAACAAGCATATAGGCCACCTCCCCAACTTTCCTAAGCACCTCAAAAGGTCCAACAGACCTTGGGCTCAACTTTCCTTTCTTTCCAAACCTCATAACGCCCTTTATAGGCGAAACCTTCAGCAACACCTTCTCACCTACTGAATAAGACACATCTCGGACCTTTCGGTCCACATAACTCTTCTGACGTGACTGAGTCGTGCGAAGTCTCTCCTTAATCACCTTCACCTTGTCTAAGGCATCCTGAACTAACTCTGTCCCCAACAACCTAGCCTAGCCGGGCTCAAACCAACCGATTGGAGACCTACACCGCCTCTCATATAAAGATTCATACAGTGCCATCTGAATACTGGACTGATAGTCTGGACTGATAGCTATTATTATAAGCAAACTCTGCAAGAGGTAAGTAATCAGCCCATGAACCACCAAAGTCAATAACACATGCGCGCAACATGTCCTCCAGTATCTGAATAGTACGCTCAGACTGCCCATCCGTCTGTGGATGAAATGTTGTGCTCAGCTCTACCTGTGAACCCAACTCTTATTGAAATATCCTCCAGAACTAAGAAGTGAACTGGGTATCTCTGTCTGATATAATAGAAATGGGGACTCCATGCAATCTCACAATCTCGTGGATGAATATCTCTGCCAACCGCTCTGAGGAGTATGTAGTACACACTGGAATGAAGTGAGCTGACTTGCTCAGCCTATCCACAACCACCCAAACTGAATCAAACTTCCTCGTCGTCCAAGGGAGCCCACTAACAAATTCCATAGTGATCTTTTCCCACTTCCACTTGGGAATATCAATACGCTGGAACACACCACCAGGTCTCTGATGCTCATACTCTACTCACAATTTAGACACCGTGCCATATGATTTACAATATCTTTCTTCATCTTTCTCCACCAGTAATGCTGCTTCAAATCCCGATACATCTTTGCGGCTCCTGGATGAATAGAATACCGCGAGTTGTGGGCCTCCTCCAATATCAACTCACGAAGGCCATCGACATTGGGCACGCATATCCGGCCCTGCATCCGCAACACACCATCACCATCAATAGTGACATCTCTGGCATTATCATGTTGAACTCTGTCTTTAAGGACAAGCAAGTGTGGATCATCATACTGGCACTCTCGAATATGATCATTTAAAGAAGACCGAGCTACCACGCAAGCCATAACCCGACTGCTCTCAGAAATATCCAGTCTCACCATCTGATTAGCTAACGCCTGAACATCAACTGCAAGGGGTCTCTCCCCAACTGGAATATACGCCAAGTTGCCCATACTAATAGCCTTTCGGCTCAATGCATCGGCTACTACATTGGCCTTCCCGGGATGTTACAAAATGGTAATATCATAGTCTTTAAGCAATTCAAGCCATCTCCGCTGCCTCAAATTGAGATCTTTCTGCTTAAACAAATGTTGGAGGCTGCGGTGATCTGTATATACATCACAAGATACACCATACAAGTAATGCCTCCAAATATTCAAGGCATAAATAATAGCAGCTAACTCTAAATCGTGAACAGGATAGTTCTTCTCGTGGGGCTTTAGCTGACGAGAAGCATATGCAAAAACTCTACCTTCCCCCATCAATACACAACCGATCCCAATTCTGGAAGCATCACAATACATCGTATAAGACCCTGAAGCTGATGGTAACACAAGTACCAGAGCTGTGGTCAAAGCCTCCTTGAGCTTCTGAAAGCTTTCCTCACATTCATCAGACCACACAAATGGAGCATTCTTCTGTGTCAGCTTTGTTAAAGGTGAAGCAATATATGAGAAACCTAGAACAAATCGGTGGTAATAGCATGCCAAGCCGAGGAAACTCCGAATCTCAGTAGCTGAGGAAGGTCTGGGCCAATTGTGCACCGCCTCGACCTTCTGTGGGACAACCCGAATACCATCACTGGACACTACATGTCCCAGAAAGGTCACAATATCAAGCCAGAATTCACACTTAGATAATTTTGCACAAAGCTTTTCTTCTCTCAACCTCTGCAATACCACTCTCAAGTGCTGTGCATGCTCCTCCTCGCTGCGTGAATACACCAGGATATCATTAATAAACATGATCACGAAAGAATCAAGTTATGGCCGAAATACACTATTCATCAAGTGCATGAATGCAGCTGGGGCATTAGTCAGTCCGAAAGACATCACCAGAAACTCATAGTGCCCATATCTCGTTCTGAATGTTGTCTTTATAATATCTAAGTCTCTGATCTTCAACTGATGATAGCCCGACCGAAGATCAATCTTAGAGAATATGCTAGCTCCCTGGAGCTGATCAAACAAGTCCTCAATACGAGGCAATGGGTACTTATTCTTCACTGTTACCTTGTTCAGTTGTTTGTAATCAATGCACATTCTCATTGTGCCATCTTTCTTCTTCACGAACGATACTGGTGCACCCCAAGGTGACACACTCGGGCGAATGAAACCCTTATCTAGGAGTTCCTGAAGCTGTTCATTCAACTCTTTTAATTCAGCTGGTGCCATGCGATAAAGAGGAATAGAAATGGGCTGAGTGCCCGGTACCAAGTCAATAACAAAGTCAATATCCCTGTCAGGCGGCATGCCCGGCAGGTCTGCTGGAGATACATCCGGAAACTCCCTCACAATGGGGACCAAATCAAGACTGGGTGTCTCAGCCTCAACATCTCTAATGAAGGCCAAATAAGATAAACAACCCTTCACAATCATTCATTGGCCTTTTATATAAGAAATCACCCTGTCGGATACGTAATCAGTCAAGCCACGCCACTCGATCCTTGGATTACCTGGAATAGCCAGTGTGACTGTCTTGGCACGACAGTCCAGAATCGCATAGTAAGGAGATAACCAATCGATGCCTAGAATCACATCGAAATCCACCATGCCTAATAGTAACAAGTCAACTCGGGTCTCTAGACCCCAATAGTAATAAGACAAGATAGATATACCTGATCCACAACACAGTATCCCCACCGGGGTAGACACATGTACGGGCAAGGCAAGAATGTCATGGGTCATACCCAAATAATGTGCAAAATAAGAAGAAACATAGGAATAGGTGGATCCGGGATCAAATAAGACAGAAGCATCCCTCTGGCAGACTAAGATAATACCTGAAATGACAGCATCTGAGGCACTAGCGTTCTTCCTATCTGGAAGAGCATATAAAAGAGCCTAGCCCCCGCCAGTACGATCCTCACCCCTAGGGAGACCTCTAGTTACATGGCCACCAGTCTTAGCTGATTGTGTTGGCGCTGAAGAAACAGGAGTAGAAGACGAGGGCTGATCCCTCTCCTGAGACCGCCTACGAAGCAACTGAGTACACTCTCTCTTGATATGGCCCAACTCGCCACACTCAAAGAAACGGCCTGAAGATGGAAGGATGGGTTGCTGAGGACCCCTCACTGCAGATGAATCCTGAGCTGAAGAAGTAGGAGCAGACTCTGAGCTGGAAGAGCACTCAATGCAGACTGACTCTGATGACGACCCTGCTGACCCTGATGACTCTGATGGCCTTGACGACCATGATCTGATGAAGCTCCACTGGACTCTACACGTCCTGACTAATGGGATCTGAATGAACGACCCCTATTATGCTGAGGCTGGCCCCTAGACGGAGCACCACTATAACTACCAGTACCACGGGGCCTCTTAGCCTCTCTCTCCTCCCACTCTCTGCGGCGATCTGTCTCAATATGACAGGCAGCATCAACCACCTCCTCAAAGGTAACTGCTGAAGCTCTCTGTTTGGTCATCAATATATGGATGGGGTAGATAAGACCATCTATAAATCTCCTGATCCTCCCTCTGTCCGTCGGAATCATCCACATGGCATGACGGGCTAGCTGGGTGAATCTCATCTCATACTGAGTAACTGTCATATCCCCCTACTTCAGCCACTCAAACTGACGATGCAGCTCCTCTCTCTTGGACTGAGGCACCTACTTCTCCAAAAACACCGTGGAGAACTGCTGCCAAGTGAGGGGCGCTGCCCCAGTGGGCCTATGCCTCTCAAAATCCCCCCACCACTGAAATGCTGGACCTGTGAACTGAAAAGTGGTGAAAGCAACACCGCTGGACTCTAGAATACCCTCGGTGCGAAGCATACACTGACATTTATCAAGAAAACGCTGGGCGTCCTCGCCCTCAGCACCACCTGAATGCCGGAGGCTGTAGCCTCTCAAACCTCTCCGGACGATGCAGCTCATCATCAAGCATAATTGGAACCACATGAGTAGGAGCTGGTGCAACGGGTGCATCTAGCTAAACTGGAGCTGCCCCAGGTACCTGAATACCCTGAACTACCGACTCGGGTGTGCGAGCCACGGTGGTCTGATTCCCTCCCCCTGCCTATGAAGAAGACGATGTAGTAGAGGCTGCAACTACCTGAGCCAAGCCAGTGCATACTGATAGAATCTGAGCCAAAGTCTCCTGAAGACCCGGTATCACAATAGGAAATGCCGGTGCCTGAACCTGAGTTGCTTGGACGTGAATCACAAACCATGAGTCTGGCCAGCTGGTGGGTCAGCAGGTGTTGGTACTGCTGCCCAACCTCTATCGCGACCACGGCCTCTGGGTGCCAATGGTGGGCATCCGCCACATCCGCTAGCACGTGTTCTTGCCATCTGCGAGAGAATAGAATATGGAAAAATTTAGTTTCACGAACACAAACCGCACGATACGAATCCAAGAAAAAATGAGGTTTCTCCTAAAGTTTCTGTAGCCTTCCGAGGATAGATACGGACGTCTATGTACCGATCCATGAAAGCCTACTAAACCTGCTCATGACTCGCGAGTCCTAGTAACCTAGGCTCTAATACCAACTTGTCACGACCCAAATCCGGTCGTGATAGCGCCCAACAATCAAGCTAGGCCAACCAGACCAACAAACATTTTTCACAATTAATATCATTCCCAAATGGACAACCCAAGAAGAATATATGAGTCATAGAAAACAACAATAATAATAATACGAACAAAATACTAAGACGTGCGAAAATAACTAACACTTCCGAAACTAACATTTAATCCAAAAATCGATCAAACGACGTCCGAATGACCTGAATATTTGCAGACATATCCAAAATCACATAACGAAGCTACATAAATTGTCGGAATTCCATTCCGACCCCCGGATCAAAATCTCACCTACCGTTCGGATTTCGCCAAAATTCAACCTTAGCCAATTCAAGCCTAAAACTACACCGGACCTCCGAATTCGATTCCGATTGCTCCCCTAAGTCATAAATGATCCCCCGAAACTAGTCGAATCATCAGAATCCTATTCCGAGCAATCTAACTAAATAGTCAACTCCAGGTTGACTTTCCATATTCAAGCTTCCTTCAAAAAGGCTAGTTGCCTCATTTTCAATCCGGATCACTCCTAACTCACCCGATAAACTCTAAAACTGATATAAAAGCATAGAACATATAAATGCATGGTAACGGGGTGGAAATTCCTGTAACGACGGGACGGGTCGTTACATATTGCAGCTACTTATTAGACTAGGGGTGGTCATCAAACCCCCGCTGCTCGCACGTCTGAGCAGGTAGTGCAGAGTTTGCAGACACCAGAGGTGCCACCAGTTCAACAGGTTGCCCCAGGTCAGTCAGTTGCCCTGGTTCAGGGTGATAGGGTTCCAGTGATGCCAGACGATGAGTAGCGTCATCTTGAGAGGTTCAGCAGGCTCTCACCTCCTACTTTTAGCAGTATTCCGGGCGAGGATGCCCATGGTTTTCTCGACAAGTATCGATGTATGCTTCGGATAGAAGGGATCTTAGGGTCGAGCGGGGTATCATTTACCACCTTTTAGTTCTCAGGAGCAGCCTTTACATGGTAGGAGGCATATGAGCGGTGTAGGCCGGCAGGTGCAGCGTAGTTGTCATGGCAGGAGTTCTCCACTATCTTTCTGGAGAAGTGGGTACCACAGTCGCACAGAGAGGAGCTGCATAGGAAATTTGAGTGCATTCATCAGGGAGATATGTATGTGATGCAGTATGAGGTGAGATTCTAAGAGTTGGCTCGTTATGGTCCATGGATGGTCCCAACTGATCAGGAGAGGATTAGACGATTTGTGGACGGACTCATTTATCCCATTCATATTCTGATAATTCGAGAGAGGATCCTGAGCCATACCTTTGAGGATGTAGTGGAAATTGCTCGAGATGTTGAGACGGCTCGCCGTCAGGAAAAAAAGGAGAGGGAGTCCAAGAGGCCTCGAGGATCAGGTAGCTTCAATGGTGCTCTATCTAGGGGCCAGGTTCAGTAGAGCAGAGGTCATTCTTTCAGGCCTCCTCAAGTAGCTCGTTCATAGTATCGTGGGTCATCTTTTGGTTGGGGTTATCAGGGATTGTGGGTTACCTCGAGAGTTAGGATCAGATGTGTGCTGATGTAGGAGGGTAGAGTTATTGCATATGCTTCTTGTCAGTTGAAGCCCCATGAGAAGAACTACCCTGTGCATGATTTAGAGTTAGCAGCTATAGTCCATGCTCTGAAGATTTGGGGGCACTACTTGTATGGCATTTCTTGTGAGATGTATACTGACCATCGCAACCTTCAGCATTTGTTCAAACAAAAAGATCTTAATTTGAGGTAGCGAAGGTTGCTTGAGTTGCTCAAGGATTATGACATTACCATATTGTATCATCCAGGGAAAGCCAATGTAGTAGCCGATGTTTTGAGCCGGAAAGCGGTGAGTATGGGCAGCTTGGCGTATATTCTATTTGGGGGGAGGCCCTTTGCAGTTGATGTTCAGGTATTGGCGAATTGGATGGTGAGGTTGGATGTTTTAGAGCCGAGTTGGGTGTTGGCTTGTGTGGTTTCTCGGTCCTCCTTGTATGACCTCATTCGAGAGCGCCAATATAATGATCCATATTTTCTTATCCTTAAGGACAGAGTTTTGTATGTTGATGCCCGAGATGTCACCATTAATGATGATGGTATGTTGATGATGCAAGGCCGGATTTGTGTGCCTAATGTGGATGGGCTTCGGGAGTTGATATTATAGAAGGCCCACAGCTCGCGGTACTCTATTCATCCGGGTGCCGCAAAGATGTATCAGGACCTGAGACAGCATTACTGGTGGAGGAGGATGAAGAAGGATATTGTGAGTTATGTAGCTCCATATCTCATCTGCCAGCAGGTCAAGTACGACCATCAGAGATCGGGCGATGTTCTTCAGCGTATGGTTATTCCTGAGTGGAAATGGAAGAGGATTACTATGGATTTTGTGAGTGGTCTCCCTCGGACTTTGAGGAAGTTTGATTCAGTTTGGGTGACTATGGATTGGCTGACCAAGTCCGCACACTTCATTCCAGTATGTACTACTTACTCTTCGGAGTGGCTGGCAGGGATCTTTACTCGGGAGATTGTCAGGTTACATGGAGTTCCAGTGTCTGTTATCTCGAATAAAGGTACTCAGTTCACTTCTCAATTTTGTAGGGCGCTTCAGTCGGGGCTGGGTATGTAGGTGGAGTTAAGCACAACATTCAGTCCTTAGACAGACGGATAGTCTAAGCGCACTATTTAGATTTTGGAGGACATGTTGCGTGCCTGTGTTATTGATTTTGGAGGTTCACGGGATGAGTTTTTTCCGCTTGCTGAGTTTTCCTACAATAATAGTTATCAGTCGAGTATTCAGATGGCCCCGTATAAGGCATTGTACAGTAGGCGGTGTAGATCTCTTGTTGGATGGTTCGAGCCTGGTGAGGCTAGATTGTTAGGGACTAAGATGGTTCAGGATGCTTTAGTGAAGGTGAAGTTAATTCAGGAGAGGTTTTGTACAGCACAGTCATGCAAGAAGAGTTATGTGGACCGGAAGGTTCGTGATGTGTCTTATATGGTGGGAGAGAGGGTCTTGTTGAAAGTTTCACCCATAAAAGGTGTTATGCGGTTCGAGAAGAAGGGGAAGTTGAGCCTGAGGTTCATTGGGCTTTTTGAGATACTCATGAGGATTGGAGAGGTGGCATATGAGCTTGCTTTGCTATGCAGCTTGTCTAGTGTGCATCCGGTATTCCATATGTCTATGCTCCGGAAGTATGTTGGGTACCTGTGTCATGTGTTGGACTTCAGTACGGTTCAGTTGGATGATGATTTGTCATATGATGTGGATCTGGTGGCTATTCTGGGTCGACATGTTTGAAAGTTGAGGTCAAAGGATATTACTTCAGTAAAGATGTAGTGGAGAAGTCGTACCGTGGAGGAGGCTACTTGGGAGACCGAGCAGGAGATGCGAAGTAGATATCCTTACCTATTTGAGACACCAGGTATGTTCTTTGACCCGCTCGAGGACGAGTGTTTGTTTTAGTTGGAGACAATGTGGCGACCCTACCCGTCGTCACGTGAGTTACCATCTTGTTTCCCCAATATTATGTTTCTCTGTAGTTTAATATCAGTATTTGAGTTGATCGGATAGAGTTGGATTGGTTTTAGTTGGAAATGAAGCAATTAGCCTCTTGGAAGGAAGCTTGTTTTAGAAAAGTCAACCAAAAGTTGACTATATAGTTAGAGGGCTCGGATGTGAGTTCCGGTTATTTGGTTAGCTTCAGGGGATGATTTATGACTTAGGAGTGCGATCGGAATTGGATTTGGAGGTCTGATGTAGAATTAGGCTTGAATTGGTAAAGTTTGAATTTTGGCGGATTCTGGTTGATAGGTGAAATTTTGATCTGGTGTTGGAATATAATTTCGAGAGTTGAAGTAGCTCCGTTAGGTGATTTTGGATATGTGTGCAAAATTTCAGGTCATTCAGACGTCATTTGGTCGGGTTTTTGATCGAATATGAGTTTCAGTAGAATTTGATAAACTTAGCCTCGAATCCGTGGTGAATTGATGATTTTCGTGTTTTTGACGTATTTTGATGATTGGAATAAGTTTGTATGATGTTTTGAGGTAGGTTGGTGATTTTGGTTGAGATCCCGGGGGTCTCGGGGTAATTTCGGGTGATCAAGCGGACTATTTTTGGACTTAGAATATAGCAGGTTTCCAGCTGTGTTGTTGCATAGATTTTCTTCAATGTGTTCGCGTGGGGTGTGACACGAACGCGTAGAGTAAATTGGAGGGGCTTGGAAATTGGTCATTGCGTTCACAAGGGTTGCCTTGCGTTCGCATAAGAGGGGTGATTTGTAGATCGCGAACGCGGGGTGTAAGATGCATTCGCATAATTGGAATTTCTGGTGCATCGTGATCGCGGGTGGGGTACTGCTTTCGCGTAGAGCAATTTTTGGTCAACATAATTTTATTCAATGCGAACGTGGAAGGTTGACCACGTTCGCATAGAGGAAATAACTGCTGGACAATAGGGCTTTTTAAATCATTTTGTTCCTCGAAGGTTAGCTATTTTCCACCATTTTTGCACCACCTTGAGAGCGTTTTGGTAGATTTTGAAGGGGATGACGGGAAGTGATTGGAGGTAAGTCTCTTAGCCTAGAACCACCATTTTATTGAAGATTCATCCTTAAATTCTTAAAAAATTAGGTAAAATCGAAAGAACTAGGGCTTGGTTTTTGAAATGTAAATGTGAAATTTGAAAGGGTATTTGAACTCCGATTTTGATGAATTTTATATGTACGGACTCGTGGAAAGACGAGGAAACTGGTGATATGAATTTCACAATTTTTTAAGAAGCGGGCCCGGGACTCGAGTTTTGCCAACTTCATGTTTTTCGAGTTCTTTCAATTGGTTCATGTCCCATTAGCTTATTTTAACGTATTCTTTGTATTTTTGGTTAGATTCTACACTCGAGGAGGTCGATTTGCGAGGGAAGCGCAAGACGGCTAGGATTTCGGCCGTCTTGAGGTGAGTAATGGTTGTAAATGATGTATTGAGGGTTTAAAACCCAGTATTTGCACTATGTAATGTTATGTTGAGATGAGATACGTGTTGTGTGATGAGCGTGGTGATGTTACTGCTAAGGATTTGGACTCGGTACATCCCTAATGATGACTCTACTGTTGTTTTGACTGAGACTAAGCTTATATCCGTATATTTTGGGCTAGTTGCCATGTTTGGGGTCCTGTGCCGCTCTGTAGAACCCTTAGGGAGCATGTTGAGCTAATTGACCTCACTTTACGTGTTGAAAATATACTCTCAGTCATATCCTTAACTGTAAAATATAATATGAACCGGTCTTATCAATTTGCACTATAAATGAGGAATACTTGGGGTTGAAAACCCTGTCTTAGCTGAGTGGGCCCGAGAGGCCAAGTCTATATTGACTGAGAGGGGTCAAGGATCCCATAGTGAGGGTATTTGATATTCACCAGATCAGGCTGCACGTCGCAGCAGTATATAGATATACATGTATGGATCGGACTGCATGCCGCAGTAGTATATTATATGGATCGGACTCCAAGATACAGTAGTATATTATATGGATCGGACTGCATGCCGTAGTGATATATTATGTAAATTGGACTGCACGCCGCTGTATTATAGCGTTTGTACTGTAGGAGCCCCTCCGGAGTCTGCACAAATCCCTAGTGAGCGCAGTCGACTATTATTATTGGATCAGGTTGCGAGCCGTAGCATTATATACTATATTGGATCGGGCTGCACGCCGCATCAGTATTAGGTGTGGATCGGGCTGCGCGCTACAACAGTATTGGTATATTGTCGGACTGTAGGAGATTTTTACCAGTTTTCCCTGATTACCAGATCTTTACTGCCTTTACTGTTGGTTATAGAACTATGTAGTGTTCTTACAGGATTTCTTACTTTTAGTTGTGATTTATTGCTATTACTCACTAAGTTGGAGTACTCACTTTACTCCCTGCACTTTGTGTGCAGATACAGGGATCCCTGAGGCATAGCTGAGGTTATTGTTGTCGCCTTGTTCAGTCATTGGAGTCATCGAGGTAGCTGTCGGCATCCGCAGGACCCAATTTCTCCTCTTGTCTTTTCGTTTACAACCGTACCTAGACTTTCTTATGTATAGGATGATGTTCAAATGTATTTAGAGGTTCTGACTTATAACGCCAGATCTGATATGAGATGTTTTGATATTTTTGTGGTTTTCGCACCGTTTTTATTACTATCAGACTGAGATTTTGCTTAAATTAGTATTTTAAATTTAATAACTGATAAGGAGCTTTGTAAACTTGGGTTGAGAATTTTCTAAAGGTCAGACTTGCCTAAAAAAGTGTTGGGCTCCATCACGACTAGGATTTGGGTCGTGACAATTTTAAAATCATAGCCAATACAACAGCAAAAGATATCCACCTCGTTGTTCTGAATAACATTAGTGATCTTCTACATTCTATGGGTCGTGATATTAATGAGTTCAATCCTTTTTTAGAAATTATTACTTATTCAAAATGGAAAATGAAGTGAAGGAAGCATATTTTGAAAGAAAAATCATTGTGAGTAACGAAGATTTGTTGTTACATAGAAAATTAAATACAGAACAGAAAATAGCATACGACATAATCTTGCAAAGAGTATTTGCCAATGAATCTGGAGAACGTTTCATTGATGGTCCTGGAGGAATCGGTAAGACATTTTTATACTGTGCCTTATTAGCAACTGTGAGATCTAAAGAATTTGTAGCATTAGCAACAGAAACTTATGGAGTTACAGCTTCGATTCTTCCAGGAGGAGAAACAGTTCATTCACGTTTTAAATTTCCAATTAATATCAATGAAAAATTTTCTTGCAATATTAGAAAGCAAAGCTCACTGGCATCTTTGATTTGTGATGCAAAATTTATTGTGTGGGATGAAGTATCAATGGCAAAAAAGAACATGGCTAAAGCTTTAGATTCTCTCTTGAAAGATATAATAAACACAAATGTGCTTTTCGGCGGAAAATTTGTTGTGTTTGGCGGGGATTTTAGAAAAACGTTTCATGTGGTTCAAAGTGTAAAAAGGAAGAATTCATTCGGAAAAGCATATTTAACTCTGAAATATGGAACGAACTTGAAAAACTATGGTTATCTGAGAATATGCGTGTCAAACTAATCCCTCCTTTTGTGAATATTTGATGTGAATTGGAAATGAAAAAGAAAAAACAAATATGGATAATCAAATAAAATTTCCGAGGTCTTTCATTGTTCCTTATATTACTGATAAAGAATCTTTGGATCTTTTATTCAACCTAATATATCCTAATTTGCACATGTCTCTTCACAATTCTTCTTTTTTAACTTCGCGTGTTATTTTGACGACAAAAAATAAATTTGTTGATGAAATAAAACATAGACTTATAGCTTAATTCCCTAAAGAAGCTAAAATATTTATTGCATTGGATGAAACTGTTGAACTAATTGATCAGAGCCAGTTTGAGGTTTTTACATTCATTGAACCCTGTTGGTTTGCCTCCTTACAAAATAATCTTGAAGGAATATTATCATGTTATATTGCGTCGAAATTTAAATCTTTGTGAAAGTTTATGCAACAGTACACGACTGATATACTATGATTTTAAGAGTCGTGTTATAAGCGCTAAAATTGTGAGTGGTGATTTTAAAGATACACATGTATTTATTCCCATAATACCATTGTTATCTTCAAATGATGAGAAGTTACCAATCTCATTTAAAAGAACTCAATCTCCAATATGCCTGTGTTTTGCAATGACGATAAATAAAGCGCAGGGGCAAACACTAAATTATGTTGGTATTTATTTGCGTGAGCCGGTATTTTTTCATGGCCAACTATATGTTGCTTTATCCACAGCAAAGAGTTCAAGTTGTGTTGAAATATTAATTCGACCACCTACCATATATAATAATGATGACCATTCTACATATAACATAGTGCATAACGAAATCGTTCAAAAAGCACTTCTATAAGTCTGTAGCTTTCTTCTTTATATTCCTGGTTTTGCCTAATATTCTTTATTTCAATAATATTTTTAAGACTTGAGATAATTTCTCTGTAATTTACTATGTGCTAAATAAGAGTTGGCTTGTGTTTTTGCAAATCCTTTCTAAACTTTTACTCATCTGATATTATTTTTTGATGCACAATATATAAATTAAAATATTTACATTGTGAAACTTTTCAAGAACTATAAGTCAAAGAATTCATCTTTGCAAATCTATAAATACAAAAGCTACTTGCATATTTATGTAATTTTTTTCAACTCTATGAAGCTGACCTACCTGACATTTACATCAGGAAAAACTTAATGCTTTTAACTCCGCCTATGTTCAAATTATATTATAATACAGCCGGTTCCAAGACCAGACAAAGGAGGAGGGTCTATTGTCAATTGGTAATAACAGTTGTACTTTATTTCTTCATTTGGATGTACTTACTAATTTCCTCTTATAAATTTTTATACATCACTATTCAATATGTTTGGAGAAAAAAAATCTATTTTTCATTTAAGAAACGAAATGAGAAACAAGTTAAAAACTTATTCATCTTCTATTTTTATGTCTTTATGTTCCTCTACTGCTTGCTAACACGTATAATTTGTGTTGCATGTATTTTAAGAGATCTTCCAAAGTAAAATATTTTTACAAATTGGTACTAAAAGGTATTGTCACCACTAACTAAATTTTGATGTAGTAATTTCATTTTATACCTTAGAGATTGTTTCATTATTTGATTTTATATGGATATCTTTATATATTTCAATTATGTGATTAGTTTTACTACTGGAAGTTATCCAATTAATCTTCTTTAATGCCTTTATTATATTCATTCAAGTATTTTGAATACGTACAAATAATTGACATCATATATATTTGACAGAAAAAATAGGCATGAAACCATCGATATCCTTGCTTGCTGATAGAGGGCAATTTGGACTTTCTACTACTTCTGTGCTATGGCAAACGGTGCAGGGCGGGGCGGTTGCGGGGCACACCCGCGCACACCCGCGAAGACTTCAACCCGCCCCGCACCGCCCCGCAAAATAAATTTTTCTAATTTTAACCGCCCCGCCCCGCCCCGCATATATATATTTTTAATTTTTTTAATTTTTTTAATCCGATCTAGTAAACCAAGTAATTTTTTTTATATTTGTATTAGATATTGTTAGGTAATATACCATCATCTGTTCATCACAAGTTGCCTAGTGAATTGGTATAACGAGGGTATATGTTTTGGATGATAAATTTGTAGAATAATTATCATAATATTATAATTCGAAAGTATATATCTCACCCAAACGAAATTGATTTGAAAATATACACGTTTGCATTAAGTTTAACTGCATAGCAATTCAGTTAACATATATTTGTAAGTTCACACATGTTAGCGTATGTGCAAATTTCCATTTTCTTATTTAATTCTTGTACTAATTTTGTAAGGATTGTGTACATTGACGGTGTAAATATTATTATATTATCGGTGCATTATCAATTATACCATATTTATTTATCGTATTTTTATGTTATCTGTTATTATATATAGATAATCTTAGTATGATGATATAAAAATTTATATACTAAGAAGATAATCAATTGAACAACTCATGGCAACCCGCGACCCGCACCGCATTAATTCTTTTTAAATAAATTATGCCCCATCCCGCCCCGCAAATAATGTAACCCGCCCAGCCCCGCGAATGCTGAAAGACCGCCCCGTCTCGCACCGCCCCGCCTCGCACCGCCCCGCACTGTTTGCCATTCCTATGTACTAGATATAATTTCTTTTGTGTCCTTGCACTTGCTGATTTGTGTCTTCTCGAGAAAATCAAAATAGGTAATTTTGCAGTCTCCATTGACAGCCACCGACGATTTTATTTTGCTTTTGGCAGAAGTGAAATTAGGTGTTTTGCTTGGTATTTTGCAGTTCCATATTTGCTCTATTAAAGTAATGGTTGAATTCTTCTTGATTTTGTGAAATTCAACTGCTAGAAGAGAAATTAGTGTTTCAACCAACTTATCTTTTCTTTGTTAATATGTTTTTCATAGCAACTCCATCTCCATAAGTGAGGACTCAAAGAATTCATTAAAAGGAGATTTTAGGGTTATGTCTAGCGGCATCCCAACCACAATCATCAATTTTTAATATATCAGCGAGACAACAAAGACTAATATTGTAAATTAATGGGAATGGAGACAGCTAATAGTGTGAATTAAAATTCTTTACGAGTAACTCATTTTGGTATTAGCTACTATAATTTTACAAAAAACGTTTTAAGCTCCATTATTCAAAACTTCAATTTTAAAGAGTGTTATATGCTTTTGCTGTCACGTAACAACATGTCACGACCCCAAATCTGGTCGTGATGGCGCCCAGCACACTGCTAGGCCAACCCGACCAATCAACAACAATCATGGAGCTAGGAGCTCGCCTTATCCCATTTAAGCATAACAATTTATAAAACAACACTGATAGATATATCAAAACAGGGAACCAAGTTCCAACACAGTGCAACTCCTCAAAGACCGAGGGGTCAAGAGTCAAGAGCCTCTAAAAGAACATAAGTGAAATAGAGTTTACAACAAAATCCAGTGCGGAAAGAAATGACAACATAAAATGAAAAGACAGCTAGAAGGGGAGTCAGGTTCTGCGGACGCTGCAACTACCTCGACTATCCCGCACAATGCCTCTGAGCGGCTACCGGATCAGGGATCTACTGAGAGGTACCTGGATCTGCACACAAGTTGCAGGGAGTAAAATGAGTACAGCCAGACTCAGTGGTAATAAACAGGGGTAAGACGGCGTAGATAAGAAATCCACAATAAAGCACTATGTAAAGCCGTAACCAATACCCTGTAACAGTTCAATATCAACAGTAGAGAACCAACAGTATCAACAACAAGTATAACAGCTAGAAAATGTAGCTAAATGCAATGCAATGCATGAAATGACCGCTACGGCGCGTAGCCCGATCCAATTTGGGTACCCGTGCTCACTGTGGGGGTTCAGACTCCATAGGGGCTCCTACAGCCCAAGCACAATATCATTAATATACGCTGCGGCGCGCAGCCCGATCCACTACCAGTCACCTAATATTCAGATGCAGCCTCGCGGGTTCAAAAGTTGTTATTGAAAACTCTTTTATCTTTTTTCAGTTGAAAACAGTAAATGTCAAGTTCCAGAGATTGGAAATATCATGATAACAGTAATAGCTACGGACTGGAAGTAAAACTACCATGTCAATATCACAGTACAATGCTAAGGATCCTCGCAGGATCCCAATAACTGGCTCACAGCCCGTAAATGTACTCAACCGTCCGAGAAGGAGGTTCAACGGCTCAAGAGTAGCCAACATCACAATATAATGCGCAACCATCCGAGAAGGAGGTTCGACGGCTCAAGAATATCCAATATCATAAAACAGTATCAACAGGTCGGACTAAGCCATAGTCCCCAAATCACAATCGACCCCGCACTCACAAGAGAGTACGTGTCTTGCCGCTATAAAGCGTCACAAAGTGGTATACCGGGGTTTCGAACCCGCTGGTCATCACCCACATCTATTACTCACCTCAATACAGCTCGATGACTATCCCGCGATGCCATTTCCATGAGAATCAAGCTCCACACGCATAGAATCTGATCAAATATAGTAGAAACACAACAAATTAGGCCAATGGGACGACACCCAGTCAAAACAACTCAATTTACATCAAAATTCCCAAAGTTGCCAAAACCCGAATTTCGGTACGCTTCTCGAAAAATTACGAAAGTCACATATTCGGAACCCTCATCTCAATATGAGTCTAGGCATATAAAATTTACCAAAATCGGACTCCATTTGCCCACTCAAATCAGTATTTTTCTTCAATTTTAGGCCTAGGGCTCGAACCCACCTTTAATCTTCCATTTTACAGAGAATTAACCAAGGATTTCATGATAAAATATTGTAATTAAGCCACAAACTCCCGATGATTTCCCAGCAATCTCCCGTGAGTTTCTCTCTCTAGAACTCAAAATTTGTGCTTATGGAGTGCAAACCCGCGACTGGCCAGTTCTGGTTTTTAATTTCACTGTCAGGCAATTTCCTTCTTCGCGTTCGCGTTGCCTGTCATGCGTCCGCGATGCTCTGACCAAAATACCCTTCGCGAATGCGACATGCCTCATGTGTTCACGATGCACAACTCTGCAGCCAGCCGGGATTCCTTCTACGCGAACGCGTCCCCTATACACGCGAACGCGATGCTTCGCATTTTCCTCTTACGCGTTTGCGACCTCCACCATCGCGAACGCGATGGTTCACGACTTCCTCTTACGCGAACGCGGCATTACACCTCGCAAACGTGATGTCCCACTGGCCCCAACCTATGCGAACGCGGGCCTTGCCCTCGCGAACGCGATGGCTTAATTTCTGCACAGTTTCTGCAACTTTTCAGCAGATTTTCAAGTTCCAAAAATGCCGGATGATTGTCCGGATTCACCCCGAGTCCCTCGGGACCCCAATGAAAACCACCAACATACTCCAAAATACAATACGAACTTGTTCCAATCATAAAAACATCATCCTAAACATCAAAATCACCAATTACACACGGATTCAAGCCTAAGTTTCTTCAAAACTTTCGAAACTAACATTCAATCAAAAACCCGACCAAACGACGTTCGAATAACCTGAAAATTTTCGGACATATCCAAAATCACATGACGAAGCTACAGGAATTGTCGGAATTCCATTCCGACCCCCGAATCAAAATCTCACCTACCGTTCGGATTTCGCCAAAATTCAACCTTAGCCAATTCAAGCCTATTTCTACACCGGACCTCCAAATTCAATTCCGATCACTCTTCTAAGTCACAAATCACCTCCCGGAACTAACCAACTCATCAGAATCCGATTCTGAGCCCTCTAAATAAATATTTAACTCCATATTGACTTTCCATATTCAAGTTTCTTTCAAAGAGGCTATATGCCTCATTTTCAATCCAATTCACTCCTAACTCATCCGATAGACTCTAACACTGATATAAAAGCATGAAACATATAATTACAACATAACCGGGTGGTAATTCCCATGACGACGGTCCGGGTCGTCAAATTCTCCCCCTCTTAAGCAAACGCTCGTCCTCGAGCGGGTCAAGAAACATACCTGAAGTCTCAAACAGGTGAGGATATATGCTCCACATCTCCCGCTCGATCTCTCAAGTGGCCTCCTCTACGGGTCGACCTCTCCACTGAACCTTAACTGATGCAATGTCCTTGGTCCTCAATTTTCTCACCTGGCGACCCAAAATAGCAATAGGCTCTACGTCATAGGATAGATCACCATCAAGCTGAATGGTACTGAAGTCTAATACATGAGACGGATCCCCAATGTACTTCTGGAGCATAGACACATGGAATACTAGATGAACGCTGGATAAGCTGGGTGGCAAGGCCAACTCATATGCCACCTCTCCAACTCTCCCGAGTATCTCAAAAGGACCAATGTACCTGGGACTCAGCTTCCCCTTCTTCCCGAACCTCATGACACCTTTCATGGGTGAAACCTTCAACAATACTCTGTCACCAACCATGAAAGACAACTCTCGAACCCTACGGTTTGCATAACTCTTCTGGCGAGACTGTGTTGTACGAAGCCTCTCCTGGATCAACTTCGCTCTATCCAGAGCATCCTGAACTAACTCAGTCCCTATCAAACTATCCTCACTAGGCTCAAACCATCCCATGGGGGATCTACACCGTCTGCCATACAATGCCTCGTATGGGGCCATCTGAATACTCGACTGATAACTGTTGTTGTAGGCAAACTCAGCAAGTGGTAAGAACTAATCCCACGAACCACCAAAGTCAATCACACATGCTACCAACATATCCTCCAGGATCTGAATAGTGCGCTCAGACTGCCCGTCTGTCTGGGGGTGAAATGCGGTGCTCAACTCAACTCACGTACCCATCTCCCACTGAAATGCTCTCCAAAACTGAGAAGTGAACTGAGTGCCCCTGTCGGATATGATATACACTGGGACCCCATGCAACCGGACAATCTCCCGAATAAAGATCGCTGTTAACCGCTCCGATGAGTAAGTAGTACTAATTGGAATAAAATTAGCTGACTTGGTCAGCCTATCCACAATCACCCAAACAGAATCGAACTTCCTCGCTGTCCGAGAGAGTCCAGTGACAAAGTCCATAGTGATCCTCTCCCACTTCCACTCAGGAATATCAATGCGCTGAAATACACCACCGGGCCTCTGATGCTCGTACTTAACATGCTGAAAGTTGAGGCACCGTGCTACATGTCCGACAATGTCCATCTTCATCTTTCTCCACCAATAGTGTTGTTTCAAGTCTTGGTACATCTTCGCGGCTCCTGGATGGATAGAATACCGCGAGCTATGGGCCTCCTCTAGAATCAACTCACGAAGGCCATCAACATTGGGCACACATATCCGGCCTTGCATCCTCAATATGCCGTCACTATCAATGGTGACATCTCTAGCATCATTATGCTGAACACTGTCCCTAAGGATAGCCAAATGTGGATCATCATACTGGCGCTCACGAATATGATCATATAGAGAAGATCGAGATACAACACAAGCCAACGCCGTGCTGGGATCTGAAATGTCTAACCTCACTAGCCGATTGGCTAGCACCTGAACATCATAAGCAAATGATCTCTCCTCAGCTAGAATATATGCCAAGCTCCCCATACTGACCGCCTTCCGGCTCAAAGCATCGGCCACCACATTGGCCTTCCCCGGATGATATAGAATAGTAATGTCATAATCCTTAAGCAACTCAAGCCATCTTCGCTGTCTCAAATTAAGATCTTTCTGATTGAACAAGTGCTGGAGACTACGATGGTCGGTATATACCTCACAAGACATGCCGTACAAATAATGCCTCCAAATCTTCAAGGCATGAACTATGGCAGCTAGCTCCAAATCATGAACAGGATAGTTATTCTCATGTGGCTTCAACTGCCGAGAAGCATAAGCAATCACCTTACCTTCCTGCATCAACACACAACCTATCCCCACTCTCGAGGCATCACAATAAATAGTGTATGAACCTGAAGCTGATGGCAATACTAACACTGGAGCGGTGGTCAAAGCTGTCTTGAGCTTCCGAAAGCTCTTCTCGCACTCATCCGACCACACGAATGGTGCACCCTTTTGGGTCAACTTAGTCAAAGAAGAAGCAATGGATAAAAATCCCTGAACAAACCGGCGATAATATCCCGCCAAACCAAGAAAGCTCCAGATCTCTGTAGCTGAGGACGGTCTAGGCCAACTCTGTACCGCCTCTATCTTCTTCGGATCAACATGAATACCATCACGAGACACCACATGTCCCAGAAATGCTACTGACTCGAGCCAAAACTCGCACTTGGAGAATTTAGCATACAGCTTCTCCTCCCTCAATCTCTGCAACACAATACTCAAATGATGAGCATGTTCGTCCTAACTACGGGAGTAGACTAGAATGTCATCAATGAACACAATCACAAATGAATCCAAATAGGGCATGAACAAACTGTTCATCAGATACATGAATGTTGTTGGGGCGTTGGTCAGCCCAAAAGACATCACAAGAAACTCATAGTGACCATATCTGGTTCTGAATGCAGTCTTCTTAATATCGGAGTACCTGATCTTCAGCTGATGATAGCCTGAACGAAGATCAATCTTAGAAAATACCCTCGCACCCTGTAACTGATCAAACAATTCATCAATGCGCGGTAGAGGGTACTTGTTCTTCAATGTTACTTTGTTCAATTGCCTATAATCAATACACATTCGCATGGAACCATCTTTCCTTTTAATAAATAACACCGGCGCACCCCACGGGGATATACTAGGGCGGGTGAAACCCTTATCCAGAAGCTCCTGAAGCTGCTCTTTCAGTTCTTTCAACTCAGTTGGTGCCATCCGATAAGGAGGAATGGATTTGGGCTGAGTGCCCGGCACCAGGCCAATGCCAAAATCAATATCCCTGTCCGGCGGCATGCCCGGCAGGTCTGAGTGGAATACATCTGGGAAATCCCTCACAACAGGTACAGAATCAATGCTAGGAGACTCAGCTCCCACATCTTTCACAAAGGCTAAGTACGACAAACACCCTTTTTCAACCATTTTCTGAGCCTTTAAGAATGAAATGACATGGCTAGGGACGAAATCAGTCGAACCCCGCCACTCAATCTGAGAAATACCAGGAATGGCCAACGTAACTGTCTTAGCATGACAGTCCAATATAGCATGGTATGGAGATAACCAGTCCATACCCAATATAACATCAAAGTCCACCATCCCCAACAATAACAGATCTGCCTGGGTCTCCAGACCCCCAATAGAAATAACACAGGATATATAGACATGATCCACAACAATCATATCACCCACGGGGGTGGATATATGAACAGGTAAATCAAGACTACCACGAGTCGCACCCAAATAATGTGCAAAATAAGAGGACACGTAGGAATATATGGACCCTGGATCAAATAGAATAGAGACATCTCTAAGACAGACAGAAATGATACATGTAATCACTGCATCGGAGACAACTACATCACGCCTGTCAGGGAGTGCATAAAATCGTGCCTGGCCTCCACCGGATCTCTCCTCGCCTCTGGGGCGACCACGAGAAGACTGACCTCCACCTCTACTAGCCTGAGATGGTGCTGAAGAGGAGGGATGATCCCTCTGCTGAGCCCTGTCCCTACGGAGTCGAGGGCACTGCCTCCTCATGTGGCCAAACTCACCACACTCAGAACAAGCACCTAGTGCTGGAGAAGGGGACTGAAGGGAACCCCTCGCCGCAGAAGAACCCTAGGTTGAAGAAGCAGGTGTTGCACTTTGGTCTGGGGGGGCACTAAGTGAAGACTCACCCTACTGAAATCCCTGTCGACCACGACCATAAGAACCTCCGCTCTGCTCAGGGCGGCCTGAATGAGAAGGTCTAGATGAGCGACCTCTGCCCTGCTAGAAATGCCCTCTAGATGGAGCACCACTGAAACTACCAGAACCACGAGGCCTCTTGGCCGCCCGCTCCTCCCTCTCTCGGTGACGATCCGCCTCAATGGAGTGTGCCATATCCACAACCTGCTCAAAAGATGATGACAGAACTCTCTCTCGGGTCATAAGAATGTGAATGGAGTAGGTGAGGCCATCAATGAACCTCCTAATCCTCTACCTATCATTAGGGATCATCCATGTGGCATTCCTGGCCAACTGTGTGAATCTAAGCTAATACTGGGCCACTGACATGTCGCCTTGAACCAACCACTAAAACTGGCGACGACCTCACGACGGGACTTAGGTACATACTTCTCTAGGAAGAGAGTAGAGAACTGCTGCCATGTGAGAGGTGCCGCTCCTGTAGGCCTACGCCTCTCAAACTCCTCCCACCAATCAAATGCGGGACCAGTAAACTGAAAAGTAGTAAATAAAACTCCATTGGACTCAAAAATGCCAGATGTACGTAGCATCCTCTAACACTTATCCAAGAAACCCTGGGCATCCTCGCCCTCAGCGCCACTGAAATGGGGTGGCTGGAGTCTACCAAATCTCTCAAGATGACGTTGCTCGTCATCGGGCATAGCCTGAACCATATGCTCTGGAGCTGGTGCAACTGGAGGAATAGCTGGTGCAACCACCTGAGCGGGGACTGCCTCTAGCGTCTGAAGCCCCTGAACAACCTACTCAGGTGTGCGAGCTGTAGGGGTCTGCTGACCACAAAAGAGAAACAAAAAGGTAAAAAGTTAGTGCGGATTCTGATAAATAATATTGCAATATTTAAACACATTATGCAGGAATATAAATCGCTTCCTAATTTGGGTGCCTCGTTGTTAGGGGTGTTCAAAACCGATCCGAAACCGAAAACCGAACCGAACCGAAACTTAATGGCTTACTGGTAACGGCTTAACGGCTTAACGGACGGGGAACGAATTGAATTTTTTTAATTAACGGCTTATCGATTTGGGGACGGATTATTCAATTTTCTTAACGGGTAATCCGTTATGCCGTTAAGATATATATATATATATATATATATATATATATATATATATATATATATATATATATATATATATATATATATATATATATATATATATATAATTTAAAACCATTGAAAATAAATAACAAAAAAAACCGTATAACAATTAACATTTAACACTTGTATATTCTAGCTCTAAAGTCTAAAGAGTAAAGTCTTTGTCTATGTCTCTAAAGTCTAAAGAGTAAAGAGTAAAGTCTCTGTCTATTTCTCTAAAGTCTAAAGAGTAAAGAGTAAAGTCTCTGTCTATGTCTGTCTATTCTAAGTCTAAGACTCTAAGTTCTAACGCCTTAAGTTAATAACAGTTAACACATACACATTCCTAATTCCTAATTCTAGAGAAAAGTAAGAAACCATAATGCCTAAAGCAGCAGCCACCACCCAGTCATCCACGCCTAAAGCAGCAGCCACCACCGGCGCCCACGCCTAAAGCAGCAGTCACCGCCCGTCGATCTCCCTCTCGCAGTCGCAGTCGCAGTCGCAACTCGCAGGTAATAATTTAAATTTAGTATTTCCATTTTTCAGAACATTGATAAGGCCTCCATTGATTAATTTTAAAGCTTTCAATTTCTACTGTGTTGGTTAGTATTGTTGGCTTATTTATGGTTTATGTCTATACCTTGTTCTTTGGATTAACTTTGATGGACTGCTGTTAGTTTAAATTATGTAGCTTGATGACATTGTTGTTCTGCACAGCATACTGTTTATCATGTTGATTAGTAAAGTAATAAATGCACTTTATGAAAGAGTTAAAAGAATGATGTCGTTGGTCTGAAAAGAGCTATGAGCAGAGATTAGAAACTTATTATTGAGATTAGTTTAATAACCAAATACGATTAGTTTACAACTTGATGTCTTTATTCTCATTTCTTTTCTTTTGTTGTTGTAGTGACTTACATGGCTGAAAGTATACAAAGTGATAAGGTGATGATGGGTGAAAGTGGGGCTTCTAATTTAAATGCAATAAGTCAAGCTCAAACAACGGAGTCAAATATAACCAAAAAGGAGAAAAAGGTCAGTTGTGTGGGATCATTTTATAGAAATTATTACTTCTGAAGGGAATACAAAAGCAAAATGCGACTATTGCTCGCTTGAGTATGTATTTAAGACTAAGGACGGTACGTCGACACTTCTTAATCATATGGTTAAGTGTCCTAAACGCCCTGCTATTATTGATAAAAACAGTCAAATTTAGGCTTTCAATCTGCTCCGGGGGGTAGTCAGGGTGACGTAGTTGTTGTTACTTGAAAATTTGATCAAGAAGAATGTAGGAAGGCATTATGTCGTATGGTAATAGTTGATGAGCTTCCTTTTAGCTTTGTTGAGAAAGAAGGTTTTAGAGATTTTATGAAAGTAGCTCAACCTTATTTTCGGATCCCTTCTCGTAGTACTGTAACTAGGGATTGTTTTGATCTTTTTAATGAAGAAAAGCAAAAGTTGAAGAGGTTTTTTATGGAAACAAAACAAAGAGTATGTATTACCACTGATACCTGGACATCTATACAAAGAATCAATTACATGTGTATCACTGCCCATTGGATTGATAGTGAATGGAATATGCATAAGAGAATAATTAATTTTTGTCTTATTGTTAGTCATAAAGGTGAAGATATGGCAAATGGTATTGGTATGTGCTTACGTGGGTGGGGGATAAATAAGATCTTCACTGTCACAGTTGATAATGCAAGCTCAAATGATGTGGCAGTAAAGGAATTGTCTAAGCAATTAACAAAAATGGGAACTAATATGATGAATGGCACTCACCTTCATGTGAGATGTATGGCTCACATCATGAATCTTGTGGTCCAGGATGGTTTAAAAGAATCTTCAGTGTCTATTGAACGTGTTAGGCATGCCGTGAGATATATTATTAGGCAGTCTCATGCAAGGTTGAAGAGGTTTCAAGATTGTTTTGATGCTGAACAACTCAATTCTAAGAAAACTTTATGCTTAGATGTTCCAACTAGATGGAATTCCACCTACTTGATGTTGCGTAGGGCTGTTGAATTTGAATGTGCATTTTCACATTATGCTTCTAGTGAAATTGGCTTGAGACATTTTCTTGAGCATTCTTATATTGATGTTGGAATTCCTACAGGTGAACTTTTGAGTAGTGATTGGGAGAGTGTAAAAAGAATTACAAAGTTTCTTGAAATCTTCTATCTTCTTACTTTGAAAATATCTGGATCACGTTATGTTACATCGAATATTCATTTTCTTGAAATTTGTGCAGTAGCTGTCTATTTGAAGCAATTGATAGCAAATGAAGATATAGTTTTAAGTGAAATGGCAAAGAATATGAAAGAAAAGTTTGATAAGCATTGGGGTGATCCAGGGAAAATGAACAAGATAATTTTTATCTCATGTATTTTGGATCCACGTTACAAGATCGAATCAGTTGGCTTTGCACTTGTAAAGATGTTTGGTGTTGGTCCGGGGGCAACTATACAAGTAGAAGTGACAAAGTACATGGCTTCGTTATTCAGTGAGTATGTAAAGTCGAGCTCAAAAGGTGTTGTGCTTGCTTCATCTTCAGATTGTTCTTCATTAGACACTTCGACTTCCGGACTTTCTGGTAGTCAAGCAAGCATCCAACAAATAGGACTTTTAGAATCACTTATGGAAGATATAAAAAAATATAAAAGTGAGAGTGCAGGTGTTGATACTAGAACAGAGTTGGATAAATATTTAGGTGAAGAAACCGAGGGTGACACTAAAGAATTTGATGTTCTTCTTTGGTGGAAATTGAACTCAGGTAGATTTCCTATGCTTGCGGAGATGGCTCGTGATGTATTAGCTATTCCGGTTTCAAGTGTGGCATCCGAATGTGCGTTTAGTACGGGAGGACGTATTCTTGATTCATTTAGGATTTCATTAACTCCTAAATTGGTGCAAGCTCTAATGTGTCTTCAAGAATGGCTTTGAAATGAAAAATTAAAACAACCCATTAGTATTGAAGAAGATCTTGATAAAATCGAGGAACTTGAACAAGGTAATACTATTGTTACTATATTTGTTGTATATAAGTGTTGTTGATATGCTTATATTTATCACACAACTCATTATTTTAATTTTTTTTTTCACATTTAGCTAGCAATGGAAAAGACCCCTCTGTAATTGACGTATAGTGTTAATATGTTTGGTAAGATTATTCATCAGGTACTATGTCTTCTATTTCCCTGTTTTGATGATAATTGTTACTCCATTGTTTTATATTGATGGGTTTTTCATCATCGTTCAATCGAGAAACTATGTTGAAATTGAACTCCATGTTTTGATGATAATTGTTAGTCCATTGTTTTATATTGATGGGTTTTTCATCATCATTCAATTGAGAAACTATGTTGTCAATCTCTTTTGTAATGTAGTTGTAGTCTGTTGCAATATTGAAATCATACCAGTGAGATTTCATATCTTCAGAAACTATGTTTGTGTTTATATATATTTTCAATTTTGATGATTTTCTTATGTTTTTCATGTAATTGAAATTGAAGAAAAAGTGAAGATGGAAGTTGGAACTCCAGCTGGACAATGAACAATGTGTCGGACGCATCAGCCATCACGCAGGAACAATTGCAATTTGCAAATTTGCAATAACAAATCTGTACAATTTTAAAATGGACAATGCTCATTTTAATTCTGCTTTTGGGTTTGAGATGTACTGTAGCGTACAATTTAGTGATTTATATTTTACAATTGTGTTCTGCTTTTTCATTCATTATTATGTAGGCAGACCAGTAGTTTGGATTTTTATATGTAGACTCAATGTGTAATTGCTATTTCTGAATTTCTATGCTATGCTGTTAGCGAACAATTAATGCACGCAATATAGGTTGAATTAGGCCGATAAACCATCCAATAACCGCCCAATAAGAGGTAAACCGATATCAATCCACCCGATATCTTATCGGGTGGCTAGCGGATTAATACATTTAAAATTCGATAACCGTTAAGAGTAAATAACCGCCCAATCCGCCCGATAAGCAGCCCTACTGCTGGAGCATCAACCACTGGGGGGGTACTCCTGAACAGGTACAATGGGTGGGTCAGTTGGCACTGCCTCAGCTGCCCTACCTCTACCTCTAGCACGACCGCGCCCACGACCTCTAGCAGGTGGCAATGGAGGTCATCCACCTTGTCCTGATGCTCGTGTTCTCGCCATCTGCGAGAGAATAGAATATAGAATCTCAGTTCTCAGAACAACAAGATCACACAACAGAGTTCAAGAAAAGTGCAGTATTTCCTAAAGGTTCGCAGCCTCCCGAGGATAAGTACAGGCGTACCCGTATCGATCCACAAGACTCTACCAACCGGCTCAAGACTCATGAGGCCTAGTAAACCTAGGCTCTGATACCAACTTGTCACGACCCCAAACTCGGTCGTGATGGCTCCCAGCACACTGCTAGGCCAGCCCGACCAATCAATAGCAATCATGGAGCTAGGAGCTTGCCTTATCCCATTTAAGCATAACAATTTATAAAACAACAGTGATAGATATATCGAAACAGGGAACCAAGTTCCAACACAGTGCAACTCCCCAAAGACCGAGGGGTCAAGAGTCAAGAGCCTCTAAAAGAACATAAGTGAAATAGAGTTTACAACAAAACCTAGTGCAAAAGAAATGACAACATGAAATGAAAAGACAGCTGGAAGGGGAGTCAAGTTCTGCGGACGCTACAGCTACCTCGACTATCCCGCACAATGCCTCTTAGTGGCTACCGGATCAGGTCTATTGAGAGGTACCTGGATCTGCACACCAGGTGCACGGAGTAAAATGAGTACTGCTAGACTCAGTGGTAATAAACAGGGGTAAGACAACGTAGATAAGAAATCCACAATAAAACACTATGTAAAGCTGTAACCAATACCCCGTAACAGTTCAATATCAACATTAGAGAACCAACATAATATCAACAAAATAGTATAACAGCTAGCAGATGTCGCTAAATGCAATGTAAAGCATGAAATGATCGCTACGGTGCGTAGCCCGATCCAATTTAGGTACCCGTGCTCACTGTAGGGGTTCAGACTCCGGAGGGGCTCCTACAGCCCAAGCACAATATCATGAATATACGCTGCGGCGCGCATCCCGATCCACTACCAGTTAGCTAATATGCAAATGCAGCCTCGCAGGCTCAAAAGTAGTTTTGAAAACTCTTTTATCATTTTTCGGTTGAAAACAGTAAATGTCAAGTTCCATAGATTGGAAATATCATGATAATAGTAATAGCTATGGACTGGTAGAAAAACTAGCATGTCAATATCATAGCACAATGCTAACGATCCTCGCAGGATCCAATAACTGGCTCACAGCCCATAAATGTACTCAACCGTCCGAGAAGGAGGTTCAACGGCTCAAGAGTAGCCAACATCACAATATAATACGCAACAATCCGAGAAGGAGGTTCGACGGCTCAAGAATAGCCAATATCATAACACAGTATCAACAGGTCGGACTAAGCCATATTCCCCAAATCACAATCGACCCCGCACTCACAAGAGAGTACGTGTCTCGCCGCTATACAGCATCACAAAGTGGTATACCGGGGTTTTAAACCAGTTGGTCATCACCCACATCTATTACTCACCACAATACAGCTCGACGACTAGCCCGCGATGCCCTTTCCACGAGAATCAAGCTACGCACGCGTAGAATCTAATCAAATATAGTAGAAACACAACAAATTAGGCCAATGGGACGACACCCAGTCAAAACAACTCAATTTACATCAAAATTCCCAAAGTTGCCAAAACCCGACTTTCGGTACACTTCTCAAAAAATTATGAAAGTCACATATTCGGAACCCTCATCTCAATACGAGTCTAGTCATATAATATTTACCAAAATCGGACTCCATTTGCCCACTCAAATTAGTATTTTTCTTCAATTTTAGGCCTAGGGCTCAAACCCACCTTTAATCTTCCATTTACAGAGAATTAACCAAGGATTTCATGATAAAATGTTGTAACTAAGCCACAAAACATACCTCCGACGAACTCCCGATGATTTCCCCGCAATCTCCCATGAGTTTCTCTCTCTAGAACTCAAAATTTGTGCTTATGGAGTGCAAACCCGCGACTGGCCAGTTCAGATTTTTAATTTCACTGCCAGGCAATTTCCTTCTTCACGTTCGCTTTGCCTGTCTCGCGTCCGCGATGCTCTGACCAAAATACCCTTCGCGAATGCGACATGCCTCACGCGTTCGTGATGCACAACTCCGCAGCCATCCGGGATTCCTTCTACGCGAACTCGTCCCCTATCCACGCGAACGTGATGCTTCGCCTTTTCCTCTTACGCGTCTGCGACCTCCACCATCGCGAACGCGATGGTTCCCGACTTCCTCTTACGTGAACGCGGCATTACACCTCATGAATGCGATGGCCCACTAGCCCCAGCCTACGCGAACGCGGGCCTTGCCCTTGCGAACGCGATGGCTTAATTTCTGCACAGTTCCTGCAACTTTTCAGTAGATTTTCAAGTTCCAAAAATGCCGGATGATGGTCTGGATTCACCCCGAGGCCCCCGGGACCCCAACGAAAACCACCAACATACTCCAAAACACGATAAGAACTTGTTCCAATCATAAAAACACCATCCTAAACATCAAAATCACCAATTACACACGGATTCAAGCCTAAGTTTCTTCAAAACTTCCGAAACTAACATTCGATAAAAAACCCAACCAAACGACGTCCGAATAACCTGAAAATTTGCGGAAATATCCAAAATCACATGATAAAGCTACAAGAATTGTCGGAATTCTATTCTAACCCCCTGATCAAAATCTCACCTATCGTTCGGATTTCGCCAAAATTCAACCTTAGTCAATTCAAGCCTATTTCTACACCGTACCTCCAAATTCAATTCCAATCGCTCCTCTAAGTCACAAATCACCTCCCGGAACTAACCAAATTATCATAATCCGATTCCGAGCCCTCTAACTAAATAGTCAACTCCAGGTTGACTTTTTATATTCAAGTTTCCTTCAAAGAGGCTATATGCCTCATTTTCAATCCAATTCACTCCTAACTCATCCGATAGACTCTAACACTGATATAAAAGCATGAAACATATAATTACAATATAACGGAGTGGTAATTCCCATGACGACGGGCCGGGTCGTCACACTACAGCTTTGTAAATCCAAATAAAAAATGTCATACCCTTGTCATATAGTTAAAGTGTTAGAAGAAATTTCTGTTTCTTATTGATGGATCCCCTCAAACTGATGCAGACTTTGTCAAAGGCTCATTTAATCAACCTATTTATATGAGCTTTTACAGATTGTTAAGATACAAGTTGTCTAACATATGTATACACATGTAAGACATCATAGCTAGCACACATATATATGAGTTATATAGTAGGGGTAATTAGGTGTATGGCAACTAATAAATTAGGTGAATTAGTATTATAAATAGGCCTTATAATCTTCTTTTCAAAATATGAAAAATAGAACTTCTTTGGTTTATAACATGGTATCAGAGCATTGAATTTTTTTTTCATCATTTTTGCTAGGAAGTTTTTTTCCCGTTCTAATTTTTTATTTCTCAGAATAGTCTCGCTGCCTCGGTTCTATTTGACTATTTTCGAGCTATTTTTTTTCTCACCTCTCACACCATTGAAACGCCCATCGTCAGGCACACCTTGCTTGAAAATTTTGTCGCCGGAAACCTCCTCATGCGCCACCACCCTCCTCCATGCACCGGCATGTGACACACATTCCAGTCACTTTTTTCTCTGCCAGCTTCTTTACAATCTGTTCTCCTCACTTTTCCGACCAAATTAGTACTGTCAGAATTATTTCCTGACAACTTTCATTTTCTTAAGACCACTATTCCGGCAATCGGAATAGTTTGTTCACCTCACTATTTCGTCCAACTTGTTACACTCAGAATTTTTTTTGACCACTTTTATTTCCAAGGCCAATTCAAAATACTGCAACAACCCCCATTGCTTGGCCGTTTGATTCTGCTATTCTCTTGGTGCAAAAAGATTGAAACGAAAGCTACTATTGATGTCATTCCAGTTATGTCTAAAATTATGGAGAATAAGTTTATGGGCTCCAATTACATGTATTGGAATAGGACGATCTATCTCTATATGCGGAGCATCGACAAGGAGGACCACTTGGTTGATAATCCACCCAAGGATGAGACTAAATCAATCTGGTTAAAGGAGGATGCAAAATTATTTCTCCAAATTAAGAATTCGATGCACAGTGAGGTAAATGATATGGTTTCTCATTGTGATTATGTGAAGGATCTAATGGATTACTTAGATTTTTTGTACTATGGCAAAGGAAACTTATCTCGTATATATGATGTGTGTCAGGCATTTTACCATCCATCCATGCAAGATCTCTATCTCACCACTTACTTCTCAAAGTTTAAGAAGTTATATGATGAGCTTAATGTTATACTACCATTTAGTCTAGATGTAAAGGTACAACAGGCTCAGCGTGAACAACTGGCGGTCATGAGTTTCCTTTCTGGTCTTTCTTCGAAATTTGAAGGTGCCAAATCGCAGATTTTATCTGGGACTGCTATATCTTCCTTGAAAGAGGCCTTGATGAGAGTGTTGCGTACTGAAAAGTCTCATCCAGGTCCAACAACCACGATCGATAGTGGTGTTATGTTTAGCCAGGGCCAAAAGAATAAGGATTATAGTAATCGCAATCGGAGTAGTGATAATTGGGACCTAAAGCAAGGGTAAGTTGAATGTTTTTATTATCATGAGCTCGTTCATACCATACGTTATTGTGTGAAGCTTCAAAATAAGAATAAAAGATCTCAGTATGCCAACATCGCCACTTCCGAGACTATTTCACCATCCCATTCATCATCTTCTCTTACCAATACTATCCCCGAGTCAGGTAAAACCACTAAGTGTCTCCTCTCTTCGTCATCCAAATGGGTTATTGATTCTGGTGCCACATATCAAATGACAGGTAACTCTAAACACTTTTCCATTTTTCAGTCACACACCAAATGTTCCACAGTTACTTTAGCCGATGGGTCTACCTCATCTGTTTTAGGATCTGGCATTGTTAACCCAACATCTTCTCTTTCCCTTAGTTCAGTCTTATATTTGCCTGATTTTTCTTTCAGTATAATATCTATCAGTGAACTTACTCGTGCTCTCAATTGCTGTGTCTCATTTATTCTGAATTATTGTCTTTTTCAGGATCTTACAACGAAGCGGATTATTGGTAAAGGTTCTGAGTCTGGGTGTCTCTATGTTCTTGAATCACAGATGCCGAAATCCATTGCTTGTTCAACTGTCTTGTCTCCCTTTGACGTACACTATCAATTGGGTCATCCATCCTTGTCTAGTTTGAAGAAGTTATATGCTCAGTTTCAGAGTATTTCCTCTTTAGATTGTAAGTCATGTTAGTTTGCTAAACACCATCGCCTTCCTAAAGTTTGTAGAGTCAATAAACAGGTCGACTTACCTTTTGAGTTAGTTCACACTAATGTTTAAGGTACATGTTCTATTATTTCTAAAATTGGTTTTAGATTTTTGTTACCTTTGTGGATGATCATTCTCGTGTTACTTGGTTATATTTAATGAAAACTCGTTTGTAGTTGTTTTTAATTTTTGTGTTTTTTGTGTTGAAATAAAAACTCATTTTAATGTTTCCGTTCGTAATTTAAGGAGTGACAATGCAAAAGAATATTTTTCGAATTTGTTTAAAGATTATATGGCTATAAATGGCATTCTACATCAATCTTCTTGTGTTGACACCCCTTCTCAAAATGTGGTTGCGGAACGAAAAATAGACATATTGTTGAAGAAGGCCGAGCACTCCTCTTTCAAATGAAAATGCCAAAATGTTTTTGGGCTAATGTCGTTTCTACAGCTTGTTTTTTAATAAATCGTATGCAATCTTCTATACTTCATGGTAATATTCCTTATAACATTCTTTTTTCCTCTAAGCCATTATTTTCTATTGAACCTAAAATATTTGGTTGTACTTGTTTTGTTCGTGATATTCATCCACATGTAACTAAATTAGATCCAAAGGCCCTTAAATGTGTGTTCTTAGGGTACTCACGTCTTCAAAAAGGTTATCGATGTTATTTTCTGGATCTCAAAAGGTACTTAGTGTCTGCCGATGTCACATTCCATGAAAATTATCCATTCTTTTCTTCATATATTTTTAACAGTCCTAAGGAAGAAGATGAAACTTTGGTCTATACAGTCACACATCCAGTTAGTTCTCCAACGCCTCTTCCTCAGTCACCCATTTCCCTTGATCCACCATCCGAGCAGCCACCTGTTCTTTGCGTGTATTCCAGGTGACAACATACCTCAGAATCCGATCCTTTACCTACTTCTGCTTCGTCGGTAGGTCCAACCTCCTGTGTTTCATATCCTAGTTTGGATCTTCTTATTGCCATTCGCAAAGGTACATGATAATGTACTTATCCTATTTCTTCTTTTGTGTCGTATGACAATGTGTCTACTTCTTCTATCTCATTTATTGCATCATTAGATTTTTCTAGGATACCTAAAACTGTTCGTGAAGCATTGTCCCACCCAGTTTGACATGATGCAATGATAGAAGAGATGGTGCCTTTAGATGTGAATAGTACACGGGAGTTGGATGATCTGCCGGCTAACAAAAACGCTATTGGATGCAAGTGGGTATTTGCTCTTAAGTTCAACTCCAATGGGATAATAGCTTGCCTTAAGGCACGCCTTGTTACAAAAGGGTATGCACAGACCTATGGAGTCTCTATTTAGATACTTTTTCCCCGGTCACAAAGTTAGCTTCTGTTCGATTATTCATTTACATGGCAGCTACTTATGATTGGCATCTGCATAAGCTTGATATAAAGAATGTTTTTCTACATGGAGATCTTCAGGAAGAATTATACATGGAGAAACCACCTGCGTTTGTTGCTCAGGGGGAGTGTGGGAAGATATGTCGTCTTCGAAAATCTCTTTATGGGTTGAAACAAAGTCCTCGTGCTTGGTTTGGCATCTGCATAAGCTTGATATAAAGAATATTTTTCTACATGGAGATCTTCAGGAAGAATTATACATGGAGAAACCACCTGCGTTTGTTGCTCAGGGGGAGTGTGGGAAGATATGTCGTCTTCAAAAATCTCTTTATGGGTTGAAACAAAGTCCTCGTGCTTGGTTTGGCAGATTTAGTGAGATTGTTCTAGAATATGGGATGAAGAAAAGCAATTGCGATGATATGGTGTTCTATAAAAAGTTTGATTATGGTATTCTTTTATTATTAGTATATGTTGATGACATTGTTATTACTGGAAGTGATATTGCAAGAATTTAAACTCTAAAGTCTTTCTTTCACACTCAATTTCAGATGAAAGATTTAGGGCAATTAAAGTATTTTTTGGGAGTTGAAGTTACACGGAGCAATTTTCTTATCCCAAAGGAAATATATTCTTGACTTGTTAGCTGAAACTGGAAAGTTGTGATCTAAACCTTATAGCATGCCAAATGGTTCCTAACACACAACTCATGAAAGAAGACGGTGAGTTATTCGAAGATCCAGAGAAATATAGGAGATTGGTTGGGAAACTGAACTATCTTACAGTAACTCGTTCCGATATTGCATACTATGTCAACATTGTGAGCCAGTTTATGTCTTCTCCAACAGTCAAGCATTGGGCGACTCTGGAGCAGATTCTTTATTATTTAAAGGAATCTCCAAGACGAGGTCTAGTGTATAAGAATAATGAACACACTAACATTGAGTGTTTCACAGATGCAGAATGGGCAGGGTCAAAAACCGATAGGAGATCCACGACAGGATGTTGCATTTTTGTTGGTGTAAACTTGATTTTGTGGAAGAGTAAGAAACAAAATATCGTATCTCGATCCAGTTCGAAAGCAGAATACAGAGCTATGTCACAATATGTGTGTGAGGTTGTATGGGTACATCAACTATTAAGTGAAGTTGGCTTCCAAACTACATTGCCAGCAAAGTTACGGTGTGATAATCAAGCTGCTCTTCATATCTCCTCTAATCATGTATTTCATGAAAGGACTAAGCACATTGAAATAGATTGTCACTTCGTTCGTGAAAAGATTCAACAAAAGCTCTACTCTGCAGGTCATGTTAGAACTGGAGATCAATTGGGAGACATTTTCACAAAAGCTTTGAATGGAGCTCGAGTTGAATATATTTGTAACAAGTTGGGCATGATCAATATATATGCTCCAACTTGAAGGGGAGTGTTGAGATACAAGTTGTCTAGGACATGTATACACATGTACTACATCATAGCTAGCACATGTATATAAGTTGTATAGTAGGTGTAATTAGGTGTATGACAATTAATAGATTAGGTGAATTTGTATTATAAATAGACCTTGTAATCTTCTCTTCAAAATATGAAAAATAGAACATTCTTTGGTTTATAACACATATGAATCTTTACTTTTTAAGTCAAACTATAATATAACTTATAAATCAACCTTGTTTAAAAGTTCAATATAGTTACTTAAATGAAAAAGGTCTACAAATAACTTTAAATTGGGATTGCCATTGTCAACTAGCATATACATGTTCTTGATATAGATGGAATCACAAGCTTACTGATACAATCCATAAAATTTAAAGCTTTATTATTCCTGATGGTAAGTTAGTATTCGTTAAAGTTTCCATAGTCATTTCCAGCTGCAATGTATACTAAAGCTCTTCAATTTCAACTCTTTGTTCTCTTATTTCTACCAGAGGAGTGGTGATCTTCAAGAGGAAAACAAAGAAAATCATATTTTAGCCATACATGTTCTGTGATGTTATTTCTGTAAGTAACTTATTTTCAGGCAATTCGTGTTCCCCTTACATTAAAGGGCGATCTTAAGAATTAGTTTGTTCAGGCAAATAATGTTTCTAACACAATATACAGCATTAATACAATCATCGTGCAGAATTATCTTGTAACTAGATTTCTTTTCTCATCTTGTTATTAATGACCTTTCCTTTCCTTCTTTTTGTGTTGTTCTGCACGTCCATTGAGTCATGTAGTCCTACAGACTGAAATGCTTCCCTATGTTAGTACTACAAAGTACTGTCACACTAATCGTGTTGCTACACAAAGTTAGGCTCTCATTTTATTTCAACCCAAAATAACATGCGTTATAACTTTGCATTGAAATCGTAGGTTGCTTATTCTGTATGGACTGAAATTAGTACCTTCATAAGTTCACCTTTACGAACTCATTTGGTATTGATTGAGAAAACTTTTTGTAACTTATTATGATCTTTGTTTAATCTTACTCATCTTTACCAGTAAGTCTTGTTGATATTAGTTGTAAGTTTTCCAACAAAATTTTAAGAACTACTTACTATTTTATATTTGTTAATAATAATAATAACAATGATAATAATAATTTAGAATTATCTAGATGGTACTTGTTCTAGAATTGTCTTGGATAATCTAGCATGTGCAATGTCTAGAATTCTCTTTGTAATTCCTAGGAGATAAATCTTATCTTGTAGAAACTCTAGAATAATCTTTTGTATTCTAGGTGATAAGATTTATCTAGAATGGTTCTAGGGTGCTCCATTAGCACCTATAAATAAGCCCTCTTGTAGTGCCATTTGCATCAAGTTGAATGAAAATAACTCCTCTCCCAAAATACAAAGTGTTCTTCCCTTCCTCTTCTTCTTCACTTAGAATATAACCTCTTCTTCTATATTGTTCTCTTTTCTAACATAGTGGTATCAGAGCCATGGCAAATAATGGCAACGGCCTACTTGCTTTCCAATTTCCTCGTCTTACAAAAGAGAACTACCAAAAATGGTGTATAAGGATGAAAGTCATACTTGGCTCTCAAGATGCATGGAAGATTGTAGAAGAAGGGCTTGAGGAACCTGACAATGAGGAAACTTTGCCTCAAAATGAGAAGGATTCTTTGGCAAAATTAAGGAAGAAGGATCAACAAGCCCTCTCTCTTATCCATCAATGTTTGGATAATACCATGTTTGAGAAGGTGGCCGATGCAACCACCTCAAAAGAAGCTTGGGAGATTTTACAAACATCTCTCCAAGGAGTTGACAAAGTGAAGAATGTGAAGCTTCAATCTCTAAGGGCTGATTTTGAAGCTTTAAAAATGAAGGAATCCGAATCTATTTCGGATTATTGTTCAAGAGTGCAGGTTGTTGTGAACCAATTGAAAAGGTACGGAGAGAAAATTGAAGATGTTCGTGTGGTAGAAAAGATCCTTCGCTCCCTAACACCTAAATTGGATTTTGTGGTATGTGCTATTGAGGAGTCTAAAGATTTAGACTCTATGACGGTGGAGCAACTAGAAGGTTCTTTGCAAGCCCACGAAGAAAAGATTAAGAGGAGGCAAGAAGAGCCGCTAGAGCAACTCCTTAAAACCAAGGCATCATTGAAGGACGATGGAGGCGCAAAGAGCTATCGAGGCCGTGGACGAGGAAGAGGACGCGGTGGTGGTCGTGGAAGAGGAAGAAGTTATGAAAGGAATTTCAACATTGAAGAGAAAAACAACCAAATATATAAAGGTCGTGGTCGAGATGGAGGAAGAGGACGTGGCTACCATCAAGAAACAAATCAAAAGAGGTATGATAAATCTAAAGTTGAGTGCTATAATTGTCATAAATTTGGTCATTATTCTTGGGAGTGTCATACCAATGTTGAAGAGAAGGCCAACCTTGTTGAAGACAAGAAGGAAGATGAAGAGTCAACATTATTGTTAGCACTCAAGAAAGAAGACAAGGATGATTGTAGCTCATGGTATTTGGACAATGGAGCGAGCAACCACATGTGCGGATACAAAGACAAGTTTGTGGAGCTCAATAAAAGGGTGAAAGGCAATGTATCATTTGGAGATACTTCAAAGATCCAAAATGAAGGAATAGGTACGATTCTTATCTCCTCTAAAGATGGTAGTCACAAATTAATCAAAGATGTTTACTATGTGCCAAAGTTGAAAAATAATATTTTGAGTTTGGGACAATTTCTTGAAAAGGGGTATGACATTCATATGAAAGACATGAATCTTTGGCTTAGAGATTCAAGTGGCACTCTAATTGCTAAAGTTCATATGTCCAAAAATAGATTGTTTTCTTTGAATCTTAAAACAATTGAAGCAAAGTGTTTGAATGTAAATGTGAAAGAAGAATCATGGTGTTGGCACATGAGATTTGGGCACTTGAATTTTGAGTCACTTAAATCAATGGGAGAAAAGAATATGGTGCACGGGATGCCTTTAATAAATCATCCCAATCAGTTATGTGAAGCTTGTCTTCTTGGCAAACATGCAAGGAGGAGTTTTCCAAAGGAGGCCACATCAAGAGCAACCAAGCCACTCCAACTTGTTCATACGGATGTGTGTGGACCAATCACTCCACCTTCTTTTGGTAAGAGTAAATATTTCTTACTCTTTATTGATTACTTTAGTAGAAAGGCCTTGGTTTATTTTTTGAAGCAAAAATCAGAAATATTTGGTGCATTTAAAAATTTTAAAGTAATGGTGGAAAAGGAGATTGGCTTTGAAATTAAACCTTAAGGTCCGATAGAGGAGGCGAATTTACTTCGAGAAAATTTAGTGAATTTTGTGAATCTCATGGAATTCGTCGCCCTCTAACGGTACCTTATTCACCGCAACAAAATGGAGTTGAAGAAAGGAAAAATAGAACCATTCTTAACATGGCTAGATGTATGTTGAAAGCTAAAAATATGCCCAAGGAATTTTGGGCCGAGGCTGTTTCTTGTGTTGTTTATTTGAGTAACAGGTCTCCTACGAAGAATGTGAAAGATCAAACTCCTCAAGAAGCATGGAGTGGAAGAAAGCCAAGTGTCAAGCACTTGAGAATTTTTTAGAGCATAGCCTGTACTCATGTGCCACAACAAGGGAGAGCCAAATTTGATGATCGAAGTGTCAAGCATGTGTTCATTGGCTATGACACAAGCTCAAAAGGGTACAAGTTGTACAACCCAACGAATGGCAAAATGGTGGTGAGCCGCGATGTTGAATTTGATGAAGAAACAGCTTGGAATTGGGAAGCTCAAGAAGAAAGGACATATGATTTTCTTCCATATTTTGAAGATGAAGAAGAACAAGAGCATGCTGCACCTGTGCAAGATCCAACTCCACCGCCTTCTCCAACTAATGTTGCATCTCCTTCATCTACAGAAAGCTCAAATGGAGAAAGGCCAGAGAAAACGAGAACTTTGGTGGATCTTCTTGAGAATACTGAAAGAATTACTAACTTTGATTATAGTAATTTAGTTTGTCTCTTTGTTGAAAGTGAACCAGTGAACTTTGAAGAAGCTGCCAGGGACAAACGGTGGAGACAAACTATGGAAGAGGAGATCAAGGCAATAGAGAAGAATAACACATGGGAGCTAACAACTCTTTCCCAGAGGACATCAAGCAATTGGAGTGAAATAGGTCTACAAGGCAAAGAAAAATGCACAAGGAGAGGTCGAGAGATACAAAGCAAGACTTGTGGCTAAAGGCTACAAGCAAAGGCATGGAGTGGACTATGAGGAAGTCTATACACCCGTTGCCCGCATGGAGATGATTCGCTTGCTTATTTCTTTAGCGGCACAAATGAAGTGGAAGATCTATCAGTTGGATGTCAAGTCGGCTTTCTTGAACGGCTATCTTGAAGAAGAAGTCTACATTGAGCAACCATTGGGCTTCGTCGTCAAAGGTCATGAAGATAAAGTTTTGAGGTTGAAAAGAGCATTATATTGATTGAAGCAGGCACCACGGGCATGGAACAGTCGCATTGACAAATATTTTCAAAAAAATGGATTTGTTCGTTGCCCTAATGAATATTCTCTTTATATCAAATATTCTAATGGAGATATATTGCTTGTTTGTTTTTATGTTGATGATCTTATTTTCACGGGAAAAAACCCAAGTTTGTTTGAAGATTTTAAGAAGGTAATGTCCCATGAGTTAGAGATGACGGACATAGGTCTCATGTCATACTACTTGGGTTTAGAAGTGAAGCAAATGGAGGAAGGCATATTTATCTCTCAAGAAAGCTATGCAAAGGAGGTATTGAAAAAGTCTAACATGCTTGATTGCAATCCCGTGAATACACCAATGAAGAGTGGATTAAAGTTGTCAAAGTTCAATGATGGAGAAAAGTTGAATCCTACTCTTTTCAAGAGTCTTGTGGGAAGTCTAAGGTACTTGACTATATGCGGATGGAGTTGTAAGTCGCTTCATAGAAGCTCCTACTTCTACCCACTTAAAGGTTGCTAGAAGAATACTTCGTTATCTAAAAGGTACGATTGATTTTGGGTTATTTTATTCATCTTCTAGTACCTTCAAGCTTGTGGGATTTTGTGATAGCGACTTTGTTGGAGATGTTGACGATAGAAAAAGCACAACCGGATTTTTATTCTTCTTGGGTAAATGTGCTATTTGTTGGAGCTCTAAGAAACAGGATATTGTTACTCTGTCAACTTGTGAAGCTGAATATGTGGCATCAACATCATGTACATGTCATGGTATTTGGCTAAGGAGATTATTGAAGGAGCTCAATTTGCCGCAAGATGAAGCCACGGAGATTTATATTGACAACAAATCCGCTCAAGAACTTGCTAAGAATCCGGTGTACCATGAACGAAGCAAGCATATTGATACAAGGTATCACTTTATCCGGGAGAGGATTGCCAATAAAGAAGTGGAGCTCATATATGTGAAGACTCATGATCAAGTTGCCGATATCTTCACAAAGCCGCTCAAGTTTGAAGACTTTCGAAGATTGAGATCAAGTCTTGGGGTGCAGAAGATAATTCAAAATTAAGGGGGAGTGTTAGTAATAATAATAACAATGATAATAATAATATAGAATTATCTAGATGGTACTTGTTCTAGAATTGTCTTGGATAATCTAGCATGTGCAATGTCTAGAATTCTCTTTGTAATTCCTAGGAAATAAATCTTATCTTGTAGAAACTCTAGAATAATCTTTTGCATTCTAGGTGATAAGATTTATCTAGAATTGTTCTAGGGTGCTCCATTAGCACCTATAAATAAGCCTTCTTGTAGTGTCATTTGCATCAAGTTGAATGAAAATAACTCCTCTTCAAAATACAAAATGTTCTTCCCTTCCTCTTCTTCTTCACTTAGAATATAACCTCTTCTTCTATATTGTTCTCTTTTCTAACAATATTAACATATTTATCTCTAGTTGTTAATTCTTTCATCTGAATGTTCATGTTTTAAAGTACATTTGGTGACTGATTATATGTTTTTTTGGCACAAATCTTTAAGCCATGACCGTTGAAGGAAGCAAGATTGGAGGTAGAATGATAGACTCATGGGCAAAAAGAATTAAATGTTAATTTTATCTTGACATGTTTTTTCATTGCTTAGGAAATAATATCTCATCAGACTCGTGGGGCAAAAAGAATTAAATGTTAATTTTATCTTTGCAACAATAAGACGCAGAACTTCTTACGTATTACAAGTGCTCCAGCTTGGGAAATATCAATCGATCTTGCAAGTGATTCGTGTCTTAATCACAGAGCAATATTTTTTAAGTAAAATTTACCATGATATAAAATACATGTTCTTCAGATAAATATTGTATTCTTTACGCTGGCAAACAGTATTTATCAAAATAAAATATGCTCTAATCCAAATATTGAGCCCGTGCTTGCACGGGCGTATTCCATCTAGTAGAAGAAGAAGAGTGAGAAAGAAATGGTCAAAAGAGGACAACTTAATGCAAGCCCAAACTTGCCCAATATTCAATTTTGAAAGAAAAAAATTTGAAAATAATTCGATGGCCATTAAGGCATAACACAGAATTTAAAATTACCTAGGGAGAAAAATAGGGTAATTGTTTGAACCTCCCTTCGCTGTCGAACACAAATGGCTGCAAAGGAAGTATTCGATGGGACCCTATTAGGTATATCTAGATTTATTGGTAGAAATTTTCTGTTGAATAGGAGAATATCATATTAAAGAGATAGAACACCTTTTGCCTTTACAATTTCGTACAATTTAAGAAGAATTAATTACACAAATTTTAGATAATAATAAATTTATCAAAAAAATGATATTATAAGATGAGTTAAGACTTAAGAGTACTATAAAGGAAATAATGGATAGAGTAGAGATATCAAATATATGGCACCGGCCTGCATGTTTATAGATTACCTATAGTTTGTAAGTTGAAAATGAAGTGCATATACATGCTTGAAAAAGAAATCACATGGCAAAAATCCATAATAGAAATTTGAACGAGATATGTTATTGCTCTGCCCCTCACCTTCCATTTTTAGTTAAACAAACGTGTTTTTCATTCCTTTTTAATGCATAGGCTCTGAGGCACCTAAGGTTAAAATTTACCTGCACTCAGTATTTTACTCTAAATCATAGTATTAATTTATCATAGTTAAGTCATTAATTAAGGTGAGATTGTGTATTACTCAAATTATTGTATCCTTGGTGCAACAAATTTTGCTTCTTTAGCCTTGGGAAAATTCTCAAAAATAGCCAGATTTACAATAGCCAAGTTTCAAAAGTTATCAAAATTTAGCCACTTTAATCTGAGCGAAAACACTGTTCAAAATCTAAAAAAATATGCCCACAAATTTTACTCGAGTTCCAGCATAAATATGTTTGAACTCCTGTAAATTACCCGCAAATTTTACTGGAGTTCAAGCATAATTATGCTGGAAGTCCTGCAAATTTTACGGGAGTTCCAGCAATATAATTGTCCAGTATAATATATTGGAGTTTGGAGCACTAGCGCTCCAGTCTCCAGCAAATTTTACAGGAGTTAGCAAAGTATACCCGTCCAGCATAATATATTGGAGTTCGTACACAAATGTACTAGAACTCCCGTATATTATACTGGACCGGTCCCTGTTGCAGCAAACTAGTGACTATTTTTCATTGACTTCGTAAATAGTGGCTATTATTCATTAATCAGTGTGAAAACTGGCTATACCATAAAATTTTAACTGTGAAATGGGCCAAACTTTTAAAGGGAATTCTATATTTACCAGCATGGAATTGAGAATTGATTGACAATGAAGAGAAATTGAAAGCCACATTCAGTACGATATGACCAAAAATTTGTAGGACCACATTGAAAATGCAAGAAAGTTCAGTGCCCTTTATGCCCATAATAGAATAGAAGTGGTCCTCTATTACTCCATCAAGGCTTCAATTAGGACGAGGTCTCTCTTTCTCATAGGCAAATTAGAGCCAGTTGGCTCAAAATGAACGTGATGTTATTATATGTGTATATGATAATTATTTTTATATAACACATGAAAAGTATGACTCGGTTAAATTCTTACGGAGTAGAATTTACCTTGTATTTACCTAGGCGCTCTATTTTCTTTCATGATTGTATATTGTCATTAGGGGTGGCAATGTAAGCCCAAACCCATCTAACCAGCCCAACTAACCCAGAGATTAATGGGTTGGGCTACAACCATTTTAGCTTATGGGTCAATTTGGGTTGAGCCCAAGTTAACCCATTATTTTTTATAGCCCATTCTGACCCATTTAACAGCCCAAATATAACCTATGAAACTCACACAAAACAAAGTATCTCAACATAACTTATTTAGAAATTTACTTAGTTACTTCAATTTTTTTATTTTTTATTTTCTATTCTGCTGTTTTTCTACGCCACTCACTCATCCACCCCACCACATCCCACCCAACCCCCTACACCCCTACCCCGCGCAAAACCCCTATAAAAGATAATTTTCTATTCTGTTGTTTTTCAGTTTCTCTACCATCCCACCACACCCCACCATAACCTCCATTTAACCCCCCTCCCCGGCGCGAACACCCTAAAAAAATTTTATTTTTTATTTTTATTTTTAGATTTCTATTTTTTCTTTTTCAGTTTTTCTGCCACCACACTCCACCCCATCCTATCAATACCCCCCCCCCCCCCACACACACACACCTTACCCCACGGTGCCAAACCCCTAAAAAAAATTTATTTTTTATTTTTATTTTAAAATTTCTATTTTTTGTTTTTTAATTTTTCTACCACCCTACCATACCCCCTATCCCCTAGCCCCTACCCCTACCCCTCCCCCGCCACACAAAATCTCTAAAAAATTCATTTTTTGTTGTATTTTTAATTTTCTATTATTTTATTTTTCTACACCTTCTACCCCTACCCCTCTCATGCCCCCCACACCCCCCTCCCACCCCGGGCGCAAACCCCTTTAAAAATATTGTATGCAAGATGAGCATGATTTTAAAATATGGGTCATGTTGGGCGGGTTGGGTTATGACCCATTGTTTAGCCCATCTTGACCCAACCCATCTTAACCCAAATTCACTTTGGGCTGGGTTGGGCAATGACCCATTTATTAACTAACCCATCTTGACCCCCCCAAATTCAGCCCAACTCGCCCATTTGCCACCCCTAGTTGTCATCATATCAGTACTCTTAGTCACGTTCTATTTTTTCTGCTTTATGGTATCATTCCGGCAAATACTTACCCACACTATGGTATATTAATTTATTATGCTTAATTAATTTAATTAGATGAGAATGCATGTAATTTACCGTGGTTAAATGAATGTAGTCCATATGCAATATACATGTCATATATCTATTGGTTTAGTGTAAATACTCGATGCGAATATGTTTTTACCGTATGATTCCCAACAAAGTAATGAAAATAAAGTTGGAAAAGCATGATTATGAATTTTTCGCCGTGATAGTTAATCTCAAATTGATTGTTGATTATCAACGAGTTTTATCTGTAGTCTACTAAATTTTGCATCATTTTCTTCCTCCTCTTGATGCCTCAATAAATATGGAGTGCATTACATGACACCTAATAAAACTAGTTGAATCTGTGCAATAATGCAGTATGTATGTGAATTTGTAATGGATCTAGAAGAAATGAAATGAAGGAGAGAAATATGTTGTATTGAGCCCAGGAAGAAAAAGAAGATACACGTGAGTGGCCTTATATAGACACCTATACTAACCGCCCATAACAACTCCTTTATACATGAGGACAAAACTTTCTAAAAGCTAACACTTAGACCCCTTGGCTTGTTCTATGTACAACTGATGTATATTTCAATACTCCCCTTCAAGCTGGTAGGTAAAACACATCAAACATACCAAGTTTGGACAAGAGGAAATGATGTTGTGTTGATCCTAGACCTTTAGTCATAAGGTCAGCCTGTTGTAAGCCAGTAGAGATATAATGTGGTGCTAATTGACCAACTTTGATTTTTTCTCGAACAAAATGGAAATCTATCTCATCGTTCTTGGTTCTTTCATGAAAGATCGGATTGGCAGCTATTTGCAAGGCTGTCTTGTTGTCACAATGCAAGGCAACTAGTTGATGAACATGAACCTAAAGTTCCTTTAACAGCCCCAGAACCCAAGTAATTTATGTTGCTGCTACGAGACTCATGTATTCAGCTTCTGCAGAACTTCGACTCACTGTCTGCTACTTCTTAGACTTTCGGGAAAGCAATGAATTCTCCAATTTGATGATGTATCCTGTGACTGATCTCTTGATATTTGGGCAGGAGGCCCAGTCAGAGTCCCAATAAGATGATATGTTTTCAATTGGACCAGAAGTTAACAAAATTCCAAATCCAGGAGTTGATTTCACATATCTGACTAAACGCAATGCTGCATTCCAATAGGGTTGCTTGAGGTGTTGCACGAATTTGCTAAGCACTTGAACTACAAAGTTGAGGTCTGGTCTAGTAATAGTTAAGTAAAGTAGCTTCCCAATAAGACTTTGATAGCTTTCATTGTCTGCCAATTCCCCATCTCCTTTGACACCTACATGCTTGTCATAGTTAACTGTAGTCAGTTTGTGATTGAGTTCAATGGGAGTAGAGATTGGTTTGGCTGCTGCTAGGCTAGCTTCTGAGATCCTTTGTGTGAGTAGTATCCCCTCCTTGGATCTTAGAGCCTCTGTTCCAAGAAAATATAGAAGTTCCCCCAATTCTTTCATCTTGAAGGAGTTGTGCAAAGTCTGTTTAGCCTCCTCTATCAACTCTTTATTGTTGCCAGTTATAAGCCAATCATCCACATATACTAAAATGATAACAATGTTAGATCCTGCTTTCTTAGTGAACAAAGAATGATCATGAGCACTTTGAGAGTAACCAGTTTCTAATGAAGCATCAGTGAGTTCAATGTTCCATTGCCTTGAGGCCTGTTTGAGGCCATATGGAGATTTTAGTAACCTGCACACCTTATTCTCCCCTTGTTTCTGGAAACCCTGTGGTAATTTCATATACACTTCCTCATATAGGTCCCCTTGTAAAAAGGCATTGTTCACATCCATTTGAAACAAGTTCTAACCTTTGGATGCTCCAATACTGATTATTGCCCTCACAGTTACCATCTTTTCCACTAGAGAGAAAGTTTCATGATAGTCCAAGCCTTCTTGTTGTGTGTACCCCTTTGCTAGCAACCTTGCTTCGTACCTCTATATTTCACCATTTGTCTTGTGTTTTATCTTAAATACCCATTTAGATCCTATAGCTCGCTTGCCTATTGGAAAGTCAACTATCTCCCAAGTAGCATTGTCCTCAAGAGCCTTAATCTCCTAGGACATTGCCTCTACCCAGTTCTTGTTCCTGCGTGCCTGACTGAAAGATTTAGGATCATCTTCACCTGTAAATACTCCTAAGTAATCATTGTAGGTGTTGGACAAATGATTGTAGGATACAAAGTTTGAGATACAATGTGGAGTAGACTGTAATTTGCATGTGGTAATGTAATCCTTTAGCCAGATAGACGGTCTTGAAACTCGATTGGACTTCCTAACATGTAACTCAGAATTAGGTGAGTGACTTGTGTCTGCTGAATCCTCTTGATCTCTAAGTTCTATAGATGGATCCTCAATGTGATCTCCAGCTTCTATAGCTGGATTCTCAATGTCATCAATCCCTTCTGATGGACTCGTGGTTGGTTCAGAATCATTTATTGCTCCATGTTCACTAGACATTGTCTGTTTAGGATGAGTTGCTGATGTATCATTTGTAGTCATTCCCTTAGTAGTAAAGTGAAAAGTAGGTTGAGCACGCATGGTATCGGTTAGAATAACTGATGGAGCAACATTTGAAAAAATGTCTTCTTCTTCAATTGGCATGCTTTCCTTGAAGGGAAATACATGCTCTCTAAATGTAACATCTCTTCTGAAAAACACCTTTTTGTTGTCTAGATCATATAATCGGTAGCCCTTTTGTGTCTCTGAATAGCCAATGAAAATGAACTTCCTTGCTTTTGGTACAAATTTATCTCCTCCAGGTAAATTGCTTGAAAAACAAAGACATTCAAATACTCTAAGATAATCTATCCTAGCATGTCTTCCATATAACATTTTATATGGACATTTCTCTTGCAATACTCTTGTAGGTAGCTTATTTATCAAGTAAACATTTGTTCTTACATAATCTCCTCATAACCTTATTGGTACTGAACTTTGAAGGTTTAGTGCCATCGCTATCTCCAATATATGCCTATGCTTTCACTCCACTGTCCCATTTTGTTGAGGGGTATATGGGCAACTGCTTTGATATATAATTCCCAAAAGTGGCTAACAGTGCATTACATTGTGAATTAAAGAACTCAGTGCCATTATCTGACCTTAACACCTTTGTCATCATACCAAATTGGTTTTGATCCATTGCAACAAAATTCTTTATTACAACTTGTACTTCAACTTTTGACTGAATCAAACACACCTAAGTGTACATACTCTAATCATCAACAATAGTAACAAAATAATGCTTACTATCATTTGTAGTACTTTGTGTGGTCCCCAAACATCTAAGTGAACAAGTTAAAAAATTTCAGTAGAATTAGTACTACTAATAGAAAATTTTAATTTATATTGTTTAGCCACTAGACACACTTGACAGTCCTCTTGTGCCTTCATGTCCACTTTATTCTGCAATTCTGTGATATGTTGAATTGATTTCATTGAAGCATGTCCCAACCTTAAATGCCAAAGTTATGTTTCCTTTTCTTTTCTCAGGGATACTCATCCTGCTGCTACTGTAATATTTTCCTTAAGAAGATACAAACCAGTGTTCTCTCTACCAATTCCCATCACCCTGCCACCCTAAAGATCCTGTAATATACATAAATCAAAGGAAAATGTGGCTGAGCAACATAGATCCTTTGTTAGTTTGGATACTGATAATAGGTTAAATTTAAAGTCTGGTATATATAGGATATTTATAACTGTCTTGTTGCCTAATATGGAGGCATCTCCTGTGTGAGTTATTTGAGACTTCTTTCCAGTAGGAAGTTGTACTTTATGTTTCCTTTGGTCATCTGTTTTCCTAACATTTTGAAGGATATTCTTACAGTGTGTAACATGGTGTGTTTCCCCTGTGTCTATTACCCAATCACACATACCTGCATCAGATAATAAAGAGACTATACCTGCAAAATTATCTGAAGTTTCTGCATTTGTTGGCTTGGACAATAATCTCACCAACTGTTGATATTGTTCTTCTGTGAAGAACTACCCTGCTCCTCGTATTTGCACATTCATTTGTTTACCTTCCTCATTGTTTGCATTCATGTTTACATTGTTAGAATACACCTTTCCACCAGTAGGTTAATTCTTCCTTTTACTCTTAAAATCAGTTGGATAATCAATTATTTTGAAGCAATTCTCCTTAAGGTGTCTTTTATACCCACAATGTTCACAGATCATGCCAAGTCTCCTTGTCCTAAAGTCATGTCCTATCCCTGCTAGCATGGTGAGAGTTTCTCTATGAGTATCAGCAACAGTTAAAGACCTTTGACTCTCCTCTTGTGTCACTATGGCATAGGCTTCATTTACAGTCACAACAGGTCTCTTAGCTAACATATTGCTCCTTATGTTGCTGTAACTTTCGTTTATTCCCATAAGAAATTGCAGCAAACATTGAGGTCTTAGATGCTCTACTAAAGGTCGAGATTCTTCATAGTCACATGCAGACAATGGTACTAACACATATAATTCGTCCCACAAGTCCTTCGTTTTTTAGAAATAACTAGTAACATTATCAATACCTTGTCTTAGGATTGCGATGGTTGTCCATAGGTGATATATCATTGTCAGATCTGATCGGTCACATCTCTCCTGGAAATCATTCCACATTTTTCTAGCATTTAAGACATAAACAATGTTTGGTGTCAATTCACTTGACACAATGCTCCCAATCCATGACAACACGATTGCATTGCATTTCTCCCATTGTTTAACTAATTCTACTATGTATCTACTTTTTACACAAGTTCCGTCCACAAACCCTAGTTTGCTTTTTCCACGAAGTGCCAATTTCATAGCTCTGCTCCAAAGGTTTAGTTATCTGGTCCTGTGAGCTTGAGCGGTATTAATACAAGTCCTAGAGCATCTGAAGGTTGTAGAAATAATGGATGATTGTGATCCAAAGATGCAACTTTATTTTCCGTCATTACTGCTCGGAAAAGCTTCATCTGAGCTACGATCAACTGCAATCTGTTGAAATCTCGACGGAATTATGATCGTCGTTCTGATACCAAGATAAAACTAGTTGAATCTGTGCAATAATGTAGCATGCATGTGAATTTGTGATTGATCTAGAAGAATGAAATGAAGGAAAGAAATCTGCTGTATTGAGCTTAGGAAGAAGAAGATATACGTGAGTGGTCTTATATAGACCCCTATACTAACCGTCCATAACAACTCCTTTATACATGAGGATAAAACTTTCTAAAAGCTAACACTTAGGCCTCTTTGGCTTGTTCTATGTACAACTGATGTATATCTCAATATGAGTTCACCTAGTTTAAACCATCGTCATTTGAGAGAAATTGCAATTTGAACACTATCAAATTCCACAAAGAATGATACTCCCAAATAAAAGGGTATATAGTCCTAACATTCGTTAATTTTGCAACTTGGAAATACGGAAACGACTGATGATGGCCTAGAATATGAGTAATGTTCTCACTTTAACACAACCAATGCTACATCAACGTGAACAGTGTTTCCTTTTTTTTTCTCTTTTATTAGTTTAGGCGGAATACCTAAAAACAATGTATTAAACTTGAAACAGATTATTAGTTACACTTTCAAACTATCCGTGGTCTTAATTATCCCTTTGAGCTTGGCCTTTTGAAAGCTATTACTTTAAGCACGTGAAGTGAAGAAAATTTGAAAAATCAACTTCCAAATAGATTATTTTTTAATTTTTAATTGACATATAATCATATATAATGATTTTTTTGTTACAACTATGTATTTCTTCTTGCATCATCTTAACATATAATGTGGCTTTTACTATAACTTTTATTCTTTTTAATTTCTTTTATAGATATAATGTATTTGTTCCAACTACATATTTCTTCTTATTTTTTTGGGCCAAATTTGTAAAAGTCTGGTTGGAACTCAATCAGTTTAGCCAAATAGAAAAATTTTAGCAAAAATAATGGAATACTAGTTGTGTATTTTCAGTATTATTTTTTTTTTTGATATAATGTCTATTTATTTAAAAGCGTATTTTATTTTTTGAGTCAAATCAGTTTTATAAAAAAATGGTTACAGCTCTATTATTTTTTTCCAAATAAAAAGGTATATCCAAAATAATGAACTTACAATTGTACACTCTTTTATTTCTTCTTTTCATACAATGATTATTTATTTCAACTGTGTATTTTTACTTTATTCGATAATATATGTAAAAAAAGAATGTTTTTCGAGCTCCATAATTTAGAGCTATATAAAAATTATAGTCAAAATAATATAAGTCAAACTATGTATTTTTTTTAAATATCTTTTTAGATGCCTTGACTATTTATTTTAACTGTATAAATCTTTATTCTTTGTCGAATTCAAAAAACAATAACTAAAACTTTATTATTTTCGGCCAAATAAAAAAAATGGCCTAAAAATGTATTTCTAGCTACGTTTTATTATAAATATTATTCGAAAACGATTATTTAAAAAAGTAACATACTTAAAAAGATACTATAAAAAATATTTTATTTTCAAAAAATGCCACGTGGATAGGAAAATCCACGTGTCAGGCGAGTGTATGCCACTTTCCTAAGATGATATCACGCTTAGCGGCGGAGCCAGAAATTATACAATAGGGTGTCAAAATAAAAATAAAATTGCTAGTATTGGGAATGGAAGTTGCAACCTTCTATAAATTTGATACCCCTTGACCACTGGACTAATAGTTTGTCTTGTGTCTAGTGGTATCAATCCCCTGTATATATTTAATTTTTAGAAAAAATATCTATTTACGCAGTGTTATCCGGCGAATAGGTATCGATTGACACCCCTCGAACAAGGGTAGCTCCGTCCCCGTGACGCTGTGAAGATCTTTTACATAGCGGGTTAGTTTAACAAATGATGTATTTGCCTTACTTTATAGGTGTTAAGTTCACTTATTATTGTAGGCTATATTTAATTATTTTTAAGAAAACGCCATCTTATTGAATTGATGGAGAAGTTTGAAGTCCAATATTTTGGGATGGAAGGACAATGAGCATCATCTCAACTTGAACAACACTACATGTTGAAAGCTAAAAACGCCCCACCGTGTCCTACTCCTATACTAAACAAGTAGCAGAGACACCTTAAAAGAACACCCCCTCCCCCACCCCCAAACCAACACAGACACACACCACCCCACCTCACGATCTTGGGAAATATAATATTTTGATATTTAATTTTTGTATATACTTTAATTTAAGTTAAAATAGCTATTAATTTGAGACGGAAGGGATATTTGTTTTGAACATCAAGACAACTCATCTCCTAATTATGATCATTTCCATCCACCACTTTTCTTTCCTTCAGACCGGAACGATGTAGTAATTTTTGAATTCTTCGACTATATGATTAAAAAAAAGTATCCTTAAATTCTTTATTGGTAATTTCTTCTATGTAACAAAAGTACTTAACTAAAATGGAAGTCAATAAGAAGATTCAAGAGCTTGTTATTAGAGGCGGAAAAAGCCGACAAAGAGTGTAATTTTTTCTTTCAAAAAATGAGGCATTTTCTGCTGTTCCTGAATCGGCCGTGCGATACTTGTGCGGGCGACGCCTTGCATATTTTGGAAAATCTCATATTGGCAGAAGCAGGAAAATGAAGATTTCAATTTTATGGATTCTGAATTTTAAAATAAAAATAATTTCAAGTATTAATAATTAGATTTTAAATTCAATATTAATATATTTAATAAAAAATTCAACATGCCGAATCCGTAATTGTACTTCTAGCTCCGTCTCGGCCAATTGGACTCTTTAAATTGTACTGGTTTCATGAATTTCCAGGCCTAATTAGATTCTTTATTTTCATTTTTATATTGTTCTTACACTAGTAATAAGTAATTTGGAGGGACATCTATTTTATTATGATAGGACAACTTCCTATCCTAACCAAATTGAAAAGACTTGAAACAAGTTTACATGTGGTGTTTAGGCATAGAGGATTATTAATTTTTGAGACTCATGATTTTGGATCTAGGCCTGTAATCAATCATGATTTTAATTCTACCGAATAAAGGAAACAGTCAATTATGTAAATCCCAGACTGGACAGCTATACCCAACCTTCTCCTCCAGCATTTATGAAAGGGCCAACTGACCCATTGCTCCCATGCCTTTAGGTTGTTGAATCTCAATCTCCCTAATCTCACATTTCGAGAAAACAAGATTACTGACTTTACTAAATTACCCTCAGAAACAGAACCTAAACGAAACCACCCACTTTGTTCAACAGTCTAGGTGATGGACGCGGCCGTATTCTTATGTCACCTCCTAATAATTACTTGACTAACTACAGCTAGACTACCTCCCTTACACTAATAATAAGTGTCACGTGGATGAGAGTGTAACGTAGTAAGCCTATCTTAATATAAATATTAATAGTTGATATTATGGTTCGAGAAAAACTCATACCCCAAGAAAGTGTACTGTATGCAGTCTACTTTGATGCAAGTATCAATACTTCATTCAGTTCAAAATAAGTGATTTTTTCGATGTTTTCACATATATTAAGAAAGTTACCTTTTAGCATTAATTAGCAATAGAATTGACCATTTTAATCTTACTATCTCACATAAGCACTCCTAACATATATTCCAACATTATTTACTCTAAGAACAATGTAGGAAAAACATCATTAAGTCATTCTTGAAATCCGAAAAACACTTATTTTGGACCACAAAAAAAGGCCAAAAAATTACTTATTTTGTACCGGAGGGAGTAATTGATTTCACGACTTCAACCCGTAACTTATATGTCATTGCTCCAAAGCTCCTCTCCTGCTCTAAAAGGAAAGTTAAATATTTTATTCCTCCCCTTCTAACAAGGGTTAAATTATTTTCTTTTTATACTAATTTTCATTAGCATAGGATGGGGAAAGAATCATAAATGAATTTTGTCAATTTTGAGATTTAAATTCTTATACCTATGGGTAGAGTTTAATTGTCTTAGCATATATTCCTTTAAGACTATCTTTGTGGCTAGTGTTTTGTCTGTATCAAGCCCACCAAACTACACTTTGCACATAACCCCAAAATTCTTAAAAAGGTAAACTCGATATAATGCATGGATTTAGTTTACTTAAACCTGTTAAAAGTACCATCCACCATTACAATATTAGTAGTACTATTAGTTATATTTACAATTAAGTCAACAAGTAGTTATACGAGGAAATCATTAATTAGACTATACAATAAGAGAAACCGACACATCCTATACTAAGACTACCCTTTCTCCATTTTGGATAATAGAGTATAAAACAGACCTCAGGAAATCTAGACAAAGAAGAATAAATTTAGTGCACTAACAAACATATACGCCATACTTGAAAAAGAAAAAGAAAAATAGGTAACTTGTAATATCATGAAGTGTAAGCACTGTAATTGTTAAAGCTACACTGATCATTAAATTATTATAATTATTTGCCCTAAATTCATATTAAGCACATTGTGCTTCTTAATCACAGACAAGAATAAAAAATGAACACTCCCCCTACCCCAGGTCCATAGTCCCTACCCTGCATTCCTCTCTCTTTTCTCTGACAAATAGCCACAGAAACAAATACAGTATCTAATTGCAGACATGCAAATTTGTAACTTAAAGCAAACAACAGAAGGAAAAGAAATAAATGCTCATCAGACAAAAGCAAAAATGGTAGAAGAGGGTAACCGAAGATTAATAACAAAGAACGTGTTTGAATAAATTAAGTACAGTAAGATATAAAAGTACGTAGCATAATTTACAAAGGCAGGAATCAAAAGGAAAAATTAACAAATTAATTTGCTCGTTGGAACAATCTTAGTTTCCATTGTTATCTTCATAAGCTGAGCACTGATTACTGAACAAAGAAAAAAAAAGGTTCTAAAAAACAAATAAACGTGACTAATAATAGGTAGTACCAGCCTCAAAGATTCACTCTTCCTTGCACTAATTCTAATTAAAACCTTATTTATCCATTTTTCACTCATATTCCATCTAAGATCAAGACGAAGAAGAAGACCCATTAGTAGCGACAACAACATTAGCAGTACTAACACTTTTAATATGGTCAATAATCTTGTTGTCGTCATTGCTGCTTTCGTGATGGTGAAGGTGAAATTCTGCTGAGTCGGTTCTGGTATGATGATGACTGTTGTTATTTCTACTAACAATACAAAAACCATTAACGACGTTAGTACTGTTACCATTGTTGTTGATGTTGATGTCGGCGAGGTGGTGTTGATCGAATTTCTTCCCAAAAGTGTTCTTGTTATTGTGCATCCATACTTTTAAAACACCCTTTTCAACTCCAATTTCGTTGCAGAAACTTCTCACCAGATCTTCATCTCGCTTCTGCATTTTCCATCCAACTCTTTCTGCAAATTCCAACATTTTCACCTTCTGATCCGGACTGAATTTCGTCCTGAAACGCTTTCTCCCATTAGAGTTACTAGTATTTACCACCGGGCTTGATATGGGGTTATGATTTTTTTCGCCAGAAAAGCCAGCACTCAAGGCTAAGAGCATGTGAGGTGCAGAAGCCGGGTAATAAGCTGAAGAAATCGGCGGTGGAGATGGAGAATTCGGGCTGCTGTGGTCCCCACGAGGAAGCGGCGGAGGTGGTGGAGGAGGATGGTGGCGGTGGTGAGGTTGGTACTCAAGAGCTGCGGTGGCGATAGGTGGTGGTGGGATGACGACGGGTTCTTCCGGCTCACGGCGGTGGAAATTCCGGTGACAGCCACAAGCGGCGCATTTAAGAGATGTTGGGTCAGCTGGGTTAGCAGTAGGAGAAGGCATAAATTCTCCACATCCATCAACCGCATGGCCACCTAAGCTAGCAGCATGATTCTTGAGACATTCTTTGTAAATAACGACAACAGGATGATGATGTTGGAAGAGATTTTTGCGTTTAAGGACACCATTACTGAAAGAGAAAGGCTTAGGTTTTTGGATCTGAGTTGGGGTTTCAATTTCAGCTTCTGGGGTTTTGATATGAGCTGATGTAGTAGTAATGGTGGTTGTGTTGGTAAGTGTAGGAGTAGTAGTAGTAGTAGTAATAGTAGTAGAAGTGTTATTGGTTAAGTCCATGGCTGAAAAACATCTAACTCTTTCTTTTTCTCTTAAGAGTTGATGATTAGATTTAGGGTCAAGATTTCATACAAAAAAAAGAAGCATCTTTATTCATATGGGAAAAAAGGTTAATAGGGTAGGAAGAAAAGAAGAAGCTTTAGTAAAGAGAGAAGTGGGGAGATGAAAAAAGAAATGAAGGTTTTGTTTTTGGTTTTGTGTTGATGAAGATGATGATGATGAGGGATGACTAGTGATGCCCGTAGATAATAAGATGGGATCTTTCTTCTTTTGATCCCTCAACTATTGATACACTTTTATTTTGGGTCCTTCTCATATTTAGATAGATAGAGTTTATGTTTTTCATTTTATATTCCATCTAATTTATCTCAATTTAAGTGGTACTATGATATTGACATTTTAGAGAATTTTTCTCCTTTATCGTAGGGCTAGTAGCTTTTAATTTTGAAATTTATGTTCTAAAGATATATGTGTAGCAAAAAATTATTTTATTAAGAGAAAAAGTAGAACTATAAAGTTAAATCATTTTTATATATAAGAAAGATAATAGCTCAAGGACAAGCTAAAATAAAACGTTTAGAAATTGGTAACGAAATTTGGGGAGATTGACAAGTAGCATTATCATCATCATATATACTGTACATGTTAGTTGAAGGTTAGAAGTGTGTGATCAGATATTATAAGGACAAAAATGAAGTTTATGGACAACTCAGGGACTGAAGTGCAAAATCTTCTAATAAAAATCTTGATTTTGTGGTTGTCCTTCTTAACCACTAGTGTATTTTGACCTTGGTTCCTAATCTAATCTATGGTTAACCTGCAGCTGCAGCTGACCCCACCCCCCACTTGCTTGTTTTAGACTTGGTATCATGTGTGTCATAAATACCACTGCTCAGTTAATCGCTTATGGCAATACTTTTGTCGTCTTATCATTTTGGATAATGCTACTTACTAATTAAGTAATCTAATGTTTAAGTTAGAGGAATAATGAATTGAATTTAATCGTTTTGGATTCCATGGCCAAGTAGGGTCAATTAGGCGATTAATTACTGTCATCGTTTAATTACAATGTGTCCCATCCTGACATTAAATTGATACAAAAGACCTACTAGTCATACTGTTATTTTGACTAAACTCTCGGTTGGGAGAGCATGGGGTGAAGTCGGCATTAAACAACTATAGGAAATAATAGTGAGAAATTTTATTTTGTGTTTCGTACTATTTATATTAATTGTGTAAGGCACCTTTTATTTTATAAATTTGGATCTACAAAATTATGGATAAAAAAATAACTCATATAATTAGTATCAATTATATGAGAAACAAAATAAAAGATTTTAATAATGGCTGTGTATATTGGTTGAGGGCATAGGCAGTTCTCATCTTTCGTAATTTTGAATAATATTCATTTAATTATGAGTTACTTTTTAAGATCTATTTATCCATTGTTGTGGATAAAATTTACTTTATAATTAATCTTTTAAGTTAAGTTAGGTTTAGTTTATTTTTTCAATAAATATTGTGCTGATTGCAGTGTTCTAAGTTCAAACAGTGCTATTTCTGTATTGGCTAATTAATCAGCCTACTTTTTGGGACATGATTATGTATTAGGTTGAGATAATTATCGATTGAGGAATAAAAAGTGTAAAAAGAAAAACGAATTTGGAAGGTTGTATTAATTAAACCAGCAGCACGGGTTTGTTTTCTGAGAATAGTAAATTAACCATAGGAATGGAATTTACTGCACGTCTGATGCATTTACTCAACCAACCTTATTTATCAAAGTTGTCAGTTGGAAAAGCAGAGCATGAAACCAGAGACAATTTTACAAGACCTTGACTCAATGGTTAACATTATCATACACAATACCAGTTTGTGACATTACCTATATAACTAATGTAATGAATATACTTTTTGTAAATATTTTTAATTATATGTATACTTATAAATCAATAATATTTTTGTTTGGCTCAAAAGTTAACAATATACTTTGTAAGCTAGAAAACAATCAAAAATATGAAAGGGTAAATCGCAATCAAATATATTAGACCCAAAGATGTAAAAAAATGATGTTCTTGTTGTAGATCTAATATTATAAGTTGATAATATGAACTCAAGAGAAGATGTTCGCTGGAGATAGAGATAGAGATAGAGATAGAGAGAGAGTGAGAGGAAATAAGAGAGTAGTATTATTGAACAATAATAATCGTCCCCTTCTACAATGGAAATGTCCTCTTTATATAGGGAGAGGCCTTCCTTGAAATAATTATAAAAGTATAAAAAGTGGTCGACGTCCTCCTAGCGAGGACGCTAGGTTTTAACTGGCGTCGTCTTCATCCTTACGTCCAAGTCGTACCCTTACTTTAGTAGACGTATGCTTAATGGGCATACCCTTCGGCGTAGAGATGTATAGGGCCAAATTTGACCCCATACAGTTAGTCCCTCCGCTCGTTGGAGGCATATCCAGTAGACGTCTTCAATGGGCGGAAATCCAGACCTCGTCTTTGGAAAATTTGACCGCACTGTAGGGGCGGTGACGTGATGAGGGGAAATATATGGCATCGTTGAGCTGTTGACGCGTGGCCTCCCTTTTCGAAATGACGTCATCGCCCGCATGCATCATAATTACACTTGCTCCCGAGGCGGTTCAGGGGATGATGTGATGTTTTGGTTTCCCGCGCACGTTTAGAATCACATCTCTTCGATTTCTGTGCATCCTAACCCTATAAATAGAGGGAATGTTCAATCTATTTTATCTTTCGATTCTTTGAACTTTTTCTACTTCCTTTTTCATCTCTCTTTCTAGTAATCGCTATTCGTGAGAGACTCTTCCATTTTTTTTAGACCACACTTCTTATCGTTGGAGCTTCGTTTCTCATAGAAACGTGGACAAAGTAGTAAAAAGGCCAAGGATAATGCCCCATCTAGGGTTCCGCCATCTTCCTGCGGCGAAGGGAAAAAGACAGAGAAGGCCCCTGTTCCTCTTAGTATAGACAACGTCCTCCCGAAGGAGATACATGTTCGTAAGGATTTCCCAACTAAGAGCCCAGCCCTTCCCTGGGAGCACAGTGAGTTATTACAATCCCAGTTGGATGAACTTCGAGAAACATACCATATTCCGGACCACGTGGAGATGGTGCCGGCCGGGATGGACTATGCCAATGTGCATCGGCCCGGGCACTGGATATTCTATGAGTACCCCTTCTTGTGGAGGAGACTTCCGAGGGCGAGTAGCTGTCGGAAAGGAAAAGACATCTGTTAATGACTGGCAAGGGGATAGCCACAAAAGATGAGAGGGAGAGTGAGCCCCATCGGGAGTCAAGGCCAATTTGTATGGCCGATGCCATCCATTTCGGGAGGTCGACTCCCCAAGGGAGGACAGTTCCTGACGCCACCCCAGCATGCATTCCGGAGAGTGGCTCGTCGGGTGTTGCTGAAGAAGCGGGTGATGGTGAGAGGGGTACCGCCCCTGCGGATACAGATGCATTAACGAGAGTTCCGGCCCGCGTGGGGATGATGGCAGGTAGATCCAACCGCCTAATTCTAATCACGAGAGGGTATAACCTGTTGCAACACAGTGAGCGGGCTGCAGCGGATAAGACACTGTTATGCGCGGCCGCTAAGCGTGAAATGTTAAAAGGTGTTAGTGATGGGAAATTATACCGGAGGGTTGCTGGCGCGGCCTTGAAGGTATATTTCGATTTTCTTCACGAATTGTAAAGTAAACTTTGATGCATACTGACTTGCCTTTCCTCTTTTTCCTCTTCTTTAGACTCTCATTTTGGAGGTAGAGAGGAGGTAGCTAGCACAAAGGAAGGCCTCCACTTTTAACAAGGTGGTAAAGAAGTATCGGCGGTGTCGTGCCAAACATCAAGCGCTGGTAGACCTACTCAAGCAAGACCCGGAATTTTGGGTTTTCCGTGAGGGCTTGGAGTAGTGGAAGGCGCAGCTGAAGCAAAGGGTGGTTGAGCTGGAGCAAGTTGATCACCAGTTGATGGCCGCTTTGGCTCGGAATATTGAACTGGAGACTTTTCTCCAGTCAAAGGAAGAGGAACTAGAGGTTGGCCATAGGGTAGCGGAGAAAGCCGTTGATTTGCGAGCCAATGTCGCTGCCTTGACCGATGAGCTCAATGCCAAGGCGGCTGAGGTTGAGGCCATTTAGCAGAATATTGTGTCCAGGTCTGATGAGGATGCGCATGGCGAGGCGCGGGAGAAGTGGGTGTACGCCGAAGCCAAGCTAGTCGTGTTCGAGGAATTCTTAGCTGCGGGCTGAGCTGCTGAGGCGGAGGTTTAGGATCAACAAGTATAGCTCAGATCGCCCACGAAGCCTGCGGGTATAGTTCTGATTCCCTGCGAAGCATTCAGTAGCCGTCTTTAATGGGCCGAATTGCAAACCTCGTCTTTGGAGAATTTGACCTTGCTCTGGGGGCGGCAACATAAATGAGATGAAACGTATAACATTGTCGAGCTACTGACACATGGCTCCCTTTTCGAAATGATGTCATCGCCCACATACGTCATTCTTATACTTACTCCCGAGGTAGTTCAGAGGATGATATGATGTTCTGGTTTCCTGCACCCATTTTAAATCATGCCTTTTTGATTTCTGCGCATCCCAACCCTATAAATAGGGGAAAGTTCAATCCGTTTCATCTTTCGAACCTTTGAAAAACCTTTTTTGGCTTCCTTCTTTGCCTTTATTTTTAGTAACCGTTATTTTGTGTGAGCCTCATCCACTTCTTTAAAGCCACACTTCTCGTCGTTGGTGCTTTGTTTCTTACATAGGATAACAGGACAAAACATCATCAGAGCAGTAAAAAGACCAAAGATAATGCCCTATCTAGGGTTTCACCCTCCTTCGGTGGCGAGGAGGAAGAATCAGGAAAACACTCTTGTTCCACTTACTGTACACAACGTCCTCCCAAAGGAGATGCATATTTTAAGGTATTTTCAAACTAAAAGCCCATCCCTTCCCTGGGGGCATAGTGATTTATTGCAATCCCATCTAGACAATCTTCGAGAGACGCACCATATTTCAGACTATGTGGAACTGGCTCTGGATGGGATGGACTATGCCAATGTGCATAGGCTTGGGTACTGCACATTTTACGAGTACCCATTTTTTATCGGTTATAGTCTCCCGATCTACCCTTTAGCGGAGGAGCTTTGCCTCTTTTTTAATGTGTGACCGGCTCATCTTACTCCTTACACCTTGAAGGTGTGCAGGATTCTGACCACGTACGCGACTGAGTGCGGCATCTCAGTTCATCACCTTTTACAGTTATTCAGTCCCGGTTACTTTAGGGGTACCATGTGGTAGTTGAAAAGCCGTGGCACGAAAGGCTTGGTTGTTAAATCTAACAACAAGACCAACCTCCGCATTAGGCGTAGGTACTTCTACATCAGGACGGAGCACATGGTGTCTAACCCTGAAGGGTTCCTGGAAAGAGGGAACTTGAAACGTAAGTACCTTTATTTGTAGAATTCATGACCACTTGCGACCTTGACCATTCGGCCACTGTGATTTCTTTCTTTTCTCTTTTTTTTGTAGCGAGGGCTTCTCCACCCTAGTTCATTGACAATATTAAATTGTAGGTGGAAAGAATGATACCTTATGCGGAGGAATGCCGTACTTGGGCCACATTTTATAAACGATACGGCTTGTCAGGTAATTCTTCGGCTTTGGTTTGGAAGTTCCCATAGGTTTTGTTACCCGACTTACTCGTGTTGGCCGGTCGAAGCGCCCCCAAGAAGACAAAAATCATTGTTACCTCGCCTAAGGAGGGGACTAACTCTGAGGATGGAGACATGCCATGCCGCTCGTTCAGTGATGACACTTCCGAGGTTCCTCAGCATGAGGTTGCGCCACTGGCAGCGTCCGCAAGTGTAGTGACTCCTTCAAAGCCATCCCCATGGCCTGTGGAGGATACTTCTGAAGGTGAGGATCCCCAGAGAGAAAAAGACGGCGTTTGATAATGGGCAAGGGGATATCAATTGAAGACGAGAGGGCGAGTGAGCCCCATCAAGGGTCGAGGTCAATTTTTATGGCCGATGATACCCGTTGTGGGAGGTCGGCTCCCCAAAGGAGAGTTGTCGTTGATGCCATCCTAGCCAACATTCCGGATAGTGGTTCGTCAACTGCTGTTGGAGAAGTGGGCAACGACGCCGAGAAGGCGGACCCTGAGGACGCCCATGGGGATACAGGTGGGTTAATGAGGGGTCCGGCCCAAATGGGGATGAAGGCAGGTAGATCGAACCGCAGAATTCTAATCCCATGAGGGTATAAGCTGTTACAACATAGCAAGCAGGACGCAATGGATATGACCCTATTATGTGCGGCTACTGAGCGTGAAATGCTGAAAGGTGTTAGTGACGGGGATCTATCCCGGAGGGTTGCTGGCGCGGCCTTGCAGGTAGCTTTCAGTTTTCTTTGTGTGCCGTAAGCATAACTTTGATGCATACTTGCCTTTCCTTTTTTCTTCTCCATTTTAGACTCTCATTTTGGAGGTGGAGAGGAGGCGTCGAGCGCAATGAAAGGCAGCCACTTTTAATAAGATGGTGAAAAAGTACCAGCGATGTCGTGCCAAGCATCGGGCGCTGGCGGACCTACTTAAGTAGGACCCAGAAGTTTGGGTGTTTCGTGAGGGCCTTGAGCAGTCGGAGGCCCAACAGAAATGGATCGTGGTCGAGTTGGAGCAGGTTGATGAGCAACTGATGGCTACTTTGGCTCAGAACATTGAGTTGGTGACTCGTGTTCAGTCAAAAAAAGAGGAATTGGAGATTGGCCGTGGGGTAGCGGTGGAAGCTGCTGATTTGCGAGCCAAGGTCGTTGCCTTGACCGCCGAGCTTGATACCAAGGCGGCTAAGATTGAAGCCCTTAAGAGGACTATTGTGCCAAGTTCTGATAAGTATGCGCATCGTGAGGCGCATGAGATATGGGTATATGCCGAGGCCATACTAGTTGTGCTCGAGGAGTTCTTAGCTGTGGGTCGAGCTACTGAGGTGGAGGTTTAGGAGCAACGACGTGTAGCTCGCATCTCTCGTGAAGCATGTGGGTAAGTTTCGACTCCCCAGACCGGGCGGGCTATAATTTCGAAGACATTACCTTCTAGGATCCGGGCCCTGGATCTCTGCAACTTATCAACCCGGGGGTAGTAATGGACGAAATGGCGGTCAGGCAGGGAACGATGATCAGAATGGTGAAGCCCCTTAGGACCTGTATACATTTTTGTTTTATTGTATTTTGGAATGTAAATGGGTCATTTTTTCCATGCATTTTTTGGATGATAATGAAAGTTGTACTTTTGCTGTTATTCTTATCCTTTTGTATCTTTTATTTTTGGTACCTCATCTCCGCAGAGCGGATGCTCGCTTACTTGTAGGATTCTCAGTATGTTTCTCGAATGTTGTATGTGTTATCCGTCGATAAGAGGCGGCTTCGATGCTAAACAATGGTGGTTTTAGCTAATAATGGCATAACTTTAACTGTTGTTACATGTTTCAGTGTGGGTACCGTGTTTCGGCATCCACTAAGGTTTTGCTAATATAGTTAATAGGAGATTGCGTACCTTCATTTTCACGAACCAAGATTGCGCTGACGCGACCTCGGAGATGGCCAGATATACCAACAGGGGCTCTCCTAGACTTGCTTTGGCCAGTAGTGGTGGCGAAGATAGGTATTCAACTTTCTCAAGGCTTTGACGCATTCCTCGTTCTATTGTAACTTGTTGTCCTTTCTCAACACATTGAAAAATTTATGGCAGTTGCCGGAGGACCGTGAGATGAGTCTGGATAGGTTGGCTATTCACCCGTCAACTTTTGTACATGTTTTTTGCTGTTCAGAATCTCAGGTATTGCATATATCACCTTGATCTGATCTGGGTTGACCTTGATGCCTCGTAGTGCCACAAGAAATCCTGAGAATTTTCCCGAGGCTAAGCTGAAGGCGCATTTATCAGGGTTCAGCTTCATCCCGTGCCTTCTCAATATTTCGAAGGCTTCTTTCAGATGGTCGATATGGTCTTCTTTATTTGTCGACTTCACCAGCATATCATCGATATAGACTTCCATGATCCTACCGAGCTGTTCTTTGAACATTTTGGTGACCAGTCTTTGGTACGTAGCCCCCGATTTTTTTAGCCCGAAGGGAATTACCTTGTAGAAATATGTCCCTTAGTGGGTGATGAAAGTTGTTTTTCCCTGTCCTCCTCGGCCATCATGATTTGATTGTAGCTGGAGTAGGCATCTAAGAAGCTAAACATTTCATGTCCTGCGGTGGAGTCGATCAATTGGTTGATATGGGGTAGTAGGAATGAAACCTTTGGGCATGCCATGTTCGGATTAGTAAAATCTACACAAATTGTCTACTTCCCGTTTTTCTTTTTGACCATGAATACATTGGCGACCTACTAGGGGTACTTCAATTCTTTGATGGAACCGTTGGCCAGTAATTTGTCTACCTCCTCGCTAACTGCTTTTGATAGCGGCATTGAATTTCCTTCTCATCTATCGCATGGGCGGATGTAATGGATCAACATTCAGCTTATGGGTGGCGATGTCTCGCGGGATTCCCAGCATATTTGAATGGGAAAAAGCAAATAAATCTGCATGGTTAGTTAGGAATTCATGATACGTACTTGGGTTGGTGAGGTCGTGCCCGATGTAGGCTTTCTTTGTGAGGTCGGTGTCATCTAATTGGACCGGGTCGAGATCTTCGATCGTTGCTTTACAGGCTTCCATGACATCGGATCTTTAATGGCGTCCATTGTCAGATTGACTTTAGTCCCCGACACCGCTGATTGCTATGCTTCTACACTCGCCCCTTTTAGTTGTTTGGTGTGGGTGAAATCTTGAGCTATTTTGTAGCATTCCTGTGCAGCTCGCCTCAAATGCTGAATACCCCCCATGGGTTGGGGAATTTGATCACCTCGTAAAAACTTGAAGGGACTGCTTGCATGGCATGTATCCATGGGTATCCTATGATGACGTTGTAGGACGTTCCTGGTTCATCACGTGGAAAGTTGTTTCCAGCGTGACTCCTCCTGCTAAAACGGGCAGTGATATTTCTCCGGATGTCTGTTCCATTGCATTGTTAAAACTAGTTAGCGTTATGCAACGCGATCTTACCTTATCCTCAAGTACCATTTGTACGAGGACCCTCGGGTGGATAATATAGGCGCCACTTCCATCAGCAATCATAATTATTTTAACATCCATATCGGTTAGACATAAAGTGATAACTAAAGCATTGTAATGATGGAAAGACAAACTGTCGGCATCGGACTTATCGAAGGTGAGACTATCATCGAAGTCGTCATACCGTTCATGGGCGATGGTCCATTTTAGTTTGTGCATGGTGGCGAATTTGACGTGATTGATTGCTGAGTCATCGCCGCCTCTAACGATCATGTTTATCGTGCATGCTGGGGAGGGCAGTTTTGGCGGGCCGTGGGGTTGTTCCCGTCCGCGTGCAAAGTTTATTTTCCCTTTGTCATTGAGTAATTCCCTCAGGTATCCCTGGTTCAGCATCCTGACCACCTCTTACCGTAGGCCTATGCAGTTTTCAGTTTTGTGTCCCCTTTCCTGATGGAACTCACACAGGACGTTTGATTTCCTTGTGGCAGGGTCTGATTTCATCTTCTGCGGCCACTGTACTTTGGTGCCCAGCTTCTCCAGTGCATACACTATTTCTGAAGGAGACACACAAAAGTTATGGACAGATAATAAAGGAGGTGTACCTCTTTCATTTCGGAGTGGGGCGACATATTGTTGTAGAGCATCCGTATGCCTTGGTGGAGGATGGGAGGATCTGGAGTACGGCCATACCGGTCTTTGTTGGTGTGTGGGAGTTGTTCTCACTGTCCTTTATTGTGTCGATCCCTCCTTGTCTCTGAGTCTATCATCGTTAGCCTTTGGGTCGGCCCATTAAGATCATCCTCGTCCGCTCGTACCTCAGCGCAATAGGCGTTGTGGATTTCCTCCCATGTGGTAGGGGATAGTTCATGATTTGGCTTAGTAGCTTCTTGGTTTCCCTCGAACCATCCATGTATAGGTCATTCTGGAAAGCGGCGACTGCCATACCTTCTGATACGTTTGGCAGACAGATCCTTACCCTGTTAAACCTGGCTAGGAAGTCCTTGAGTCCTTCCCCTGCGGTTTGCCTGACAGCAAAGATGTCATTGACCCTTGCTTCCGCTTTCTTTGCTCCTGCATGGGCGGTAACGAACTTATCCGCCATTTCCTTGGACGTTGATATTGCCTTAGCTGGTAGATGAGAGTAGCACGTTAGGGCCCCTCCTACCAATGTCCCGCCAAACTTCTTCAGCAGCACTGATGTACCTCCCTTTTTGATAGGTCGTTACCCTTCACAACAGTGACATAGTGGATCAAATGATCCTCAGGATGTGTAGTTCTGTCATATACCCTCAAGTAGGGTGGCATCTTGAAGGTTTTTGGGATAGAGTGAGGGGCAGCTTCTTCGGTATATGGTTGTTCGACGAACCTTCCCACGTTGCATTTTGGTAGCAACTTGGGAGCACCAGGGATCTTGTCTACCCTCTATTGAAGCTCTTTCATTTGGTCACGAAGCACCTTATTTTTATTCTCCATTTCTGCCATATTTTTTAGGATGGATCTTGGCGTGCCATTGTTGGCTTGTGCTTCGATGGGTTTGTTATTTGCTCGTACAACCTCAGGTTCGCCCATGGCAGTAGTGATGCTTACCATTGGCATACAACTAATATTAATTTGCGGTGACTTCTCAACCAATCCACTTAGAGTACTTGTTAGCCATTTTTCCAGTAGCTTCTTGACCACCGCGGGTGCTTCCTTAGCCGCAGATATGGAAGCTCATTTTTCATGCAAGATCGTCAGATCTTCAGATGGAGAAGGTGAGATCTCTGCACCTGGTGTGGTGCTAAGGGTTGCATTCAAGATACCCTCGTCACTTGCCTCGTTAAGAGGACCAAGGAGATTGGCTGTAACACCCACTATTGCTTTCGATTTTGTGTTATCTTCGGCCATCTTTTCGTGTGGCGTAGAGAATGGTAGTTGGTTGTTCTCTAGGTGGATACTATAATTTTGATTCTCGAAATTCCCATAGACAGCGCCAAATTGTTTGGCTCAAAAGTTATCAATACACTTTGTAAGCTTAAAAACAATCAAAAATAAATGAGGGTAAATCGAAATCAAATATAATAAAACCTAGAGATAGAAGAGATGAAATTATTGCAGTAGATCTGATAGTATGAACTCAAGAATAAGTGTTCATTAGATGCAGAGATAGAGAGAGAGTATGAGAAAATAAGAGAGTTGTATTATTAGAGAATAATAATGATGTCCCTTTACAATGTGAAGGTCTCCTTTACATAGCAGGAGGCCTTCCTCGAAATAATCATAAAGGTACAAGAGTGGATACAAAAGTAGTCAACATCCCCCTGGCGAGGACGCTGAGTTTAAAACGACGTCACCTTTGCCCCTACGCCCAAGTTGTACCCTTGCTTTAGTTGACGTATGCTCAACGGGCGTGCCCATCGGCGTAGAGACATTGATGTCAAATTTGATCCTATACAATGAGTATCTTAAAATTGCAAAGTTGTATTTGAAATTCGAATTGTGGTTTAATAATGATTTTACTTAAACAAAATTAAAATTTTGAGTAAAAACTATTATGCCAGTTGAAAAAATAGACATGACTAGTAACTTAGTATGTGAAGTTATTGGATTTCAATATTTGCAAATATGGTTATATTACTCACAAACATTGAAATATTGGCTTAAATATGTATTTAAAGCAAAAATAATCCTTCACAAATCTTCATTAACTTTTGTTTTTTTAAAAGTCTCATGGTCAAATATAATCTAAACTTGTACGACAAAAATTTCAGCTCAAAACACCTACTTATATATTTAGTTCTTTAGAAAATATTTGAAAGACTTCTCCTCAGGTTTAGTATTAATAATCCTTTTAGCTTCTTTACTATAAATAAAAAATTAAAATTTGAAATATAATTTTTTTATTAATTTTATGAACAAGGAGGTTGAAACATGAACCTAATCCTAAATCAATAGAAATCATTAACAACTGCGGCACCTATGAAATACGCTGCCATTAGGGATACACAATGATAATCTTGATATTCCCAGTTATCATTGGGATATAGTTTATTTTTATTTGTAACAGTAGATGTGTTTCTTTGAACGTTGAGCAAAACTGACATTGTATATTGTGGACAGGAATCCGGAACCAAAGTGTTGTTAATTTTTAAAAAAAAGAACGTTTTTATGTTTTTTTTTTAAATATGTGACATATGTATATACAACGCCACTTTATGTGGCGTTGTATACTAACGGTAACAGCTCCGTTAGTGTACAACGCCACATTAAGTGGCGTTGTGTAATGGAGTTTATGTACAACGCCACCTATTCAGGCGTTGTACGTTCTTGATTCACTGAACAGTACAACGCCTGAATAGGTGGCGTTGTATAACCACCCTGGCCTAAATTCTACAGCATTTCTCACCACCCGGGCCTAAATTCTACAGCATTTCTCACCACCCCGAGCGAATTATAAGAACTTTTTTATATTGCCCGCTAAGTGTCATATTAAACAACAATTGCGTGAACAATTTAAGTGGTTAGAATGTAGAGTAAATGGAAGTGTGGAATAAATAATTCCTACTATGTGTTTAGTTCATTTGTATGTTTGTCATTCTTATTAAGTTATGTTTGTGTTTGTGTTTGTGTTCTAATAATTTAAGTTTAAGTTAAATATTATGTATTAATAGACGAAATAATTAAATACGAAACAATAAACGAAATAATAAAACAAATGATGAACTAAAAAACGAAATAATAAAACAAATGATGAACTAAAAAATTTAATAGATATATTTAATTAAATATTATTTTTACAAAAAATATTATTTACAACATATACAAGATAAAAAGTAACTATCTTATATGTGTCCCGCAATGTGTGTGCTTCAAAGCAGCCGTCGGCCTCAGGCGCATCCCCGCCCGTCCAGGTACGCTATCAGGATCATCATCATCGAATTTCCTCCTAATAGTTGGATGTGGCTCAGGATGACATGCAGCAGTCGTGCTGTCAGGTCCAGCAGAATACTACATAATAAAGTAAAAATTAGTTTATAAAAGCACATAATAATTTATAATTAACAGTTTTATTATCTTTCCATCATAGCGTCTGGATCATGTATGTAGTCATCTGCCGCATCGTCAACTGAAGCCCGAACAAGGAGATTATTATAATGTAATAAATAAAATAAGTTATAGTTAAAAGAAATTTCATATTCAGAAGTAATAAACTCATACCTGAGCATGCGAAGAGCTCCCAAAACTCAGCCGGCGGCCACTGGATATATCCCTGGTCGGTGCACCCTCAGATGTGGTAGATGGGCCAGGGTAGTATGCACCCCAATCCGCTGCTTGAAAATCAGAGCCCGTGATCAATAATGGACCATGTGGGGTCATCTGTGAAGGGCCTGCAGTGTCGTATATACCAAGGCTGTAAGACGGAATGTCCGTCTCATCACCGGGAGCATCACCGGCCTCATCGGGAGCATCCTGCTGGACACCACGTCCTCGAGCAGCACAAGGTCGCCGGGCAGCACCCGGTCGTCGGGCAGCAGGTCGTCTGGCACCAGCAGGTTGTGGAATACCACGACCTCGCTGGTATGTGGCTGGATCAACATAATCAGCCTCATGTGACAAGCCCTGATCCGATCTGGCACGCTCTAATGTCTCGGCAGCCACTGCCATGAATCGACGACCATAATCTATAATGGACACTGGATCGTGCGCATAATCCTGCATCTCCCGCCCTATACGGTGGACGGTATGCAATCCAATGACCTGCACAAAAGTAAATAATATAAACTAGGTTTAACTCACAACATTATATGTACATTATTAAATATAACATAAAACTTACCAGAGCCTCGTGTCTCCCGGCGTATGAGGCGTACCGCCCATCTACCTGATGCACTGGGTTGCCGACAAATAGACGGGACACTGTACGATACCATACTAGATACCCTGCAATAGGATAGTGCTGTAGAGGTGGGATCAAATCACCTCGGCTATCCCAAATGCCCAGCTGAGTCTGGAGCCAGCCTAAAAAGGTGTCGTCCACCCTGCTACAATCATCCCTCTCATAATGTGTGGGTTGCCATGAAGGATGAGGCGGTATAGGCTGCAGCATGCCAAACTGGCGATAAACTCGCTCTGAGGCATGATGCTCCACTATATCTAGGCAAGTAAGAGGGACAGAAGTCCTTCAAATAGGCCGGCCTAGAGTACAGTACGCTGGCAGGGTAGCTAGCAAGTCCTCACTATAAGGTGTCCAGATGAACTATCAAATAACAACACAAATGGTTAGTATTCGTAACACTAAATTAAACAATAACTGGTACATTTAGTTAGATTTTTACCTGTGCATCCTCTAGGAAGTCTAACACATCCCTGACGGCTGGAAGATTATGATGGGTATCAAATCCCCGCGTATATCCACGCCGCATGACCCACCTGGCAGCTAAAGGAAGGTCTGGTAATGCGACGTCAGCTGGTATCAGTGGAAAAGGTGGGGTGAGCTGCACAAATCGCTCCCAAACCCAAATCTAACATAGAAAGTTGATGTATACTGTGAGATAAACTATATTTAGGTAGATTTAACTGGGGCAGATATTTTCATTGAATGTGTTCTCACATGTAGAAGGGGTAGGAAGCCACAGATATCTCTCTGTGTGCCCATAGAAGCCCGACACATCTGCATGTATAGGAATGCGAGGACATCAGCACCCCATCTGCATGTAGCTGTATCCTCGAACTGTGTAATGTGGTGGAGAAACCGGAGGCTAACAAGATTACCCGAAGTGTTCGGGAACAAGACACCCTCAAATAAAAGGAGCAGCAACAACCTAGTGTAGTGGCTCACAACCTCCTCCTCTGATTCATCAGTAATATGAGGGTGGAGCTGCTCGAGACGCTGTCTAATAGTGGTTAACGGTACCCGACTGATCCCAGCCCTATGATCAACAGCCTCCGGCCTCAAACCTGTCAGCATCTCTAGCAAATCCCAATACATCTCGCGGGGGAAAATGCCTCATGCCCGAAGGAAAAAGAACAGGTAACCCATCGGCTGGCAGGCCGTATAAAACCTCTACGTCCTGCAACGTAATAGTGGCCTCGCCAATGGGAAGGTGGAAGGTGTGCGTCTCCGGTCTCCACCACTAAATGATGGCCGTGATCAATGAGTAATCCAGCTGTATCCAGCCAATCCGAATAATCCTGTAGAATCCCATCACCTCCAAGTGATGGACGACTCTAGGATGTAAATCTCGGACACTAAGGAAATTCCACAATATATCGATTCGCCGACCCCGAAATGTGTCAGTCAATAACTGTCCGTCCCAGATATACTCAGATCGGTGCTGCGGCTGTAGGCCTAATAGCTCTAAGCTCCTAGGGCCAGGACGTATGGGCGCATCCATGTCGTCGACTGTAAAATTAAAAAATTTAATAACTTGTAAAAGTTATACATTTGATAATTTAATTGTATAAATTGTTGATAATTTTTAATAACTTAATTTTGAGGCCCAGCGGTACCAAATTATTATTAATAGCTATGTATTTTTTTTATAATTTAAATTTACATTTTTAAATATTTTATTGTCTAAATGAAATATTTTTAAGCTCCCGGGCTCGATGTTTTTGAGCTCTCGGATTCGATAATTTTTAATAACTTAATTTTAAGGCCCAGCGGCACCAAACTATTATTAATAGCTATGTGTATGCATATAATTATAAAAATATATTTAGAATAATTGAATTGTCTAAATTAAATATTTTTGAGCTCCCGGGCTCGATGTTTTTGAGCTCCCGGATTCGATAATTTTTAATAACTTAATTTTAAGGCCCAGCGGCACCAAACTATTATTAATTGTTATGTGTATGCATATAATTATAAAATATATTTAGAATAATTGAATTGTCTAAATTAAATATTTTTAACTCCCGGGCTCGATGTTTTTGAGCTCCCGGATTCGATAATTTTTAATAACTTAATTTTAAGGCCCAGCGGCACCAAACTATTATTAATAGCTATGTGTATGCATATAATTATAAAATACATTTAGAATAATTAAATTGTCTAAATTAAATATTTTTGAGCTCCCGGGCTCGATGTTTTTGAGCTCCCGGGTTCGATAATTTTTAATAACTTAATTTTGGGGCCCAACGGCACCAAACTATTATTAATGGCTATGTATCCCGGACTCGATAATTTTTGAGCTCCCGGGTTCGATAATTTTTTAGCTCCCGGGTTCAATAATTTTTGAGCTCCCGGGTTCGATAATTTTTAATAACTCAATTTTGAGTATCAAAATTACAAGCTAAATACTACACATTACTACGCTACAAGGCTCTAAAATTTCCTACCCTAAAAAGAGTCTATGTTTTACTACGCTAAAAAGGTCTCTATTTTACAACTAACAACTAATATAAATTACACAAATATAAATAAACAACTAATATTTCTAACAAGTAATCTAAAATATAAACTAGTTCGGAAAATAATATAAAATAACTAAAACTAAAACTAACAAGTAATCTAACAAGTTCGGAAACTAACAAGTAATCTAACAAGTTCGGAAACTAACAAGTAATCTAAAATACAAACTAGTTCGGAAACTAAAAAATAGTAGTATAAACATACCTTTTTATGGATGAAATATATTAATATAAAGCTTCCAAATTCGTCTACCCACGAAGCCACTAGCGTAAAACTATAGCGGGACTTATATGTATAACCCGGGGGGACCAAAAAAAATTTTTTATTTTATTTTGGTCGGTTGGTCGCAGTGTGGGGAGGGGGAGGGACCGACTGGTTTTTTAATTTTTAAGAAGAAGAAGAAGTGTGAGGAAGAAGACGGGAGAACGGTTTAAATAATGGGTTCAACGCCACCTACTATGGCGTTGAACCTGACAGATTCTTAAATACTGGTTCAACGCCATAGTAGATGGCGTTGTACATAACGGACGTTATGTACAACGCCACCTACTATGGCGTTGTATATACTTATATTTTTTTTTAACCTATTTTCGATACAAATATTAAATTTAACAACACTTTGGTTCCGGATTCGAGTAGATGTGTTTCTTTGAACGTTGAGCAAAACTGACATTGTATACTGTGGAAATCGGGTACCGATTTCATTTTTTGGTTAAAAAATGAGATGCCACGTGGAAAGGTCAGGACGTCAAGTCTGGGGTCGAAGTTGATTCCAAGATTGAGGTCGATATCACTAATCGAGGTCAGAAAAGGCCATAGTTCGAGATTATGCCGTTATATTTCAGTAACAGAGAGAGCGAGATATCGCGACGGATCGAAGATCATAGCGTGAATTTCGGAATGGATTAATTTTTGGCGGATAATCAGTTGTCAATATGATTTCCTACAATAATTATAAGTGTACTCTGTTAGAACTCCTTTATAATATAAGGAGGAATTCCATTCATTTGTAGGCATGATGATTGACTAATACGAATATACACATCCACTGCTTTTTTTATTTTGCTTAGCGTTCATTACTATTCATCATTGTTGTTTAATCTCTTTAATGTAATTATTATTGCTCTATCTCAAGACTGTCTTGAATAGAGGTAGAGACTCCACTTACATAGTGGTTTGATCTATCCTACCGCCTAGTCTATCTATTTAATTTCTTGTTTATTAATTGGTAATGAATTAAATCACACATCCCTAAAACTACAATATAAGTTTAATTGTTACTCGAATTTTAGGGTAAACAGTTTGGCGCCCACCGTGGGGAAATGGATAATAGTGATTGTTTGGTGTTGATTCTGATAACACACATTATTTCACGCTTGTTCTTGTAAAGTATTTTTGCTTTCGGGTTAAAACATGTCACAAACTCACAAAACGCACCCGCAAAATGGTGACAATGGTCTCGGGTTTCACAGGGAGAATGATGATATAATTGCTCCAAGAGCCGAGGCGCCACCGGTTAATCTTGGGGAAGCGCCAATTGTCGATCCGGTGGACATCAATTCGCAAGTTTCTTTAAATGTGGACCTGGGCACGGACCCGAAGGGAGTGTATGCATGGAAGGCTGATCTGGTCACCGAGGTACACATGCCAGAGAAGACGGATAAGTTAGTCTCTAGGTTATATTCGAGATGCTACATGCTCAGCAGGCCATTATTGCTCAACTCCGAAATCAACATAGAACTCCGAGCGGGGTTAAATCAGAAATCACTCAATATACTGAGTCAGTGCCAAAGAGGTCGAGTGTTAACAGATCAGAGACCGATCCTGTAGTGATGAAAATGCTCGAGGAGCTCACCAAGAGAATCGAGTCAAGAGAGAAGATAATCGAAGTTAATGATAAAAAGGTGGATACATACAACTCTCGAGTTGATTAGATACCGGAGGCACCGCCAATCTTGAAAGGAATGGATTCGAAGAAGTTTGTACAGAAATTGTTTCTTCAAAGTGCGGCTCCGAAGCCTATTCTAAAGAAGTTTCGTATGCCAGACATACCCAAATATAATGGGACCACTGATCCTAATGAGCATGTACTTCATATACATGCACCATCAATGGTAACGATTTAGAAAATGATGAAATGGAATATGTGTTGTTGAAAAAGTCCGGAGAGACCCTTTCAAAGGGAGCAATGATTTAGTATCACAACCTGCCACCAAATGCCATCGACTCATTTTCCATATTATCAAATTCTTTCGAAAAAGCACACGTCCGGACCATAAAGGTCGCAACAAGAAAATTGAACCTTTTGGAGGTAAGACAAAGGGTTAATGAAATGCTTAGGGAGTTTGTGTCCCGATTTCAAATGGACGCATGGAGTTGTCACAGGTCACAGATGATTGGGTCGTTCAAGCTTTCACCCCAAGAGTTGGACGAGCGGAGTTCGATAGCATCACGCCAATTGAAACAAAATTTGATTGAGTATCCAGCTGTAACTTGGGCAGATGTGCAGAATCAATACCAATCAAAAATCAGGATCGAGGACGACCAATTAGGAGCCCTTTTCGGTTCAGTACATCCAAATAGGTCGATAGTTAAAGCCCAGAGAAGCATCGACAGAGAGCCAAGGTCGAATAGATAACGATATCAACCATATACCACAGATCGAAGGAACAATGATTCTGCACACAATTAACCCCGGAATGATCGAAGAAGTGATCGAGGACATAATTCTCGGGGACTTATGAGCAAAAGTGGTTTTGATAAGTATGGTGATTCAACAAAGGCACTTTGTTTATCGGAATATAACCTTAGCTTCGATACATGAGGCCTTGTATCGGCAATAGGAAGGATCAAAGATACTAGGTGACCCAGACCCATACAGACCTATCCTTTCCAAAGAAACCCCAAATTTGATGTGCAAGTATCATGGCCCGCATGATCACAGGACCAAGGATTGCATGAAATTAAGGGAGGATGTAGCACGTCTATTCATTTAGGGCCACCTTTGAGAGTTCCTCAACCATCGAGCCAAGAATCATCTCAGAGAAAGGGACGCTAACAGGAAAAATGAATAGGAGGAACCCTAATATGCCATTCATATGATCGCCGGTGGGATCGATATTCCATAAGGACCTATATTCAAACGCACTAAGGTATCAATCACTAGAGAAAAATGAAACCCGAGATTATGTGCCCGAATGCTCCTTATCATTCAACGACGAAGAAGCAAAAGGCATTTCTCATCCCCACAAAAACGCTCTAGTAATTTTTATCTTATTAAATAAATTTCAAGTTAAGCGTGTTTGAGTGGATCTAGGAAGCTCGGCGAATATCATTCGATCAAGGGTTGTGGAGAAGCTCGGTCTACAAGATCAAATCTTGCCCACAGCTCATGCCTTAAACGGCTTCATTATGGCCCTGATACCACTAGGGGAGATTATTCTACCGGTGAACGTGACTGGAACTATTCAAGATACCAATTTCCATATGATCGAGCGTGACATGAGGTACAATTCCCTACTCAGAAGGCCTTAGATCCATAGTATGAGGGAATTTCCTTTGACTCTCCACCAAATGATGAAAATTTCGATGTTGAATAGTGTAAAATAGTATACGGGGAGCAGCATGTTGCAAAGGAAGTGTTTGGGATCGATGAGATAACACCGATATCGACATTATCTACCTCGAAAAGGCCAAACATTAAAGGTAAACAGGAATCCAAATAGCAACCACATCCACCAACCTCGACCAAATTGGGGAAGCGTGATTTAGAATAAGAAGAGGAGGGTTATCTAACCCTTCGAACCTTTATTGTTGCAGAAGATTCTAATATCACCAAATCAACGTTCGAAGAGCTGAACGGGTTATATTGATCGAGTACCTACCTGAGCGAAAGGTATACCTAGGAATGGTATTAACTCTCGAACTCAGGAAAAAGCTTATTCAATTTCTTGTTGATAACATTGATTCTTTTACTTAGCCCTATTTAGACATGACAGGGATCCCACCGGAGATAACGATGCATTGGCTAATCTTGGACCCTACGTTCAAACCGGTGAAGCAAAAGAGAAGACCCATGTCTGAGGTAAAGCACACATTCATAAAGGACGAGGTAAATAAACTTCTCAATATAGGGTCCATTCGAGAGGTGAAATATCTCAAATGGTTAGCCAATGTAGTCGTAGTCCCTAAAATGGGGAACAAACTTGGAATGTGTGTAGATTATAAAGATTTAAACAAGGCATACCCCAAAAATTCTTTTCTGCTGCCTAACATCGATTGCATGATTGACGCCACGGCTGGATACTAGATCCTTACCTTTCTCGATGCCTATTCCGGGTATAATCAAATTCAAATGAACCCGGAAGACCAGGAAAAGACTTCATTTATCTCCAAGTATGTAATATATTGTTATAATGTAATGCCATTCGAGATAAAAAAAGGAACGAGCTACTTACCAACACCTAGTAAATAAAATGTTCGAAGAATAAATAGGTAATTCAATGGAAATTTATATTGATGACATACTAGTTAAGTCCCTACGTGCAGAGGACCATTTGGCTCGTTTTCATGAAACATTTGATATTTTGAGGAAATATAACATGAAACTCAACCTTGAGAAATGTGCTTCCGGGGTCGGTTCGGGTGAATTCATGGGCTTCATGGTGTGAATCAGGGGATCCAGATCAACCCCGAAAGATCAAGGCCATCAAAGACATCACCATCATGGACAGTTTAAAAGCCGTGCAGAGGCTGACTGGATGGATAGCTGTTAGGCCGATCCATCTCGAGGTCATCGGATCGAAGCCATAAATATTTCTCTCTACTTAAAAAGAAGAACGAATTTGCCTGAACCCGGGAACACCAATAGGCATTGGAGGATTTAAAGCACTATCTGTTGAGCCCACCACTGCATCACACTCCAATGACATATGAGAAACTTTACTTGTACTTGGCAGTATCAAAGTTGTAGTAAGTGGTGTCCTAGTTTGAGAAGAGCAAGGTACGCAATTTCCCTTTTATTATGTAAATCAAAATTTAGGAGAAGCGTACACTAGATATCCACACTTGGAGAAATTGGCACTTGCACTGATAAGTGCTTATAGAAAGTTAAAACCATACTTTTAATGTCACCATATATGTGTGTACCCACTTTGTGATATTTCACACAAGCTCAAACTATCGGGTTGATTAGCCAAATGGGACGTCAAACTCAATAGGTACGATATCGAGTATCAACCCCGAACGGCCATCAAGTCTCAAATTTTAACGAACTTCATGGATGATTTCACACCAACCCCCATACCCGAAGTTAAAATGGAACTCTTGTTAAAATCATGCACATCATCAGGGGTATGGACCATTTTCATGGGCGGTGCTTCAAATGTGATGGGATCTGAGCTAGGCATCGTTGTGAAGCCACCCACAGGTAGCACTATTAGGTAGTCTATCAAACCTTCTAGGTTGACTAATAATAAGGCCGAGTACGAGGCAATAATTTTAGGTATCGAGCTAGCTAAAAGATTTGGAGCAGAAGTTAGTGAAGCCAAGTGTGACTTTTTACTGGTGGTGAACTAAGTAAACAAAACCTTCAATGTTCGAGAGGATGGAATAGAAAGGTATTTGGACAAGCCGCAGGTAACTTTGCACCATTTCAAGGAATGGACTTTACAGCATGTACCTCGATAACAAAGCAGTAGGGCCGATGCACTTGCAAATTTGGGGTCATCGGTCGATGAAGACGAGATCCGTTCGGGTGCTGTCATTTAACTCTCGAGATCCGTGATCGAGGAAGGCCATGCCGAGATAAACTCTACAAGATTAACCTAGGATTGGAGGAATAAATATATTTAATACTTGAAGAACGGAAAGCTCCCACCGAACCCTAAAGAGTCAGGGCCCTACAAACCAAAGTTGCTCCATTCACATTGGGCGGTGATGGAACATTATACAAAAGGACATTCGATGGACCATTGGCAGTATGTTTAGGACCAGGAGATACCGATTATGTTTTATAAGAGGTCCATAAAGGAACTTGTGGGAACCACTCTGGTGCCGAATCATTAATTCACAAAATTTTTAGAGTAGGATACTACAAGGTTAGCATGAAAAAAGACACTAAGGAGTTTGTTCGAAAATGTGATAAATATTGTGAGATTTGCACCGGTGATCCACCCGCCTAGAGAACAACTTCATTCAATCCTATACCCATAGCCATTCATGAAATGATGGATGGATATCGTCGGCACTCTGCCATCGGCCCCAGGTAGAGCTAAGTTCATTTTATTTATGACTGACTATTTCTCTAAATATCTTGAAGTGCAGACGCTCGAGAAAGTGAGAGAAAAAGAGGTTATAGACTTCATCTGGGATCACATCGTATGTCGATCTGGAATACCCGCAAAAATATTATGTGACAATAGAAAATAATTCATCAGAAGCAAAGTAATAAAATTCCTTGAAGACCACAAAATAAAAAGGATATTATCACCATCATATCACCCTAGTCGGAACGGACAGGCTGAATTGACGAACAAGACTATTACTCAAAACCTAAAGAAAAGGTTGAACGACACTAATGGGAAGTGGAGATAAACTCTACCCGAAGTCTTTTGGGCATATCGAATAACCGCAAAGTCCAGTACGGGGGCAACCCCTTTCTCCTTAGTATATGGTTCCAAAGCCTGATTCCAGTAGAAGTCGGGGTACCCAGTGCTAGGTTTCAACATACAAAAGAAGAATGAAATCACGAGGCTATGAATACTAGCCTCGAATTATTGGATGAAAAGCGAAAATCCACAATCATTCGAATAGCTGCATAAAAGCAACGAATTGAAAGATACTACAATAAGAGAACCAACCTGCAGTACTTCTGAGTCGGGGACCTATTCCTGAGGAAGGTCACCATCAATACTCGATATCCTAATGAAAAGAAGCTCGGCCCAAATTGGGAAGGACCCTACCAAGTCATCGACATCGTCGGAAAGGGATCTTATAAGCTTGGCACGATGGACGGCAAACAACTGTCAAATAATTGGAACATCACTTCTCAAATGTATTATTGCTAAGATGTTCGTTCGAAGACATCGAGACCTCGAGTTTTAAAGCACGTGTTATACTATTTTTCCCTTAGATCGATTTTTGTCCCAATAGGTTTTTCTGGCGAGGTTTTTAACGAGGCAAAAATTATATGCTACCCGAGGAAAATTTAATAGTATCAAAGCCTTTTTTACAATCAACCTCGAATACTGGGGGGCATCACCCTAGGATATTATATTTTTTAGGAAAATACTTCATGTCAAAGGGTCTCGATAGGGAAACTTTGTAATGGGCCAAACGATTGAATGAAATGTGTCTGTATAGATTAGTCGAGCCTCGATGGAAAAACATGTACGCATGTATAAATTATTCAAAGAAGCATTATTCCTATATCAAACATCTCGTGTCTCAAGAGAAAATTCTACTATACGAGCTCCATACTTGTGATTTTGTAAGAAATGACTCAAGGGCCAAGCATATGCCTCGAACACTCAAGGAGTATTGCTAACGATCGACATATTTGAGTTATCTAAACTCAAATTCATAAGATCTCAAATATGTACCCCTTGATCTATAGGCCAAGGCCATAATTTTCGGGGACTAACACTTCGAACAAATTCGAAGTGTTATTGGGGAATAATCCCAAGAGGCATATCCAAAGGCTCCGTATTAATGTGGCTCGGAGACGTCCGAATCCCGCAATAAAAATAAGCCTTCGAGTTTTTTGAAAAAAATGGTTAAAAAAGGCTACCCTTGGCAAATAATAAAAATGGATTCGATAAAATCAACCCTCGAAAAACCATAAGAAGTATCAAATTATCTTAACACAAATATGTTAAGGCATAAAAAACATAGGGGTTTCAATCGACATCGAACCCTAAAAAAATAATGGGTAAAACATACATGCTAATGCATGAAAAGAAATGTACTAAGTATTTTAAGCCGATAAATGGGGAATAATAGCCATCTTTTAGAAACCATATTGTCCCACTTTAAATATCCTAAGGGCCAATACACTTAGATTTCTAGATCTTGTTCTCTCTCCATCCGAACCTAAGGGTTCGACTATTTCGAGCCAAAATAAAAACTGACTTGACTATGGCTCGAGAACTCATCATCATTCGACACAAACCCTAATGGGATTATTCTTCAAGTTTGAACCTTATTCAAACTCACTAGGGTGACATCAATAAAGCCACCCCAAAACCAAAATCTCGAATTGTTCAAAGCATAAGATTGTGCTAAAATTTACAAGGCAAAAAATGTATTTAAAGATAAAAATTGAGGAAGCATTCAAATATAAAATTTCCTTTATACATTGATGACAAGAATATGTACGAAATCACGATAGGGGTCTTACAAAAAAGAAAAAGAAACTAAGTCCTAACTACCACCGGAGGCGACCTCTTTATCGGGGACAACTTCTCAATTGGGCTTCTCGCCATTGTCGGATCCACCTTAATTGCCTTCATTATCATCAACTTCAACATTGGAGGAGGCAAGCATCCTGGCATCGGCTTTAAGCACCTTGGCTTGGGTTATATCCTCAAAGAGGTCAAACCCTTGAGTGAGGATCTCTATGAGGGTCTCCCTCCATGATTCGCACTTCCAAGTCAATGCTCCATTTCTCTCGATTAGAAGCCTCCCTTAGCTGCGTTTGAGTTGCCTCGACATCGTCTAGATACATGGTTATGGACTTCTCAGCCATGACATTCATCTTCTCGACCTCTGCATTGGCCTTAGGAAGCTCGGCTTCAAGTTCTTTGATCCTTTTGGTCTGGGCTGAGATTTCCTCTTTAATGCTCCGAGGTAGACCTCGTCCAATGATAGTTTGGCCACGGTAGCCTCTTTATCCGCGATAAGGCAGTCCATGTTCTCCTTCTACCAATCAGAATCAGCTTTGATTTGACCGACTTCCCCCAGGAGCAGCTCGATCCTCTCCATCTTTTGCTACAACTGAGATATTGACGCTTTAGCCTCCACAGTTGGGTCGAGTCTGTACTTTTTCAAAAGGATAGCAACATGCTCTTCTAGCTCGGCCTCTTCCATATGATCCTTGGCCAAATCAGCTCGAAGGTTCTTTAGGGCTTCATCCTTTTGACCGCAAAGAAACTTTAGAGAGTTTTTCTCTTTCGAGGCTTTCTGGAGCTCGATTTTGTATGGACGCACGTCGGATAGAGACTTGGCAAAGGTCTATACAAAATAAAAATGCAAGTCAGACTTAAATAAACAAAAGTAAGTAAAGGAATCGCAGTAACTAATGGTTACCCAAGATAGGACACGTTGGGCCTTTTTCAAAGAGGATGGATATATCATTGAGATCAAAGGCATCATCGACCCCGGTAAAATAATCCCGGAAGAGATCCTCTTCAATATGGACTTCGCCTATGTTAGGAGTTTGTAAAGCCCAAGCATCCTATATAGCCTCCTTAACAAATTCCAGTAGAGAAGGAGAGTGACCTATTATCATAACCCCGAGTGAATCGCTCGGGGCGCCCTATTTAGCCCTAGGGGTCTCCAAATTGGCCCCCCCGGTATATTCATTGATGGTCGAGGGATAACCTCAACCTCTAGAGATTCGTGGGCTTTGACCAAATCTTTCTTCGAGGCCTCCTCATCATGAGGTCGGGTCTCGACAATCGCCTTTAGCTTGGAAGGCTCGGCGGCCTCAATCAGTTTTTTTTCTCGAACCACCAACGCTAAATCATCGCACTCATCTTTCTTTTCTTCTTCCACCAGCTGACAGACGAACTCTACAGTTAGAGAGATGATATTTCGTCTGCTTCTTTGAGTTGGAGCCTTTTTAGGTTGGGGATTCTTAGATTCCAAGACCCTTTTTCTCTTATTATCTTTACCCGAAATCAGAATCGGGGACTCGGCCTATTCCCCAGGCGGAGCTGACCTCATTTCAGCAATGTCTCCGAGGCCTCCATAAAGGGAGTCAAGTATAAAGAGAAACATTTTAGAAAAAGGCATATAAAGCGCATACAATAAGCTTACCGTGATTCTTGGCCTCACATATGCCCTTTGCCAAGTCATGTCAGCAGTGCACAGCATGGGAGGAAGTCGAAGCCAACTTTCGAACCTAATCTTCAAGGTCGGGGACGCATGAGGCATCCAGGCAACCGCTGCATAACATATGAAAGTATTATGAGAAGCAAAAAATAGAGTACGAAGACTAGTGGGTAATACGTCACTTGCGATCGGGGTTCCACTTCTCGGGGAACGGTAGTTTCTCATCTGGGATGACGTTGTAGGTCCTTACCCGCATTAACCGGCTCATCCAACCGCAATCTTTGTCGTCATCGTTGCTCGCAAAAAGGCCTTCGTTGCTCGGCGTTGGAGCTTGATCAACCCTCAAAAAATTCGAGGTCGGTAGAACTGTATGAGTTGGTTGAGTGTGAACTCCAGCCCCTCTGCCTTGCTGGAAAAAGAAGTAGAGCACGATCACTATACGTTAGAATAAAGGGTGAACCTGGACGACGGTGACCTTATACCTTTTGCAAAACTCGATAATGACTGGGTCAAACGTACCCAGTATGAAGGGGTAAGTGTATACACTTAGGAACCCCTCCACATAGGTGGTAATGCTATCTTCTGGAGTGGGGATTTGTACCGCGACCTCGGCCCCCAGTTACATTCTCCATTCACAACCTCGAGATGGCTCTCCATTATCGAGAAAATGTATCTAGACACGTGTTCACACCGGCTAGGGATCGATTGAGGGTTCTCGACTTTGAAGTCAAATTTTAAGACACAAGGACCTGGAGTATACTCGTGAGGGAGCGGTTCCAATGGCATTTTATCACCGGCCAGCTGGGAAGAAGAGGAAGAAGCTTTCTCCTTTTATTGGATGATTTTGGAGGTTTTCGCCATTGATTCAGGCAGAAGAAAGCAGAAAGAGGTGGAATTTGGTATTTTTGGTACTAACAAAGCTGACTCAACGAGTGGTGAAAGAGAAGAGTGTAGAGAGGAAGAGACATAGAAAGCTTGGCGAAGGTGGAAGTAAGGTTTTGGTTCAACCAAAGAGCATGTATTTATAGATTCAGAGAGATGGTTTGGTGGCGATAGTGGCCGACCACCCACTGACATGCATTATTGATTTGGGGAACTGTATTAACGGGACATTTCGGGCACGTCCATCGCTTACATCATAGGGAAGACATCATGATCAAGGTCTCCAGGAATCAAGGCTCAAGCCGTTTTTTATCATTTTATTCTAAGAAATACGGGGACTATCTGTATACGGTGGAAATCAGGACTACCCGATATCATTCTTTGGTTAAAAAAGAGAGTTATATCTAAAGGCTAGGACGTCGAGTTTAGCATCAAAGTTGATTTCCAATTTTGAGATCAACATTACTAATCGAGGTTAGAAAAGGGCATACTTCAAGATGATGCCGGTATAATTCAGTAACAAAAAGAGCGAGATATCCGTGAAGAATCAAAGATCATGGCGTGAATTTCGAAATGGATTGATCTACAGCAGTTAATAAGTTATCAATATGGTTTTCTATTATAATTAGAAGTGTACCTTATTTAGAACTCCTCTATTATATAAGGAGGAATCCCATTTATTTGTAGGCATGATGATTGACTAATAAGAATACGCACATCCACTACTCTTTTTATCTTGCTTACCGTTTGTTATTGTTCATCATTGTTGTTTCATCTCTTTAGTGTTATTTTTATTTCTCTATCTCGAAATTGTCTTAAATCGAGGTCGAGACTCCACTCATATACTGGTTTGATCTATCATATCGCCTAATCTATATATTTAGTTACTTGTTTATTAATTGGTATTGGATTGAATCACATATCCTTAAAACTACAATATAAGTTTAATTATTACTCAAATTTTAGGTTAAACAGACATCTTCGTATAGAAAGAACTTGGTTCTATCTAAAAGGTCCATTAATCCATTTGTATCGATTGAGGCTTTTAGCTTTAGATTTACCCTAAGATCGGATAACATTTAAATTTATACGTTTTTTTAAGGATACGTGGTGTAACTTGGCACAAATTTAAAAGAATAGATTAGTTTTGCATATGATGATCTTTACAAATGATCAGCTCCCCTTTATATAGTAGGGGAGTCATACTCTTGGCACAATTCTATATGAGGTAAGATATCTCATGATTGGCTAATTAATCGGCCTCTTCTTGATACGTCCCCGGATTTGTGTCATGATCCTCGCATAAACTTTCCTCGATCTCTATCTTGTTTGGTCTCGATCTTGGTCGATCTGAATCTTGGTCTATCTCGATCTTGATCGGTCTCATTCTTAATCGGTCTCAAGGCTACGAGCGTGGCAACTTAACGTTGCATCATAGTTCGATAAGGGCAAGTCCGAATTTGATCGTATACACTTTCAATTTATCTGTTCATAAAATTAATAAAAAACTATATTTAAAAGGGTAAATTAGTTAGATAATTTTTGTTATTAATAAATAGATTAAAAGAATTATTTCAAAAAAATTAAAACATTATGTCATAAATCACTAGGAAAATCAGTGTTATGAAGCCAGGCCGGAGAGGAGGTCTTTTTCATTGTTATGGAATTGGTTTGCATACTAATTACGAGTGAAATATTTACGCAACGAATAACAACGTTGACACATTAATCTTTCGGCAGTACTGAACTCTCCTTTTAACATTCTGATCATCAGGAAATAAAATCCTCTATCTCCTCAATTATGTGAAAAATATACAGTTGTAGCCGTAGGTTTAAAATATCCCCGAATGTAAAGCATTTTTGTCTGGGCGGGTGAACACTGGAATTCTGCAACGCTGTACGTTTGTCCAATAAAGAAACATTAATTTAGCATTTGTAAGTATAGACAGACAAATAATCTTACGTAAGATACAAACCTCGAAGTTAACCTTTTCGCTTTTGGAGTTTAGTGCATGAAAAATGAGTAGTTAGCTATTAAATTAAGTGTGATTAAGTGCTCAAAACCCAGCCACGTGTGCTTTGCTCCAACACGTGGACGTGATTATTTTGTATGAAAAGTTGCCACGTGCTAGTAGTTGCCATTCTTTTACGTCTTTTAACTTAAATTAAATAAATAAAGAAAGAACACACAAGTATGATCACGTACCAGTTTGAATTCTTAATTGTCAGCTTTGTCACTTCCTTAATTTAGGTCTTTAACAACGAATGGCTGGGAAAAGAACAAACAAATCAGAATCTCAAGAAGAAAAGGGAGCATATGATCATACATCTCATCATTGTTGGTAATATTTTATTTGCTATTTGACTCTCAACCGTTGGGGTGCACTGAATACGGGGCTAACCTCTTTTACGATTTTCTATTCTACTCCCTCAGCTCCATTTGATGCGCTAAGATTTAGAATATGAGTTCAAATTATTTAATTTTTGGCATGACCGCATGAATCGATATTGATTTTTTGATTTTACAAGAAAATAAAATTTTCTTAAGCATTATGCAAAATTTCTCGTCAAATCGAGAGATTGTGTGTTCGAGTCTCCTAAGAGCTAGGCGAAAAGTTTTTGAAGGGAATGATGTCGGGGGTCTATTTGAAAACAATCTCTCTACACCAGGGTAGAGGTAATGTCTGCGTACACACTACCCTCCCCAGATCCCACTAAGTGGGATTATACTGGATTGTTGTTGTTGTTGTTGTATTATGCAAAACTTATGTGACGACCCAAAAGATCATCACCTGCTTTTAATTAAAGTCTGTGTATCTTAGCCTTTGAAAATATCATTTATTATCACCTCAATTTGCGTGCGCAGTACGGGCGCATAGTCGAAAAGCTTAAATATAAAAATCTGTGAAAAATGTTAAGTTTTGATTATAAAATGAGTAAATTTGACTTAGGTCAAATTTTAAGTAAACAGACCCGGACCAATCATCCGACAGTCCCGGATGGTCCGTAGGAAAATATGGGACTTGGGCAAATGCCCGGAATCAAATTCCAAAGTCCTAAGCCCGAGAAATAAATTTTTAAGTAAAATTATTTTCTGAAATTATTTGAGGAAATTTAAAATAAAATTTGATTAAAATATGTTGGTATCGGGACCGTATTTTGGTTCCAGCACCTGATACAAGTTTTATATATGGTTTAAGTCATTCCTATGAAATTTGATTGAAAACGAACGTCGTTTGACGTGATTCAGACTTGAATTGCTAGAGTAGATGTTTTAAGAAGTTTGAGAAAAATGCCTTGATTTTGAGATTTAATTTGTTGATAATGATGTTATTTTGGCGATTTGATCGCACGGATAGGTTCGTATGATGTTGTGAGTGAGTACCTAGGTTTGGTTAGGAGTCCCGAGGGATCGAGTGTGTTTAGGATGTGTTTCGGGAGGTATTGAACTTAAGAAAAGTTGCAAAACGATTGTCTGCTGGTGTCCAGTATTTTGTTCAATGCGATCGCATAGCTAAGTCTGTGATCGCATAGTGTAAAATTGCAGGGGTTTAGTTTTGTTCTATGCGATCGCATACCCGCGATCACATAATGTTAGGTCTGAGAGGTCCTATATTTTGCTCTACGCGATCGCATTATTCCATCTGCGATCGCAATGTGTTAGCCCAGCCTTCATTATTTCCTCTATGCGATCGCATAGTGTTATTCACATAGGCCCGTCCCATTTACTCTATGTGATTGCACTCCTTTGTCCGCGATCACAGAGAGCATTTTTGTCCAGTGATTTAAAAGACCAAAAACAGAACCCAACGGGATTTTCATAAAACCCCTTCTTTTCAAAAGCTCTTAGGCGATTTTGAAGCATTCTTTCACCACAATCTCTTAGGGTAAGTAATCTTTAACTAGTTTTCTTCCATTTTTATCAACATCTATTGAATTTCTAAGCATAAAACATGTAACTAAGGGTAGAAAATTAGGAATTTGGGTAGAGTTAGGGCTTTTTGATTAATAGTTATTTAGACCTCGTTTTGGATTCGAATTTTGGGAATAATTATATATTTGGGCTCGTGGGTGAATGGGGTATTTAATTTTAGTCTGAACCTTGTGTTTTGACCAAGCGGGCACGGGATCGATTTTTGGGATTTGGGGAAGAATGATTGGAAAGTTATAATTAGGTATTGGATTCGAGTTGTTTAGCATTATTTGATGTTATGAAGTCATTTATGTATAGATACAATTGATTTAGAGCCGAATTCAAAAGGAAAGGCGATTTTCGAGGATTGAGTTGGTCGTGGAAGTTCGAGATAAGTGTTTGGTCTAACCTTAGCTTGAGTGATTAGGAGTTGTGTCCTATTTTCTATTTGTTTCTTGTTGAGTACGGCGTATAAGCATGGTGACGAGTATCTATACGTTGGTGTCAAGCATGACTGGGAGTCTTATATTGTGATTTTCATGATTTCTTTGTATTATTCGTGCCTTGAGGAAGATTTCTAGTTGTTGTGCAAAGTTGTGGAAAGAAAATGTGACCTACGAATATTGATGAGCGTTGGCTCTAGTTGTATAACAAATTGTGAAAGTATAAGTGATAATCGAAACTACGGAGCATTGGCTCGATTTGTGAAGTGAATTGTAAAGTAAAAGTGAGGAAGAGAAGAGATCATTATGTTGCCCGCTATTGTAGTTGTGGTTCCCTTGCTTTGTGTTCTTAATTGACATTACGGATGCTTAGGTTGATGATTCATTGTGTTGGGCAAGGATTATGGTTATAGATAAGGTAGTTAAGTATCCGAATAAGTTTATTATAGCAGAGGTAGTTAGGAGCCGCAATAGGTTTGGTTATAGCTGAGGTACTTAGGTGTTGGTTGGTTATAGCTGTTTCTGCCTTGCGCGGACGTATATACTTATGGTGTTGAAACCCTTGTCGGGTTAGTGTACACCTTATTGATTAATTGTCGGGACTCTCGTTATAATTTTAAATATTATATATATGGATCAGGTTGTACGCCACAATAATGTTATATATGGATCGAGTTGCACGTCGTAATAATATTATATATGGATCGGGTTTCACGACGCAACAATATTATATATGGATCAGGTTACACGCTATAATAATATTATATATGGATTGGGTTACACGCCGTAATAATAATATATATGGATCGGGTTGCACGCTGCAATAATATTATATATGGATCGGGATGCACACCAGAATAATATTATATATGGATCGAGTTGCACGCCGCAACAACATTATATGAGAGTGGGTGGTACGCCTACCACGAGATATAATAAAATGGGAGCGGGTGGTACGCCTACCACGAGGTATAATAAAATCAGAGTGGGTGGCACGTCTGCCGCGAGATATAGGAATGGGATCGGGTTGCACACCTACAACAAGATGTGGAAAGAAAGTAAAAATCTACCTTTGTTTTCCTAATTCTTTTTAGTGGTTAGAACTTTGATTCCTTTATAGTTCGCTTGATATTCTGCTTCTACCTGTCATTCCACGAAGCATGTTTCATGATTTGCGATAGTATTATTGGTGGCATAGAACGAAGAAGGATATTGTTGCATATGTAGCTTGGTGTTTGAATTGTTGGCAGGTTAAGTACGAGCATCAGAGACCGAGTGGTTTATTTTAGAGGATTGATCTTACCGAGTGGAAGTGAAAGCGGATCACTATGGACTTCGTTACTGGACTTCCGTTAACTCGGAAGAAGTTCTACGTAGTATGGGTCATTGTTGATAGGCTGACCAAGTCAGCATATTTCCTTCCTGTGGTAGTCTCCTATTCTTCTAAGAGGTCGGCTGAGATCTATATTCGGGAGATTGTTCGCCTTCATGGTGTGGCTGTATCTATCATTTTAGACCGGGGTACGCAATTTACCTCACACTTCTGGAGAGAAGTTCCTTGAGAGTTGGGCACACGGGTTGAGTTGAGCATAATATTTCATCCCCAAACAGACGATCGGTCCGAGCAGACTATTCAAATTTTGGAGGATATGCCCTGGGAATGTGTCATTGACTATGAAGGTTCGTGGGATCAGTTCTTGCCTTTAGCAGAGTTTGCCTATAACAATAACTACTAGTCGAGTATCCAGATGGCTCTTTATGAGGCTCTGTATGGTAGGCGGTGTCGATATTCGGTTAGATGGTTTGAGCCGGGAGAGGCTCGATTGTTGGGTACGAATCTGGTTTAGGAGGCCTTGGAAAAGGTCAGAATTATTCAAGATAGGCTTCGTACAGCTCAGTCCAGGTAGAAGAGTTATGCAGACCAAAAGGTTCGAGATGTAGCACCTATGGTCGGTGGGTGGGTATTGCTCCGAGTGTCGTATATGAAGGGCGTGATGAGATTTGGAAAGAATGGAAAGCTTGGCGCTAGGTTCATTGGTCCATTTGAGATTCTTGACTGAGTGGGAGATGTGGCTTATAGACTTACATTGCCGCCGAGCTTATCAGTCGCGCGTCCAGTGTTCCATATGTCCATGCTTCGAAGGTATCACGGCGATCCATCCCACGTGTGATATTCAGCACTGTCCAGTTGGACAAGAACTTGTCTTACGAGAAGGAGCCGGTAGCTATTCTAGACCGGCATGTTCGCCAGTTGAGGTCAAAGAGTTTTCCTTCTGTTCGTGTTCAGTGGAGAGGTCAGCCCCCTAAGGCATCGACCTGGGAGTCCGACTCCAATATGCAGATCCGTTATCCCCATCTTTTTTCGACTCAGATACTTCCTTCTTATGTCCGTTCGAGGATGAACGATTGTTCTAGAGGTGGAGAATGTGATGACCGAAAGGGTCACACCTATTTTTAATTGGATTTCGTGTCTCCAAGGCCTTGAAAACCTCATTTATTATCACGTCGATTTGCGTGTGTAGTCCGAGCACGTAGTCGGAAGCTTAAATATGAAAATCTATGAAAAATGTTAAGTTTTGATTATAAAATGAGTAAATTTGACTTTGGTCAATATTTTGGATAAACGGACCCCGACCCGTGATTCGACAGTCCCAAAACATCCGTAGGAAAATATGGGACTTGGGCGAATGCCTAGAATCGAATTTCGAGGTCCCAAACACGAGAAATAAAGTTTTAAGTAAAATTGTTTCTGAAATTATTTAAGGAAATTTGATTAGAACGTATTGATATCGGGCCAGTATTTTGGTTCCGGCGCCCAGTACAGGTCTTATATATGGTTTAAGACATTCCTATGAAATTTGGTTGAAAATAGATGTCGTTTGACGTGATTCGGACTTGAATTGCTAAAGTTGATATTTTAAGAAGTTTGAAAAAATACCTTGATTTTGAGGTTTAATTTGTTGATAATGATGTTATTTTAGCGATTTGATCGAAAGGATAGGTTCATATAAATTTGTTGAGTTAGTACCTAGGTTTGATAAGGACCTCCGAGGGCTCGAGTGTGTTTCGGGAGGTTTTAAACTTAATAAAAATTGCAGAACTGCTCTCTGCTGGTGTCCAGTCTTTGCTTTATGTGATCGCATAGCTATGTCCGTGATCGCATAGTGTAAATTTTCAGGGGTTCAATTTTGTTCTATACGATCGCAAAGAGTTTAGTCTGAGAGGTCCTATATTTTTCTCTACGCGATCGCATTATTCCCTTTGCGATCGTAATGTGTTAGCCCAACCTTCATTATTTCTTCTGAGCAATCACATAGTGTTATTCGTGATCACAGAGCCCTGTCCCATTTACTCTATGCAATTGCACTCCTTTGTCTGCGATCGCATAGAGCATTTTCGCCCAGTAATTTAACAAACCAAAAACAGAACCCATTACTGGATTTTCATAAAAACTCATAAGCGCCTTCTTCTCCAAAGCTCTTAGGCGATTTGGAAGCATTCTTTCACCACAAGCTCTTAGGGTAAGTAATCTTTAACTAGTTTTCTTTCATTTTCATCAACATCTATTGGATTTCTAGGCCTAAAATATGTAATTAAGGATAGAAAATTAGGGATTTGGGTAGAGTTAGAGATTTTTTATTAATGATGATTTAGACCTCATTTGGGGGTCAAATTCTGAGAATATTTATATATTTGGGCTCGTGGGTGAATGGGGGATTCGATTTTGGTCTGAACCTCATGTTTTGACCAAGCAGGCCCAGGGTCGATTTTTGGGTTTTGGGAAGAATGATTAGAAAGCTACAATTGAGCATTGTAATCGAATTATTTAGAATTATTTGATGGTATGAAGTCATTTATGTATATATACAATTTATTTGGAACCGAATTCGAAAGGAAATGCGATTTTTGAGGATTGAGTTGGCCGCGAAAGTTTGAGGTAAGTGTTTGGTGTAACCTTAGCTTGAGGGACTAGGAGTTATGTCCTATTTGCTATTTACTTCTTGTTGAGTACGACGTATAGGCATGGTGAAGAGTATATATACGTTGGTGTCAAGCATGACCGTGAATCTTATATTATAATTTTCATAATTTTGTTGTCTTATTCATGCCTTGGTGAAGGTTTCTAGTTGTTGTTTAATGTTGTGGAAAGAAAATGTGACCTGCGAAAATTGAGGTGCGTTGGCTCCAGTTGTCAAAGTGATAATCTAAACTGGAGCATTGTCTCGAGTTGTGAAGTGAATTGTAAAGTAAAAGTGAGGAAGAGAAGAGATCATTATGTTGCTCACTATTTTTGAGTTGTGGTTCGCTTGCATTATGTTCTTAATTGATATTACGGATTCTTAGGTTGATGATTCTTTATGTTGGGTAGGGATTATGGTTATAGCTGAGGTAGTTAGGTGTCAAAATAATTTTGATTATAGCTAAGGTAGTTAGGTGTCGGAATAAGTTTAGTTATAGCTGAGGTAGTGAGGTGTTGGAATAAGTTTGGTTATAGTTGTTTCTGCCTTTTCGGGACGTATGTTCTTATGATGTCGAAACCCATGCCGGGTTAGTGTAGACCTTATTAATTTCTTATCGGGACTCTAATTTTAAATATTATATATATGGATGGGGTTGCACACCGCAATAATAATATATATGGATTGGATTGCACGCTGCAACAATATTATATATGGATCGGGTTGCATACTGTAATAATATTATATATGGATTGGGTTGCATGCTGCAATAATATTATATATGGATCGAGTTGCACGCCACAATAATATTATATATGGATCGGGTTTCACACCGAAATAATATTATATATGGATCGGGTTGTGCGCCACAACCATATTATATGGGAGTGGGTGGTACGCCTACCATGAGATATAATAATGGGAGCAGGTGGTACGCCTACCATGAGGTATATAAAATGGGAGAGGGGGGTACACTTGTTACGAGATACAGAAAATGGGATCGGGTTACATGCTTGCAACAAGATGTGGAAAGAAAGTAAAAATCTGCCTTTATTTTCCTTATTCTTGTTAGTGGTTGGAATTTTGATTCCTTTATAGTTTTCTTGTTATTCTGCTTCTACCTCTCATTCCCCAAAGCATGTTTTCCCCTCTCATCCTTACTTTTTTCTTCCTGCTTTATTTTACGTTGTATATTATATAATTGTATAGGTTTATTTGGTAGTCTCGTCCTAGCCTTGTCACTACTTCGCCGATGTTAGGCTAGGTACTTACCAGCACATGGGGTCGATTGTGCTGATACTATACTCTTTACTCTACACTCTTTTATGTAGACTCCAGTGTTGTAGACATCGGACCGCAGTGGGATTGCTGATTCTTGCTCATCGGGTGACCCGGGGTAGTCCTGCAGGCGTCCGCAGGCCTTGGGCATCTCCTTCTATCTACTTTCCTGTTTCTTACATGGATATCCCGAGACAGTGTTGTATTTTATTCTTTCAGACTTTTATTTATAGTATTCTTAGACCGTCTGTGAAACTGTGACATCAGTTTTGGGTAGTTGAGACTCAAACAGTTGTATTAGATATTCATGTAGAGGTGGTTTATTGTTTCCTTCCGCTTATTTATTTGAAATTCCGTTGTTATCATATTATCGCCTGATATTTGTTTTTAAAAAAAAATATAAAAGTGTAGCGAATATTTAAGATTGGCTTGCTTAGCTCCCATGACACTATCACGACTCACGAGGGTGAGAAATTCATATCGTGACAACTTATTATAGCTATAATAGTTAAATATGATCAATGAAAGAATCTCTTTAACTATCAAATACTACATAAGGTAAAAATAATATTTTTTCATACATAAATGGTTGAAACTCCTTAGTAGAAAGAAAATATCTACTTTAAAAGTATTTCAAAGTTTCTACAAAATCGTAAAGCAAATCACAAATGAGAAATCTTAGTAATGGGTTCACATGCAGCACAATTAATTTAGTATACTATTGTTGTAACAAAATTTATGTGGCGTTCAGTTTTTCGCCAAACATTAAATTTGTACTAATTTTAAAGAAAAAAGGTTTAACTGATACTTAATTCTGACAAATATATATACACTTTTCTATTCTCTTTTTGTGTTTAGGGTTTTTCTTATTTTTCTTATTAAATGGGTTTGTTGTATTTGTTTTTGTTTTGATGATTGTGATTTGTTCTTTATAATATTTAAAAGGTTACGTTTTAAATTTAAACACAGTAGATTTGGTCGTTAAATTTTGTGTTGGATTATTGAAATTTGAAGAACAAGTTTATGTCCCCGGCCTTAAAATTCGAAATCTAAAGTTGCATTGAAGAGAACTACTTAAGAATTGAATTTCTTAATTTGCACTGAAAAAATAAAAAAAATATAAGATTTGATTTCTGAAATTACATTAAAGAGATTAAATTACTTTAGATAAGCGGGGCAAAAAATTTAGCGAAATTTACATATAGCACCATCTTTTATTGGCAATTAGCTATCTATAGATACCATTTGCTTTATTACGGATTATAAATACAGTTTCTGTTGTTATAAGATGTATTAGATGTATTTAAGCTATTGTATTCATGAATACGGTAGCAAAAATAAGCGTAAATCAGGGAAGTCCAGCTAATCAGTTATTGTATTCGAGTGTATTCATGGCGTGAGACATGGGATTACAGTTGGACAGATTATTGTATTCGACTGTATTCACGGCGTAGAACATGGGATACTATTTTTAAACAGAAAGTGAATTCATTGACATAATAGACTCCTAATATAACTCAACAAACTCAATTATCGCACACAAATTTTGTATTTCTAGTTATAAAATAGATTCACAACCGAAAAATACCCCAAAAATATAGCAACCTTCAGAGAAATTACATAATATATCTGAATATATAAATTATATTAATTAAAATAACATATGAATACATTCATGGCATATAGTGAGACAGTGAATACAATGAAATACATGGAATACAGTAAAATATATTGAATTATAATAAATACAATAAAATATATCAAAATACAGCGTAATACGTTAAAAATACATTAAAATATAACCTGATACCTTGACAGAGTAAACGACAAAAATCTGTTGTGTTTACTTAGTTAAGAAGAAGAGATGATTGATTGAGAAAATTCATTTACAGTTAATAGCTCCACCTACCAATCTCCAAAAATAAACCACAAAACGTCGTCGTTTTAACCTTCTCCAGTCACTTTTAAAGTGGTGAACCATTACATGCAATTGCCAACTAGGTTGTTGAATAAACTCATTAAACAAAGTCTCTGTTCAAAAAGCTGAATTTTTCAACTGTTTGGTGGAAGCAAAAATCTTGAATAACCGATCCTAACTAATTTTGTATTGAGGTTTAGTTTGTTTGTTGGAGCAGAAATGTAACGATCCGACCCATCGTCACGAGAGTTATCACCCCGTTTTTCCCATTTATGTTTCTATATATTTCATTATATGTGTTTAGAGAATTTGAAGTAATTCGGATAGAGTTCGGTTAGAAATGATACAATTAGTCTCTTTATGAGAAGGTTAGTTTGGAAAAGTCAACCGAATATTGACTTATGAGTTAGAGGGCTCGGAATAGATTTCCGATGATTCGACTAGTCTCGGGGAGGATTTGTGACTCATGGAAGTAATCGGAATTGAATTTGGAGATCCGGTGTATAATTTGGCTTGAATTGGCTAAGTTTGAATTTTGGCGAATTCTGGTTGGTAGGTGAGATTTTGATCTGGGGGTCGGAATGGAATTCCGAGAGTTGTAGTTGCTCCGTTAGGTGATATTTGAGGACATGTTGCGTGCTTGTGTTATTGATTTTGGAGGTTCTTGGGCTGAATTCTTGCAACTTGCAGAGTTTGCTTATAACAATAGCTATCAATCTAGCATTCAGATGGCGCCGTATGAAGCCTTATATGGGAGTCGATGTAGATCTCCGGTTGGTTGGTTTGAGCCCGGCGAGGCTAGATTATTGGGGGCAGAGTTAGTTCAGGAGGCCTTAGAGAAGTTGAAAGTGATCCAGGAGAGACTCTGTACAGCTTAGTCACGTCAGAAGAGCTATGCGGACCGAAAGGTTCGAGATGTATCTTATGTGGTGGGCGAGAAGGTCTTGTTAAAGGTGTGAGCACGTGATTTTTGCCTTACCTGAGAAGTACTCCCAGAAAAATTCAAAATAAAAATAGTTTCGTGTTGGGCATGATTTTTGTGATTTTGTGTTATTTTTATCTTAAATTTATATTTTTGTGTGCATGTTTATTTATTTAAATTAATAAAATACAAAAAATATATTAGGTTTTGCATTTTTGGTGTCCGATATCGAAATTACGTGATTTAGGTGATATGTAATTATGTAGGATAGTGGTATTAAAAAATTAATTATGTTATAAATCAATGTATATATATATATATATATATATATATATATATATATATATATATATATATACATATACATATACACATGATACATCATGGAGTCTAGTTGCAAAACAAAGAAGAAATCAGAACTGGGCCGTCTCCAATTCGTTAAGAACTAGGCCCACACTAACTCAAAACCCAACCCAAATACCCGTCCAAGCTTCGGCCTGTGTAACGCTTGATCTGGACCGTTGGATTTTATAATCCAACGGCCCAGATTAATCCATAAATCCCCAAATACATTCAGACTATGACTTAACCAAATGACACCGTTTGGTTTAAGTGAGGAGATCCTGATCGTTGATCAAGTTTGATCCAACGATCAGGATTTAACCTCTCAAATCATATATAAACTCATTTCCATACCCCGCCCCCCCAAGCCAGACCCCCCCCCCCTCTCCCTTCATCTCCCAAAGGTCCTCAGAGACCAGGCTTCTCTCCGCCGTCCGCCACCATTGCGCCGCCCGCCGGAAATCGCCTCACGGCGGTTCCGGTAGGCCAACGGCCACCAAACTAATACCAAAATCTTCCCCTCACCTCCCCCATTACGAACCCAGCCTTCGTTAACCTCGAATCACCACCGAACGGCTCGAATCTTCATTCAAAGATTCGAGTCAAAACCCAAACTACGCCAAACTTCACCAAATTCACACCACGGCCTCCTCATGCCTCCCCCACACTCCCCTTAACATTGGTTTGGTTCGAATCTAACCAGAAATGCAAAAGCCCCAAATCCGAGCCCAAGAACCCTAGTTTTCGAAAAAGCCAAATTTGAGCCAAATTAGTCGCAATTGAAGTCCAAGGGACTTTAGTCTATGTGTTCTCAATCGAGAACATCTCGATTAAAGCCCGTTTGGCTTCAATAGTTCCAAACCATAGTTCGAAGCTTGGTTCGGCAGATTTCTTCTGAGGTAATTCGTGTTCCTTACGTTTGTTGTTTGTAATCCGTGTATGTGGTTGTGTTTAATTTCAGAAAAGTTTTAGCATTCTTCGACCCTTCTCAACCGACCTTTTATTTGGTCGATTCCCATTCTTTTACCAATTCTTGTTTAAGTTCAATGTTGCAATAGCTTCGTATAGTTAGTTTATTTAACGTCGTCAACAAATTACGTTTGTTTGTATGATTGTTCATGTCCTGGTCTGCCCGTAGGCAATGCAAGTCTAGGCTTTGGTTGTGTGTTCAATTCTGGATTAGGAGTTAGTTAAATGCAGTTGTCATAATTTGATTAAGGATAGTTATTTAATCACATACCCATACAAGGGACTAGTGGAACCTGCTGTGCAGCAGGGCAGCCCACTAGTGTCCTGCCACCAGTGTATTTAATGGTTATAGTCCATACATTGGAGAGTAGATAGTGGGGAATGCAGGGAATTTGATGGGTTAGACAGAGAGGAGGATGGGCAGAATTAGCTTTCTGTTTATTGTATCTTGGAGTTGCATTTGTTTGCAACTATAAGTATAGAACACTGGATAGTCATAAAGGAGGAGAAGACAGTCATAGCTAGAGAGAAAAAACTTGAGAGAAAAGAGGCAGCAAGGATAGATTTCCATACACACATAAAAGATACAGATAAAGAAGTGACTGTTTCATTTTTTTTGGTTACTGTTTCGTGTGTTTGATTCAGTGGCTGAGTGTGTGGTCATTTGGTTGCCTGTTGTCTTGTGTTGGTGGTGCTGTGCCATTGCTTTAGCTGGTTCAGTGGTTGAGTGTTGTGGTAGCTCCAGTGGTTGCTGTTGGCCGTGTGTATTGTTGTTGCTGTTTGTATCGATTGTTGCTGTTGATCCATTGTTGTTGCTGTGCTATTGTGGCTAACTGCCACTGGTTGTGGTCGTGTGTATTGATGTTGCTGGTTTGGTTGATTGTTGCTGCCATTGGTCCATAGTTGTTGTTGTTGTTGTCTTTGTTGCTGCTGGTATACATCCTAGTTTGGTGTATGTTGCTGCTGTGTTGACCACTGTTGTTGGTGTGGTTATTGTGATTGAGAGTGTTACTGGGGTGGTTATTTTTGTGGCCATTGGTTGGGTTATTGTTGTTGCTGCTGAGTCGTTTGTGTGGCTGTGGGTTCACTTTGGTTGCTACTGGCCTATTGATGTTACTGTTCCTGTTACTGTTGCTGCATTGCCACTGCTCATTCATCTTTGTTCTTCCGCGTTCCAGGTACACATCTCTGTTGTTGTAATTCCTTGGTTCGAAAAGAATGAAGCCTGAAGCTTATGTTTGAAGTCTGTTGAATCATGTAGTCATCCAAAGTCTTATGTTTGATTACGTTCTGTTATTATCTAATTAAGTTTGTAGTGCTAGTTTTGGTTATGGAAAAGTGTAGCTAGACCAAAGATACACTATCATTAGATATGCACGTAAACCTGAATTAGCCTGTTGTATCTCTGTTCAATCTTCTCTACTCATGTGTGTAATCTCCAAATATGTTAACGTTAGATCTCATGTTAAAAGCAAGATTAGCTAGGGAGTTATTACTCAACTGAATGACGTAATTAGATTAAAGGAGTCGGGGTGCATTTCATGTGACCCGACCCCAATTTCGGGCAAGAGCAAATAAAGCGTGTCAGGAACCACAGGCGCATTTCATGTGGTGTGGTTCGTAGCAAGTTTTAAATAATTGGGAATCAACTCTTAAGTAAAATACAGTGGGATGTAGTTCGCTTTAGATTTGAATCAAAGGTGCGCCTCGCCCAATAGTTACACTAATCGCACGACCTTCATAAATGTACATATAAAATACTTAGATTTTGAGATGCGTCGCTTCTTAACGAATATCACGCCCTTCTCAACAGTGTAAATAAGTAGTCGATCCGGGCCCATATTTTAGTTCTATCTTCTTAAACACGGGTGTGCATTTCATGCGACCCGAATCCAAACCCTGAAATGTTGAATAAGAATATGTCGAGGATCCGGTGCATTTCATGTGACGTGATTCGAAAGCATATTTTTAAGCAACTTTCTCTTTCGTAAATCACAACCAATAATAAAAGCGGTAAAGGGATATTAACTTGCACTAAGTACATAATTGTAAAAAGCAGATAGATAAGCCAAACACGACAGTTGAGCGACCGTGCTAGAACCACGGAATTCGGGAATGCCTAATACCTTCTCCCGGGTTAATAGAATTCCTTATCCGGATTTCTGGTTCGCGGACCGTTAAATAGAGTCATTCTTTTCCTCGATTCGGGATTTAACCGGTGACTTGGGACACCATAAATCTCCCAAGTGGCGACTCTGAAATAATTAAAATAAATCCCATCTCGATTGTCCTTTAATTGGAAAAAACTCTTTGCATCCTCGCGGGTGCGTAAAAAAGAGGTGTGACAGCTCTGGCGACTCTGCTGGGGACTTCTTTAGAACTCGAGCTCGGAATAACTGTTGTGTTTGGCATATTTTATTGTCTGATTTTTTTTACATGTTGGCATCAATGCGCAAAATGTTGTTTTTATCGCTTTGATATTGTGTGAACTGTACATATAAATTGTGCCGGAACCAATCTCCTCTCCGAGTCTTCTAAATCATGAAGAAGGGTGCACTTCGTGTGACTTCTTTTCTGTATAGTGTCTAATTCCCATTTTAGAACGAGGTTTGGATAAGTTGCAAAACCGGTGAAGCTTCTGTATTCCCGGGTTGCTGCCTCCTCCTCGGCTCGAGCTGTCCGCTCGGGTAAGCCAAGTCTAGAACAGATAAACCCGGGTTTTTAAACCTAGAATAACAAAGCTTCATGCCGGATCCCTAGTAGGAAACGTTTATTTGCATCATGTCGCATTTGGCTTAGGGGACTCAACACGGGGGTTGGGTCCGTCTAGGACAGGTGACCTGAAATGAACAGACTATCCTGCTGCATCCTGTTTGTCTTGCGCATTTATCTGTTATAGACTTGCATGCTGACCGGCTTTTAAAAAAAAAAAAAAAAAAAAAAAAAAAAAAATGTGTGTGTTTTGCTCTTAAGATATAAATAGCTTATTTGTTTTCCTTTAGTAAAATGAATAAATAAATAATGTCGTTTGTCTCGTCAAAACCGAACTACGCAGGTTTGATTCTCGCCATTAGGTGGGATACGTAGGCAACCCTCATCGGGTCCAACCACCCCTTTAAAAAATCAAAAAAAAAAAATGTGTGTTTCATTTTATCAATAAAATCAAAGTGATGCCGTTTTTGCAAATAACCGAATGTTCCGAAAGGACGCCGGAAGGCTGTTTTTTGCAAAAATAGCCACTTTGAATCATTTTTAATAATTTGCAGCCGCAGCCTTGAAATATTCCTTGGGGAAATGTTGCAAGGCCATAGCCGCGAAATCAAGTCCGGGTTCACACCCCTTTTGCAAAAAATAACCAAAAAAAAAATGTTAAATTTTTGATTTTGTTATAAATGAGTCGGGTGATGCTATTCTTGCTCAAAATAGTTGAAAGGTTGCATCCGCAAAATTAAGTTTGAGTCATCACTCGACTTTTCAAAAAATAATCACTTTATCAAATAAGCCATTACATGGCCGATCCTTGCATAAATAGCCACTTTTGGCATTTGAACTTCTTCAGTCTTGTATTGGCCTGTGTCGGTGCTGAATGATGCCCCATAGGCCCCAGGATTAAATTTTGAATTTATATCTTCTTAAATAAAATTTTGCAAAAAGAGCCACTTTGTCTAAATAAGCCATTACATGGCCAATTTATGAAAAATAGTCTTGTGTTGGTTTATGGTGATGCCGAACGATGCCCCATGAGCCACAAGATAAAAAAAAATTTCAAGTTTATCTTCCTTAAATAAATTTTGCAAAAATAGTCATTTTGTCAAATAAGCCATTATGTGGCCAATTTTGTAGAAATAGTCATAACTGACACCAAAAAAAAAACTATTCTTTTTCTTGTAGAAATCTCCTACACAAGTTTGTAGTTGGAGTCGGCTTCTATAATTTTCCTTCAAAGAAAAAAAAAGAAATAAAAAAAAAAAAAAAAAAATCAAATAAACATTTCTTTATTTCTTGCATTAATTTGCAAGAACTACGCTCGGTCTGATTCATGCGGGGTCATGATACGTAGGCAATCCACATAGGATTCGACCATTTCCATAACCAAAAAAAAAAAAAAAAAAAAAAAAAAAAAAAAAAAATAAGCGGGACACCTTAATGCTGACATGCTGGCTTTGTTTTGTTGTGTCCATTTCCAGAAAGGTGGTTGGTTGTGGTTCTGAAATAACTCTTCCCCGTAAGACGAAGTCGGAGGACAATGGCAGATAATCTCAAGACTGAGTGGGTTGGTACAGGTACCCGACAACAGCTGGTTGAACGGAACCACGGGTTAGTAGAGGAGGTCAAGATATTGAGACAACACGTGGCTGATATGTATCGGGCGTGGATGGATGGAAAAGCACCACCTCCGCCACCACCTAGCTTCCTGGACTCTGTCCTTACCCGTACCATGAACCCGATGCCGGATGATCTCCCGCACTCTCCATATATACCCGCCTATCACAACTTCTCCAGCCATTCGAGTAACTCAATTACTCGTCCCCCAACTATGTTTTCACAACGCTACTCCCGTCCCCAACACCACTACTCTCCCCGGGACAACCAAAATCGTACTTCACCTTCCAGGTACCCAGCTCCACAAAAGGCTTACCAACCCCCACGAACATACCGGAAACCCCCGGGTCAGGTTTCAGGCCAAATAAGGCGTTTAGGGAGGAAAGGTTGCTGAAGCGAGAAAAGGCGCTCACCCCTATCGGAGAGTCCTATGCAAGTCTGTTTGAAAAGTTAAAACATGTCGGCCTGATTACGCCGCTCCCCGAATACACTCCCGATCCACGTGCGAGAAGCTTCGATCCTACTGCACGATGTGCATACCATTCCAATGTCAGAGGGCACGATATTGAGAGTTGCCGTACCTTGAAAAAGGAAATAGAAAGAATGATTCAAAAAGGGTGGTTGATTGTGGTCGATGATGATGACATGGGGCACACAAATCCCCTGGGGGGTGTACCGACTGGAGCTAAAAATGTTGAAGCGGTTGGCAGCCTTGGCAATATTGATGCAGAACTTAGTGGCTAAAATGTTGTGCTTGGAAATTGGGAAGATACTCCATCTTTCGGTCAGCTAGATGGAGCTTTGGTGGTTCGTTTTTGTGGTCATTTTTGTTGTCCGAGTTATTTTCAGGGTTTTCTTGTGGTCAAACCCTTTTGTCCTAGCAGTTTGCTTTGGTCCTGCCCAGTTTTGTTTCAGGGCTGTACTCTAGTTTGTTTTGCTTGTTTTATCATTGAACCATTTCGTCATTAGTTTAATGAAGCTTTCGGTCTTTTGTTACTTCCGGTCATTTTATCTGTTTAGTTCTGTTTACCCTTTAGATTTGTCTTGTGCTCAAACGCCGAATCTAGTGACATGACATGCGCACGCATAATTGTGGCCTAATCTTAAAAGTTAATCATGAAGGAATTGGAAGATAATCATGGCATTTTAAAAGAAATAATGATTTGAGGTTATTTGGAACCCGAGTCACGTGAAATTTGGGGCGGGTAAAATACAAAGAAAGCCTTAAGGGCAAAATGGCCATGCTGACATGGGGTTCGCTCGCGATACTGAAATGGAAGTGTCGTCCAACAATACTTTAAAATGACGGATGAAAATGGCGAATGGACGATATGGTTATCAATCAAGGCACAAACAGAAGATGTCGTGAATATGTTGTTTGAACTTGGCATGTTTTGAAAATTGGAATGACGAAGGCATTTTGTTCTGCTATCCAAACACTTTATCCATCGTCAACCCTTTGAGCTTTATTTTAAAATCTTTCATACCCCTCCTTCGGAATTAGTTGCAAAGACTAGAAACACAGGTTTGAAAGACAAGAGAAAAAGGGATAAAGAAAAAGAAAAAAAAACAACAAAAAGAGATAAAGAAAAGAAAAGAAAAGAAAAAGAAAAATGAACGAAAAAGAGCAACTTGAAAAAAAAGGAATTGGGAACTACGTTTGACCTGATTCCTTAAAGAGGATACGTAGGCGCTTCACAACTCGGTCATAGTGTAAATAAAGTAATAAAAATTCCCCAAGTAAAAAACTGGGGCAAAGAAAAATTGTGTTGATTATAAATAAATGTAGGTCCGAAGGTTGTAAATTTTGAACCCAAAATTGATTTTGTTTTGAGCCTTCAATACCCTTTCTTTCTAGCCCTATCCAAATCCCACATTACGGTCCAAAGAAAGACCTTCCGATCAGTCTTCAAAAGATGCCGCGTCAGGCGAGGGATAGAGTCCTATCATAATATAACACGTTGATTCTCAGCAGAAAAGACGTTGATTCTCAGCAGAAAGGAAATACGAGAGAGTCTTGGCAGTGACACCCCAATCCCCGGCTAAAAGTGATACAAATGAGAGAGTCTTACCGGTGAAAACCTTCACAGGCACCATAAGACGACGAAAGCCGAGAGAAAATCAAAATGAGAGAGGCTTGAAAGTGAAAACCCTTCGGGCACTACAAGTCGAATAAAGGTGATAATCAGATGGAAATCACGAGACATAAATCGTGAAAGGCAATTAACGACGAAGGATAGACCATATGTGCATGTCATGACCAGTGGAGTTGGTATTCGCGTTTGATAAGTTTTTATAGATATTTCTTGCTAGAGAGTCATTTTCTTTTTCCTTTGTCTTCTATTTTGTTTCTTTTTATCTTTCTCATTTTTATCAAAAATTCCCCATCAAGGTCTGTCTAGTCAGAACAAGTGAGAAATGATTTCAAAACTTGCCACCAACTTTCCAATTATTATGCAAAGCAAGGAAATGCCATTGACGGCAGAGAAGTAGGGTGCGAAGAAGATTATTAAACCGGGGCAGAAAATTTTCTTTTCAGTTTGAAAATTTTCTGGAAGTCAATACCCACTTGGGGAAGAAGGAAAGTCTTAAGGGAAATGGTCTTCGAACTAGTGTCATCCTCAACAACCTTCAAGAAGAGTGAAACACCAATTTTGAGGAAATGAAAATCTACCGGCAGTGTTATCTTCAGCAAGTTCCGAGGTGGTCGGACAACACAGAGTGGTAAAGGAAGAAAGGAAATCTCATCTTCAACAAAATAACCCCCAACAAGTTGAGAAACACAGAACGGGGAAGGGATAAATGGAAAAACCCATCCCCAGCATGAGTATGAGTATCATCAAATAATAACATCCCCAGCAAGTTCTGATAATGAAACACAGAGCAGGGAAAGAGGAGGAGAACCATCCCCAGCAGGAGCACCACAATCAGCCACCACATTTTAAAACTAACCAATTTTTCTTTGATTGGAAACAGGGAAAAAAAGGGGTTGTCGGCAGCAAAGCATGCCACGAAGAAGATTCTCAAACTGGGGCAGAAAATTTTCTCCTGTTGCGAAAATTTTCTCGAAACCAAATACTTGGTTAGGGAAAGAAGCCAGATAACAAGAGGAAATGATCTTTGAACCCGGTTATCCCAGCAGATTTGAAAGAAAGAAAACAACAAGCTGTGATAGATGAAATTATACCCCCAACAGACAGGACAAAACGAGGAAGCTTGCGTTCAGAAAGGCAAGAGGCCGGTATCACCCCCAGCAGTTCTCGGAAAAATGAAACATTGATTTCGGGATTTCACCGGCAGCATTATATCCTACAAGTTTTTCAAGGGAGCGAAGCGCGAGCCCCGAAGGAGGTTCGGAAAGAGGAAGAAGGAAAAGGGATCCCCCGACAGGATAATCCCCAGCTGATGACACTTCAATCCCCAGCGATCTCGAGAGAGAATAAAGGTTCTGAAGGAAGTAGAAAAGGAGGAAATAAAGAAGATTTTCCCCAGCAGCATTACCCCAGCAGGTAAGTAATTAGTTCCAAAGACATCCCCAGCAGTCAAGAGAAAAATAACACAACCCGGGAGGAAAGCAATTCCAAAACAAGGTAATTAGGAAGAAAGGATGGCCCAAGAAGCGATGCAGGAAGAAGAAAGTGGAGCAGGAAGCAAAGGAAGGCGACATGGATGGGATGGAGTGAGTAAGATGTTGTTGAAGTCAGGAGCCCGCCCGAAGAGAGGAATGGCGATTTATTTTCAAAAGATGTTGTTGAAGTCAGAGGAGCCCGCCCGAAGAGAGGAATGGCGTTTAATTTTCGGAGTTGATGATTGAAGTCGGGAGCCCGCCCGAAGAGAGGAATGGCGATTTATTTTCAAAAGATGTTGTTGAAGTCGGAGCCCGCCTGAAGAGAGGGATGGCGATTTATTTTCAAAAGATGTTGTTGAAGTCGGAGCCCGCCCGAAGAGAGGAATGGCGTTTAATTTTCGGAGTTGATGATTGAAGTCGGGAGCCCGCCCGAAGAGAGGAATGGCGATTTATTTTCAAAAGATGTTGTTGAAGTCGGAGCCCGCCTTGAAGAGAGGAATGGCGTTTAATTTTCAGAATTGATGATTGAAGTCGGAGCCCGCCCGAAGAGAGGAATGGCGTTTATTTTCAAAAGATGTTGTTGAAGTCGGAGCCCGCCCGAAGAGAGGAATGGCGATTTATTTTCAAAAGATGTTGTTGAAGTCGGGAGCCCGCCTGAAGAGAGGGATGGCGATTTATTTTCAAAAGATGTTGTTGAAGTCGGGAGCCCGCCCGAAGAGAGGAATGGCGTTTAATTTTCGGAGTTGATGATTGAAGTCAGGAGCCCGCCTGAAGAGAGGAATGGCGATTTATTTTCAAAAGATGTTGTTGAAGTCGGAGCCCGCCCGAAGAGAGGAATGGCGTTTAATTTTCAGAATTGATGATTGAAGTCGGAGCCCGCCCGAAGAGAGGAATGGCGTTTATTTTCAAAAGATGTTGTTGAAGTCGGAGCCCGCCCGAAGAGAGGAATGGCGATTTATTTTCAAAAGATGTTGTTGAAGTCGGAGCCCGCCCGAAGAGAGGAATGGCGATTTATTTTCAAAAGATGTTGTTGAAGTCGGGGAGCCCGCCTGGAGAATGGAGTGGCGATTTAATTTTGAAGTTGTAATTGAAGTCGGGAGCCCGCCTGAAGAATGAAGTGGCGATTTAATTTTGAATTTGTTGAAGTCAGGGAGCCCGCCCGGAGAATGGAGTGGCGATTTAATTTTGAAGTAGTAGTTGAAGTCGGGGAGCCCGCCCGGAGAATGGAGTGGCGATTTAATTTTGAAGTTGTAATTGAAGTCGGGGAGCCCGCCTGGAGAATGGAGTGGCGATTTATTTTGAAGTTGTAGTTGAAGTCAGGGAGCCCGCCCGGAGAATGGAGTGGCGATTTACTTTGGAGTTGTAGTTGAAGTCAGGGAGCCCGCCTGGAGAATGGAGTGGCAATTTTATTTTTGAAGTTGTAGTTGAAGTCAGGAAGCCCGCCTGGAGAATGGAGTGGCGATTCAATTTTGAAGTTGTAGTTGAAGTCAGGGAGCCCGCCCGGAGAATGGAGTGGCGATTTAATTTTGAAGTTGTAGTTGAAGTCAGGGAGCCCGCCTGGAGAATGGAGTGGCGATTTAATTTTGAAGTAGTAGCTGAAGTCAGGGAGCCCGCCTGGAGAATGGAGTGGCGATTTAATTTTGAATTTGGTAGAAGAAAGCGGTAGAATGTAACAGAAATCTCCGGCATGAATCCAAGTTCATAAGAAGAGAAGAAGCATCAGAAGGAACGCCAAGTCGGACAGGATGGCAAGGAGCGCGACAAGATCAAGTTAAAAAGGATAGATAAGCATTTGTAGTACTGTAACTTAGTCTAGCTTCTTGTTTTTGTTGCTTAGTGCGGTGTAACAAGGAAATCAGCTAAGCGGTGGTAACAGCAGTAACAGCGGCAACAGCAGTAACAGCGAGATCGCAACAGTCATGGTAGTCCCAGCTACCAGAACTTCCCGAACTACATTGACCTGATTCCCTTTTAGCCAGGGATATGTAGGAGACCTTTGAAGCAAGGTTCGGTCAAAACTTTTCCAAAATGCTTCATACGGAGTGCTCGAATGGGCAAAATCGCTTATATCCGCTCACTTATCTTTGCACGAAAACTCTGCGTGTTTACGCGCAAAGAGGGGCAGCTGTGAGCACGTGATTTTTGCCTTACTTGAGAAGTACTCCCAGAAAAATTCAAAATAAAAATAGTTTCGTGTTGGGCATGATTTTTGTGATTTTGTGTTATTTTTATCTTAAATTTATATTTTTGTGTGCATGTTTATTTATTTAAATTAATAAAATACAAAAAATATATTAGGTTTTGCATTTTTGGTGTCCGATATCGAAATTACGTGATTTAGGTGATATGTAATTATGTAGGATAGTGGTATTAAAAAATTAATTATGTTATAAATCAATGTGTATATATATATATATATATATATATATATATATATATATATATATATATATATATATATATATATATATATATATATATATATATATATATATATATATATACATGATACATCATGGAGTTTAGTTGCAAAACAAAGAAGAAATCAGAACTGGGCCGTCTCCAATTCGTTAAGAACCAGGCCCACACTAACTCAATACCTAGCCCAAATACCCGTCCAAGCTTCAGCCTGTGTAACGCTTGATCTGGACCGTTGGATTTTATAATCCAACGGCCCAGATTAATCCATAAATCCCCAAATACACTCAGACTATGACTTAACCAAACGACACCGTTTGGTGATGAGAGGAGATCCTGGTCGTTGATCAAGTTTGATCCAACGATCAGGATTTAACCTCTCAAATCGTATATAAACTCATTTTCATACCCCGCCCCCCCAAGCCAGACCCCCCCTCTCCCTTCATCTCCCAAAGGTCCTCAGAGACCAGGCTTCTCTCCGCCGTCCGCCACCATTGCGCCGCCTGCCGGAAATCGCCTCACGGCGGTTCCGGTAGGCCAACGGCCACCAAACTAATACCAAAATCTTCCCCTCACCTCCCCCATTACGAACCCAGCCTTCGTTAACCTCGAATCACCACCGAACGGCTCGAATCTTCATTCAAAGATTCGAGTCAAAACCCAAACTACGCCAAACTTCACCAAATTCACACCACGGCCTCCTCATGCCTCCCCCACACTCCCCTTAACATTGGTTTGGTTCGAATCTAACCAGAAATGCAAAAGCCCCAAATCCGAGCCCAAGAACCCTAGTTTTCGAAAAAGCCAAATTTGAGCCAAATTAGTCGCAATTGAAGTCCAAGGGACTTTAGTCTAGGTGTTCTCAATCGAGAACATCTCGATTAAAGCCCGTTTGGCTTCAATAGTTCCAAACCATAGTTCGAAGCTTGGTTCGGCAGATTTCTTCTGAGGTAATTCGTGTTCCTTACGTTTGTTGTTTGTAATCCGTGTATGTGGTTGTGTTTAATTTCAGAAAAGTTTTAGCATTCTTCGACCCTTCTCAACCGACCTTTTATTTGGTCGATTCCCATTCTTTTACCAATTCTTGTTTAAGTTCAATGTTGCAATAGCTTCGTATAGTTAGTTTATTTAACGTCGTCAACAAATTACGTTTGTTTGTATGATTGTTCATGTCCTGGTCTGCCCGTAGGCAATGCAAGTCTAGGCTTTGGTTGTGTGTTCAATTCTGGATTAGGAGTTAGTTAAATGCAGCTGTCATAATTTGATTAAGGATAGTTATTTAATCACATACCCATACAAGGGCTAGTGGAACCTGCACAGCAGGGCATCCCACTGATGTTCCTGCCACCAGCATTGTTTAATGCTTGAGTCCATACATTGGACAGTAGATAGTGGGGAATGCAGGGAATTTGATGGGTTAGACAGAGAGGAGGATGGGCAGAATTAGCTTTCTGTTTATTGTATCTTGGAGTTGCATTTGTTTGCAACTATAAGTATAGAACACTGGATAGTCATAAAGAAGGAGAAGACAGTCATAGCTAGAGAGAAAAAACTTGAGAGAAAAGAGGCAGCAAGGATAGATTTCCATACACACATAAAAGATACAGATAAAGAAGTGACTGTTTCATTTTTTTTGGTTACTGTTTCGTGTGTTTTGATTCAGTGGCTGAGTGTGTGGTCATTTGGTTGCCTGTTGTCTTGTGTTGGTGGTGCTGTGCCATTGCTTTAGCTGGTTCAGTGGTTGAGTGTTGTGGTAGCTCCAGTGGTTGCTGTTGGCCGTGTGTATTGTTGTTGCTGTTTGTATCGATTGTTGCTGTTGATCCATTGTTGTTGCTGTGCTATTGTGGCTAACTGCCACTGGTTGTGGTCGTGTGTATTGATGTTGCTGGTTTGGTTGATTGTTGCTGCCATTGGTCCATAGTTGTTGTTGTTGTCTTTGTTGCTGCTGGTATACATCCTAGTTTGTTGTATGCTGCTGCTGTGTTGACCACTGTTGTTGGTGTGGTTATTGTGATTGAGAGTGTTACTGGGGTGGTTATTTTTGTGGCCATTGGTTGGGTTATTGTTGTTGCTGCTGAGTCGTTTGTGTGGCTGTGGGTTCACTTTGGTTGCTACTAGCCTATTGCTGTTACTGTTCCTGTTACTGTTGCTGCATTGCCACTGCTCATTCATCTTTGTTCTTCCGCGTTCCAGGTACACATCTCTGTTGTTGTAATTCCTTGGTTCGAAAAGAATGAAGCCTGAAGCTTATGTTTGAAGTCTGTTGAATCATGTAGTCATCCAAAGTCTTATGTTTGATTACGTTCTGTTATTATCTAATTAAGTTTGTAGTGCTAGTTTTGGTTATGGAAAAGTGTAGCTAGACCAAAGATACACTATCATTAGATATGCACGTAAACCTGAATTAGCCTGTTGTATCTCTGTTCAATCTTCTCTACTCATGTGTGTAATCTCCAAATATGTTAACGTTAGATCTCATGTTAAAAGCAAGATTAGCTAGGGAGTTATTACTCAACTGAATGACGTAATTAGATTAAAGGAGTCGGGGGTGCATTTCATGTGACCCGACCCCAATTTCGGGAAAGAGCAAATAAAGCGTGTCAGGAACCACAGGCGCATTTCATGTGGTGTGGTTCGTAGCAAGTTTTAAATAATTGGGAATCAACTCTTAAGTAAAATACAGTGGGATGTAGTTCGCTTTAGATTTGAATCAAAGGTGCGCCTCGCCCAATAGTTACACTAATCGCACAGCCTTCATAAATGTACATATAAAATACTTAGATTTTGAGATGCGTCGCTTCTTAACGAATATCACGCCCTTCTCAACAGTGTAAATAAGTAGTCGATCCGGGCCCATATTTTAGTTCTATCTTCTTAAACACGGGTGTGCATTTCATGCGACCCGAATCCAAACCCTGAAATGTTGAATAAGAATATGTCGAGGATCCGGTTGCATTTCATGTGACGTGATTCGAAAGCATATTTTTAAGCAACTTTCTCTTTCGTAAATCACAACCAATAATAAAAGCGGTAAAGGGATATTAACTTGCACTAAGTACATAATTGTAAAAAGCAGATAGATAAGCCAAACACGACAGTTGAGCGACCGTGCTAGAACCACGGAATTCGGGAATGCCTAATACCTTCTCCCGGGTTAATAGAATTCCTTATCCGGATTTCTGGTTCGCGGACTGTTAAATAGAGTCATTCTTTTCCTCGATTCGGGATTTAACCGGTGACTTGGGACACCATAAATCTTCCAAGTGGCGACTCTGAAATAATTAAAATAAATCCCATCTCGATTGTCCTTTAATTGGAAAAAACTCTTTGCATCCTTGCGGGTGCGTAAAAAAGAGGTGTGACAAAAGGTTTCGCCTATGAAACGCGTTATGAGGTTTGGAAAGAAAGGAAAGCTGAGTCCAAGGTTCATTGGACCTTTTGAGATACTTAAGAGGATTGGGGAGATGGCATATATGCTTGCTTTGCCACCTAGCTTGTCGAGAGTTTATCCGGTGTTCCATATTTGTATGCTCCGAAAGTATGTTGGGGACCTGTCTCATGTATTAGACTTCAGTACGAACTAGTTGGATGAGGACTTGACCTACGATGTGAGCCGGTGGCTATTTTGGGTCGTCAGGTTTGAAAGTTGTGATCTAAGGACATAACTTCGATGAAGGTACAGTTGAGAGGTCGGCCCGCGGAAGAAGCCACTTGGGAGACCGAGCAAGAGATGCGGAGCCTCCAAGTATGTTTCTTGACCCGCTTGAGGACGAGCGTTTGTTTAAGTTGGGAAGGATGTAACAACCCAACTCGTCCTCACGGGAGTTACCACATCGTTTTTCCTATTTTATGCTTCTATATGTTTTATTATATGTGTTTGGAGAATTTGAAGTAATTCGGATAGAGTTCGGTTAGAAATGAGATAATTAGTCTCTTTATGAGAAGGTTAGCTTGGAAAAGTTAACCGAATGTTGACTTATAAGTTAGAGGGGTCGGAACGGATTTCCGATGATCCAACTAGTCTCGGGGGACAATTTGTGACGTAGGAGAGCAATCGGAATTGAATTTGGAGGTCCGGTGTAGAATTTGACTTGAATTGGCTAAGTTTGAATTTTGGCGAATTCAAGTTGGTTGGTGAGATTTTGATCTAGGGGTCGGAATAGAATTCTGAGAGTTGCAGTAGCTCTATTAGGTGATTTTGGATACGCATGCAAAGTTTCAGGTCATTCGGAGGTGTTTAGGTCGGGTTTTAGATCAAATGCAAGTTTCGGAAGTTTTAGTTTAACTTAGGCTTGAACCCGTGGTAATTCGATGACTTTGATATTTATGATAGTGTTTTTATGTTACGATCAAGTTTGAATGAAGTAATAGAACATATTTGCGCGTTTGGTTGAGGTCCCGAGGGCCTCAGGGTGATTTCGGATGGCTAACGGGGGATTTTGAACATGAAACGTGCAGCAGAAAATTTGCAGAGGAATTTTACTTTATGCGATCGCGTAGGTCTGGTTGTGATTGCGTAGAAGGCCTGGAGGGGGGTGATCTGACTCGCTCTATGCGATCGCATGAGGTGGTCTGCGATCGCATAGATATGAGGGTTGGTTCAGTGCGGTCGCGTGGGTGTGTATGCGATCATGTAGTATGAGGACGTAGTGCTCTGTGATCGCAAGGAGTCTTCCGCGATCGCGTAACAGGAATTTGAGGGCCTGGATTTTTGGCCTATGCGATCGCAGGGGTAGTGATGCAATCGCATAGGGGTCGCTACAGTAGTCGGACAGAATGTTTTAAAATCCTTTGGTCTGCGACCCACATCATTCTTCCACCATTTTTATAACGCTAAGAGAGCTTTTCCACCAATTTGAAGAGAGTTTTCAATGGGTATTGATTGGAGGTAAGTCTCTTGACTTAGAAAATACAATTTTATGGAAGAATCAACACTCAAATTCGTGAAACTGGGTAGAAATTGTGAAGATTTGAAAATAAATTTTTACGATTTGAAAGGCCTTGTGAGCTCCGTTTTCGGTAAACTTCATATGTACGGACTCGTGGCGAGACGAGGAATCTGTTGGTGTGATTTTCAGAATTTTTCGAGAAGTGGGCCCGAGTTTTACCAACTTCGTAAATTTTAGTACTTTTCGAGTAATTTTTATTAGGTTATGTTTCTGTAACCCATATTTATGTATTCATTGTGATTTTGACTAGATTCGACTTGCGAGAAGGTCGATCGAAAGGAAAAAGCATTGCGGACCAATCTATGGCCGGTTAGAGGTGAGTAGTTTGTGTAGATAATGGCCTGAGAGTTTCAAAACTCGGTTTATCACATTGCGACGCTATCCGTATAAGTATTATACTTCTTTAATGATCCCTTGAGTGGGTATTTATTAAAATGGCCCGCTAATATTTATTATTAGAAGAAGAAAAAAGATGCATAGTCTCCTCCCTCCTCCCGTCTATACAACATCTTTTACTTTTAGACAAAATATGGGTCCCAATTTAGAAAGATAACCAAATTACCAGTAAAGTCCACTACAGACCCATAATTTTGTAACATGGATAAACTGATCACGGTGTACCTCTTTTTCTTTTATCTTATTATTTTATTCTTACAATTGCTACATGCTATTTAAAGTACCATATTTTATTTGTTTAACACACTTATATTTAATGAAAGCTTAAGCTTTATGTCTCCATCAATTACAAAAAGAAAAAGAAAACAATACTCCAAGCTAGGGATACCAAAATTCATAACAATTTCAATTTTTCTAGAAAGTACGAATGTAGGAGCCGTAGCATTTCTCAAATTAGGTTGTACAAATCGAATCGAAAAATTGCACCAAATCGAAAAAGTCAAATCAAGCAAATTATTTAACCCGATTAGATTTGATTTTATTTGGTTTGGTATTGAGTAAAAAAAATTAAACCAAACCGACATATAAATGTATAATTTTAATATATGCTTTTAAGAATTTTCTTTAAAAAATATTTTAAAATATTTGTGATTCTCTAATGGGATGTAATATTTAGTAAAATATAAAGTGCTCTACTTTTATTAACTTTAAATAATGGATTGTATGATCACTTTCTTATCAAGTGTTAGTGAAATTCTGTCATCTCTTTTTGTTCTTCCGTATTCATATGTCAATATCTATTAAATTCTTATATTTTTTCGAATATGAAGTGGTTTTTGTAAAATTAAAAGGAATATATCACTATATAGGTATCATATTAATTTATATGTTTAATTATTAAATTCAGTTAATTTTGAAAGTGTACATCACACAAAATTATTATTAGACGACTAAAAATATTAGCTATACTATATGTTACTGAGAAAATTTTTCCATAAAAATATTTTAATAGACCATATGTTTGTCAAATTTTTTAAAAAATTACTAAATATATATTTATTTATCAAAAATTGAACAAAGTAAGATTGAAATAATATTCATATAAAAAAATTTAAAACTTTTGACAAAATCGAACCAATCCAAACCGATATAGTAGTTTGATTTGATTTTGATAAAAATCAAACCAACTCAGTCAATGTATACCCCTACCTGAAACCTTAAGTCTTATGCATCATTTCTATATCAAGAAGCACCAAAAATATTGAAAATAACATCTATTTTTGTGTTTTACTTTGTTTTGTCATAATCCCAATAATTAAACATGTTAAAAATATAACTTCTGGATAAAGAACGAAATAGTTGTTTGAATTAAAATAGGTCTATTGCTGTTGAAGCACCGACGAAGTTTGAACATTCTTTGTTAGTGGACTATACAAGATTGTTCAAAGCTATTTTTAATCAACAACAAGTGCTATTAGTTTACCTTATATGTGATCAGTTGATCACCCTTGAGCTAACATAGCTTCGCCCATCCAGTGACGGATGATAGTCGAAGAGTTAATCTCTAAAAAAATATATTAAATTTTAATTAAATTTCTAACTCCACCAAAGCATGTTGTACTAAATATATATTAGAATGTGGATTGGTTGATTACGAATCAGTCAAAATATAATATATTTCACTTGCATTTTATATTTTTACTTTGTTAATCGATGAAAGAATTCTGACCTTATTAGTGAAATTTTATTGGGTCGTTATTGTTAGTAAAAATGTAATATATTTCACTTGTATTACTTTGTTAGTCGACAAAAGAATTCATACCTCATTAGTGAGATTTTATTGAGTCGTTATTATTAGTAAAAATGTAATATGTTTCACTTGCATTTTGTATTTTTGCTTTTTTAGTCGACAAAAGAATTCAAACCTCACTAGTGGAATTTTATTGGATCGGTTTTATTGTTGTAATCGACAAAAGAATGTTAAATTTGAAATTTGAGCATGACCTATCTCACTCATTAATGACCTGATGAAAAGTAGTTGGGAACTCGTCAACAAAAGAATCCTTAAATTAAACTCCAAACTTTGAAAAAGAAAAACAAATACAGTAATTTCCCAGTTTTGGGAAGAAGAAAAAAATTGGAATGCAAGGTGTTCAGTCAATACTATAATTTTGAGAGCTCACCTGCTTCTTCTCAATTTAAAAAAAAAATGAATTATTTTTGGCACAAATTAAAGCACAAGCCAATTATCACCAAATCGAATGTTAGTTTCCAGCAATATTTTAATTTCCCAATTAGGTAATTAGGTGTCACAACTCACAACTCATTACCAAAATGACTTGTGTTCTTAATTCCCACTCTCACCAATTCCCTTGCTTCACGGGTTTCCCATTTTGGATTCAGTTTGCTTATTGTTTTTTCTTTCACAAGCAATTGTTTGATAGTGTAAAGATATTTAATTTGTATTAAGTTAACCATGAATTAATGTTTATTATAGAAACGTATTCCTATTACCTTATAAATAGCTTGGTAATCACAAGAGAATGGTGGTTTTTCACTATCATTTGATTTAATGCGATATCCACAAGTTACAAAATTTAGTTATTTTTCTTTATTTCCGCACTTAGTGAAGTGCTGGAATTACAACTTATCCTCAAAGAGACATATAAAATTAAAATGTTATAACAAAGATTATTCACCTATTGTTATTTTTCTTTTGTAAATACAAGTTAGTTACAAACTAGCCAATGATGTATAGGACAGCTGGAATTAGTTATTGGGTAGAATATTCTTTCTGTGTCTTCTTTCATGTATATATATGGAGCCTTATACAGAAAGTTATACACAGAAATAAAATACAAAAGAAAAAGCTTTCTAATTCCTCCTGAAATCCTACATGGTATTTGATCCCATCCAAATGCACGCCTTAAAGGAGGAATGATACGGTCAAATGCAATAATAAAACCCAATTAAGAGTCGGGATCAAATCCTCGAGGAGCTAAGATGGAAGTTGATCACGCCCAACTATACCTTATAAAAAGTTAAAATTTCATGGTATAGCTAGTTTTCACACTGATCAATGAAAAATAGCCACTGTTTATGAAGTCAATGAAAAATAGCCACTATTTTGCTGCAACAGGGATCGGTCACGTATAATATAGGGGAGTTCTAGTGCATTTGTGTACGAACTCCAGTATATTATGCTGGACCGATAAACTTTGCTAACTCCTGTAAAATTTGCGGGAGACTCGAGCACTAGTGCTCTAAACTCCAGTATATTATACTGGAACTCCCGTAAAATTTGCGGGAGTTCCAGCATAATTATGCTTGAACTCCAGTAAAATTTGCGGGAGTTCCAGCATAGTTATCCTGGAACTCCCGTAAAATTTACGGGAGTACAAACATATTTATGCTGGAACTCCAGTAAAATTTGCGGGCATATTTTTCCAAATTTTGAACAGTGTTTTCGCTCCGATTAAAGTGGCTAAATTTCGATGACTTTTGAAACTTGGCTATTTTTCAACGACCAGTGATAAATCTGGCTATTTTTTAATTTTTCCCAAAAAGACTCTTCAGACGTTGCAAATATAACCCAAGTATTACACTCAGGGTAAGGGTGTATTCTGGGCCGGTCCCGGGCCTAAACGGGCCTGGCGGGCCGGTCCAGACGGTCCCGGGCCTGGTGGTCTTTTTTTTTGCGGTCCCGGGCCTGGCGGTCCCGGTCTTCGTGGGCTTGGTGGGTAAGACCGGCCCGTGACGGGCCTAAGCCCACATGGTCCCGGGCCTGGCGGGCTTCGTGGGCTTTTAATAAAAAAAAATTATTTAATAAGTATATATATGTTAACTATATATATGTTAAGTGTATGTATATATATATATATATATATATATATATATATATATATATATATATATATATATGGTAAGTATATAAATGTTAAGTATTTATATATGTTAAGTATATATATATATTTATATAAGTTAAGTATATAAGTTAAGTTTATATATGTTAAGTATATATATATATTAAGTTTATATAAGTTAAGTATATAAGTTAGGGATTTAAATAAATCGGTGACTTTGGACACCTTAATTTATTCCAAGTGGCGACTCTGAAATAAATAAAATAATCCCGTTTCGAATATTGTCACTTAAATTGGAAAAACTCCCTTGCGCTCCTACCCCCCGGGTAGCGGGCGCGCCAAAAGGAGGTGTGACAGTATGTATATAAGTTAAGTATATATATATGTTAAGTTTATATGTTATGTATATATATAATATATATTATGTATATGTATGAAATAGATATATATTATGTATTAAGAGATAAATCAAAAATTTGTGTAATAATTTTTATTACTAAAAATGACATATCTTTATTAATCTTCTCTCCCCAATGGAATGAGCACAACAAGGTACTAATACCACCATTAAAAGGAAAAAAAACTAAATAAGATGTGCCAAAGTACAATTTACAACACAATCTACATATCTCTAACAAATCTCATAAATCCTTCAAGATTTGGAGGAGGTTCCGTTGGCGGTGGTGGAAAAGAAGCTTGTTCATCACCACTTCCTGGCGAAGCAGCATCCTCAGCAAGCTCTGCAATCATTTCTTTGTAAGCATCATCCACATCCGGTTTGCATTATCCACTCCTCGTTAATTATAGTTATGCAAACAAAATCACACAAAATATATTCTTAAAAATTAAGAGTTGGAACGACTTTACCGAATTGACGAACAACTTCTTCAAAATTGAAAATTGCAAATTGTTGAAGACTTGAAGACTTGAATACTTCAATTCACCAACTTCACAAAATTTCACAAAATTGGAATAATAATATAAGCAATTGAGAGAGATTAAGATAGATTGATGAATTGGTGAGTTAAAATGAAAGAATGGGGGGGGGGGGGGTATTTATAGTTGAGAATTGGGAAAAAGTGTAATTATATAAAGTTTGGGGTTATATTAATGTTTGGGGACTATTTGGCTAAATTTTAAAGCCAAAAACGGCTATTTTTGACCTCCAACGGCTAGTTTATAAATCTGGCCGTTGGGCCATTTTTTTTTTTAAAAAAAAAAATTAAAAATAATACTGTTGGGACCGTTTGAGGCCCGCCATGCCCGCGAAGACCGGCCCAGGACCGCTAGCCGGTCCCGGTCTTCGCGGTCCCGGTCTCGCGGCCCTACACGGTTGGACCGGCCCATCACGGGCTTTAGGCCCATAGGAAGACCGGCTCGGCAGGACCGGCCCACCAGGACCGTTGGGACCGCCAGGCCCGCGGTCCCGGTCCTGAACCGGCCCACATTATACCCTTAACTCAGGGTCGAATCCATAGAGAGTTAACCTATCAATCACTATTTTCAGACCCACTAACTCTTCAGTATCAGCTTCTCAAATATTCAAATCTCAGTTGAATGTTTCTTTAACAACTACGTTCGCAATTAACTAAACAACTGTAAACTAAACTAATAAAGTTGTACACAATAATGAGAAGAATCTAAGACAATGATTTCCCCTATTGATGGAATCCCTTCTGTTTATGCTCATCAAATTTATCAACACATCTCTATCAATCATGAACGCTCATCTTACCATAAATCTCTCCCGAGTAATCACAGTAATTTACTATTGCACTCTTTCGAGATACACTAGCTTACTTTATTTAGTACAATTCACTTTAAATTACACACAAGGCTTCGTTACCCCTAATCATGCCTTTAAACCCGCAATTATAGATTTCCCTTATAATTTAGGAGTGGTGTTGTTCAACAACAACCTAAATATGCACTCTTTTCCAAGTTATGCACGCTAAATAGGTACAGCTAATTGAGGATCTTGTCAATTAACTACAACAAATATGAAGTTGAACAAAAAGAGATTAAACTAGCAATTTGTATTCACATAAACAAGAAGTTCATCACCCAATAGGTTTCATCAAAACCTTAGACAAGGAATTTAGCTACTCATGGCTATGGGAAAATAAACTAAGATAGAATTCATCATAAAAATCAAAGAAAAGAAGAAAGATGTTTTGGAATATTCTCTCACAATGATTTTCCTTGCCAAGATACTCTAAAAATCAATACATGCCTCATTTGGGTGAAGTCTAATATTTTAAATAGGGTTTAGGTCTAAAAATCCCGTATTTAACACTTTGACCCCTGAAGTTTTTGTGCCTGCCGCTGTTCTGCCACGTTCACGGTAGAACCGCAGCCAATCACCCTCTCTGAATCTCTGAGGTTCTAAGACTGCCTTCCATCGCGGTTCTGTCGCGGTCGCAGTAGAGCCGCGGTCAAACCACTGTTCTGAATCTTGAGGGATGGTATGACGTGGCTTCAATGGGAATTTATAATTTGGCCTCTTTTCTCCAATTTTGATTTCAAAAGTGCTCTTTAACCTTCGTTAGCCATATATCACCTAAAAATCATGAAAATCACTAATAAGAGCATTTTGTTATCATATTTATCATCAAAACAACTTAAGAAGGTAATTATTTAAGGCGTGATTATAATCAAATTCACCTATTATCAACACCCTACACTTAACACTTTACTCGTTCTCGAGAAAACTAAACCACACTTCTAGGCCTAAATGTTCAATGTATTGCCCCAATATATGTCACACTCCCTATGATCAATGATTAATCTAAGCAGTGCAACAATCCTAACTCAAATTCAGACTCTCATGCCAAGACACACTTGTGCTCACTCTAATTACTCTCCCAAACGTGAAGACTCACTTTTTCTTCCTGAGTCACATTCCCTCACATAAACAAAATCTGAGTAAAATTCAACAACAAGGAACCATATATAAAAAGTATTCACTCACTCTCAGCAAAGAGCATTCACATGCCACACAGACACGCCATAAGCTTGCCCCTAGTGTATTACTCTACTAATCGAGTCATTCAGTCAAAGAACAAGAGGTCTTTTTAGGTTGTAATGTAGGCTAAGGGATGGGTAGGATATATTTGGATATAGTGACTAACTTCCGTAAGGACTTTTAATACACACTTCCTTTTATTTCACCTTTATGCTCAACCCAATTACTCCACATTTTTATTCACTTGTGACCCCCACTTTTTTTAGGTGCAACTGGCTTCTTTTGTTTTTTTAGAGATTTATTGTACAATGCCAGTTCACCAATCTAACCATTCATTCTTGATTCCCTTTTTCTCTAACACCCTACTACCCCACACTTTGACTTTTGCATTTTCTTTAGTGATTCAAGTGCTTCTAGGAGGTAATGGTTCAAATATTTAGCTCATTCAAACACATCTATTTAGAGCATTATAGGATTATCAAAGAATAGGCTTCAGGCTCAAAGGGGTTAACTATGGTAATATGTATAGGTGGATTTACAATTATATAGGGTTAGCACAAAGAAATGCCTCAATCATTTCTAAGACTAAACGACTTCTATTTCGCTTTGCAAACACACAGGGCAAGTTCTAGGTATCATATGCAAGCGCATAATGCAAGTAACAACTCACACACACTTAGCATGTAACTCATTCCAAATCAGCTCATCAACATAATCATACGAGTGTTCAAGCAAGACAAGATTTGCAAAATTAAGGCATATATTATGAGTCTACAAACAAGCTGAGACATCACCCTCTCAAGTTCTTTTTAGTTATTTGCAAGTGTGCATATTTGGGATTACATTCTGACCTTCACCCATCAAATCCTAAAACTACAAAAAGAAAAATTTACCGAACCCTGTTCAAGAAAAACCCTTGGAAAAGAACTGTGGTCAAAAGAAAAATCAAGGGGGGAGGTATTACACGACCTAAAATAGGAAAAATGAGAAAAAAAAACAAAAAAAAATCTACATGGACTACTTCCCTCAAGAGTACTATCCAAGTAGTCCGTCATTAGGAAGAGTCCTCTAACTTTGTTTTTGGGTTATATATATATATATATATATATATCCTTTTTCATACTACTTTACCAGCAAGGGCGTAAAGGAGTTTTTTTCAATTTAAGGACAGTCAGAACGGTATTAGTTATTTAAGTTTTTCAGAGTCGCCACTTGAGAATATAATGGTGTCCCAAGTCAACAGTTTAATCCCGAAACTGAGGAAACTTTGACTCTATTAGAGTCTACGAACTTGAAATTCTTTTTTCCGGATAAGGAATTTTGTTAATCAGGGAGAAGGTGTTAGGCACTCCCGAACTCCGTGGTTCTAGCACGGTCGCTCAACTGTTGAATTTGATTTTATCTGATTCCGATTATATGTTTTTTAAATCATGTGCATTAATGTTCCGCTTTTCAATTTTTAAGAATTACAACATCGTGAAAATGCACTACTTAACCACACCGTACCAGTACGCCTGTGGATTTAGATTACATTTCAACTTCGTTGAGAGTAGGATTTGGGTCACATAAATGTACACCCGTACTTGAGAATGTATATTAAAATTTTGCATATGATATCTATTTTTTTATTACTTTGGGAAAGACCGTGGAGTTAGCTAAACGGTCATTCTGATGTCTAAAATATCATAATGATTATTTGAGGGCCCCGTGTATCTTAGTTTATGAGGAGGCTTATCTCATTGTATTTTAAAGGTTAACCTAAATCGTGTTATGCTATCTATCATTATTTTTCCCTTAATTGAAATAACTATTAATGTGGTTTTATGACAATTTATACTGACATTTATTCATATCCAGGCCACTATATGTTTTTGGACCTGGAGTTCGGACTAATTTAAAGAAGTGAACAGGAGTGCACATGGCTAATTAAAGCCCAGTCCATAATTATGAATTCAAGTCTCACGGGCTTAGAAGCTTTCACAGTTAAATCCAGCTTCCTCTGCCTGGACTCGTCAAAATTATTAAATAAATTTAAAACAGATTTAATCATTTATCAGGAAAACTATATGAACATTACCACTTCAGTATCAGATTTCAACTAAAATATAACTCTGATTTTTATTCATCTACCAACGTTTAGCTATTAAATTGTATCAGTCAAATTGTATTGATATATATGTGTTCATTCAAATTCAGGTCTATTTGATTTTATTTGTTACTTCAAAATGGCTAAACTAATTATACAGTTGACATGTTTTTGACTAGATCCTGAACTTCATTCATACTGTATTCGTGTTTCATATCTGGTTTTGCATTTAATACGAAATTTAAACAAATTTAATACCTCAGAATTATGAGTAAAATATATCTAACTACTTCATTATTTTTGTTGACAACCACTAATTCAGAAACTTAAACAACGAGAATATTCTAATATTTCGTATTCACTTCTTAATTTTAGAAAACAAATGAAAATCCAAAAGCACTCAATTAAACTTTAACTAATTTCGAACATATAGATCTAGGTGATCATTTTTTTAAAACTAGGTTACTCCATGTTATCCTATATTAATACCTAAGCTAACGATTCCGCAACAAAACTAGCCTTAGTTCATAGATCTCACAGTCCAAGTCCATATTATACAATAAGATTCCTAATGAATTACATAAATCTAGTATTCTACAGCTACAAAAAGGAACATAATTTAAAAAAAAAGTACTAAAGCATATTATTTCTTCAAAGCTTCAATTACATCCTTGAAAGTTAGGAGTGTACTTGGTCAAATTGAGAGGAAATTCAATAATTTCTAAGGATGTAAGGAAGAAGAAGATCAGCAAAAGCAGGAATCCGAGTAATAACACCAGTAGCTCCAATATATCACAACAACAGACTTGAATTCACATTAGAAAATCCCACAGTTTCAACCGAATAATGCAAAACAGTGATCGAAACACCAGGAATCAAGAGTTTTTTACTCGAATTAATCCAATGAAACAGTAGTAGAACTAATTTTTTGTGTATTTCAAACTTAAAAACTTCTTAACCCCCTAAATGGTGGCCTAAGAAGGCCTATTTATAAAGCAAAAATGGGAGGAAAATTTGAATTTAATATTCATATTTCTCACCCCTACTCTTTCTAATTATTTTCAGTTTAGTATACACAATTTAGTCGTAAATACACTTGAATCCTTGCTAGAAGGTTCTCACATTATTCTATTTAACCCTAAATGTCTTTATTACCCTTGCTTGCTATTGATTTCTACCTATTTACCCTTTAAGCATACCTAAGATACCCTTTATTATTTAACTAATTACATAAGAACCAGGCAACTTTGCCTTTTATATCCCTAACCTTTTCAAATTATTTTTAGAATATCATTTATCCCTTTCCCTTTTACCCCTATCTTTTATTCCTATTTACCCAACCAGACCTTAAGTCAATTAGATCTTTAGAGGTCGAAGTCAGAACTGTATTTAACAAATAGCCATAATTAGTAGTCTTTCTATTATTGTCAATTTTAAGGCTAAGTAACATTTGCAGAAATAACCATATTTGCAGACATAGCCCTAATTATGACTAAGTACCCAATTAGCCCTTTAATCAGAAATTCAGAAGAGGTCAAAAGTTAAAATTACATTACAATAATAGCATGCATTAAACATCCTTATAGATATAGCCACATAATGATTAAACACTCGATTAACAGGACTTGGATGGATAAATTGAATATAGGTTGAATCCAATAACACAACATTCAATCAAAAATTTGATCTATCAAGTAAGAAACTTTAAGCGGCTATAAAGCATGCGACTTTAACTAGTGACTTAATAAAAAAAAAGATAACATATAGCATGCAAATCCACTGTTGATTTCATGTAGAAAGAATTTATTCATGCAACATATTTTAAGATAGCATGAAACTAAATAATAAAGGCAAACAAAGAACCAGTGGCACAGTAGAGAAAACTAGGGTTTTGGAATACTTAGCTTTTTCGTGTTTTTATTCTTTCTTTCTTTCTTTTTCTTCTTTTCTTTGTTTTCTTTATTTGTTCTTGATTTTCCGGTTATCAGGAGTCCATGACTGGCTGTTGGACTTCCAAACAGACTCCTTGAGTCTTATTTTTTGTAAAAGATCTTAGTTAAGGGCCTGAGATTTGATGAGGTAACTTTTGGTTTAGGTGTATGCGCTGGAGTAGGGTTCTGGCGGAATTCTTTTCAAGATTAAAGGGGTTTGGCTTAGATTCAAAGGAAAACAAGTGGATGTCGTGAAAGAGGGGTTCAGGGTGGTTTAGGGGTGTTACTGGTGGAAGGTGATTCAAAGTGTGGTGGTCGCCGGCTAGGGTTCCGGCGAACCATTTTTCCAGATTTGAAATGAGAGAGGGGTTTTTGGTCGGAGTTATGGTAATGGGGTGAAAGTAAAGGAGGAAAGGGGTCAGGGGTGTGAAAGACAGTAGAAGAAGACGACTGGTTTTGAACCACCGGTAGGGTTCCGGTGGCTTAGGTAGAGAGAAGAAAGAAGATGAAGGCGGCTAGGGTTATGGAGTTATAAGCTGAGAGTGTATTATGAATTGAATACACCGGTGGTGTTTAGATATATTAGAAGTGTAACAGTGTGTTTCAACTGTTAGATCAGACCAGATGAAGGGCCAGGATCTGTTTGATATCACACGACGTTGTGTGATTAAGTAAGGCCTTCGTTCTCAACCGTTAGATGATTTAGATGAACGGTCATGATTGTTTCCTAGTAACGACGTCATTTTATTTATTATATAACCGTTATTCCTGGGTCGTTTGATTCATTGATCAACGGTCCGGATTTAATTTTGTTAAACGGTGTCATTTGATTTTGGGCATAGGCAGGCCGGATTGGTCCTTATCTTTGGGCCTGGACTGTTTGATGTATTTGGGCCAATATATTGCCCAATTTGTGTATTTTTCTTTGTATTATCTTGTATTGTTTCATGTATTTCTCTTGTATTTTTGTATTTGTATTTTTTTGTATTTTATTTATTAATTTTATATTCCACATATTTCCTTTGAATTTTCTTTTAATTTTTTCATGATTTTTCTGGAATAAAAAATGTAACTTTCTTATATTTTTTGTATTTTCTAATTAATACCAAAATGTATTTTGTTTTAACTTTCTTTGCTTTATTTTCAATAATAAAAACAAACACTGGTATTTCTACATAATTATCAACAAGTTACCCACAAAAATCATTTTTATTATATTTTTTGGAACAGTTTGCTTGGGGCCAAAATCACGTGCTCACAGCTGCCCCTCTTTATCGGGAACACTTAGAGTTTTAGTGCAAAGATAAATGAGCAGTAATGAGGGATTTTTCCCATTCACATATTCTGTGTGAAGCATTTTTGAATTTTTTTGACCGCACCCTGCTTCAGAGATTGCCTACATATCCTTGGCTAAACAGGAATTAGGTTAGTATAGTTCGGGAATGTCTGGTAGTTGGAACTACCATAGAGATGTGATCCTATTGTTGTTGCTTGTTATCACTGTCTGCTGATCTCCTTATTACACCGTGGTAAAGATAAAAGAAGCTAGCCTAAACTATGCTCTATGATTTACAAAAATCCTAGCTATGTCTTCCAGCTAGCTTTTGTGTTGCACTTGTATCTTGCACAACATTGACTGTTTCATTCTTCGGGTGGACTCCTGCTTACTATTGCTTGGAAAAGTGTTCTCTTGTTCTTCAGGTGGGTGCCTGCTTACAACTTGCTTGAAAAGTATTCCATTGTTCTTCAGGTGGGCGTCAGCTTACCATTTGCTTTTGAAATGTATTCCCTTGTTCTTCAGGTGGGCGCCTGCTTACAATTTGCTTTTTAAATGTATTCCTTTATTCTTCAAGTGGGCGTCTGCTTACAATTTAAAATAAAGAAAAATTTTCTGCCCCAGTATGGTGCTTAGGAATATCATGCTATTAAATGTCAGAACTTAAAGAAGAATTTCTATATGCGAAAAAGTATTCCCTTGTTATTTAGGTGGGCGCCTGATTACAAAACTTGAAAAAGTATTCCCTTGTTATTTAGGTGGGCGCCTGATTGCAAACTTAAAAAAGTATTCCCTTATTATTCAGGTGGGCGCCTAATTGCAAAACTTGAAAAAGTATTCCCTTGTTATTCAGGTGGGCGCCTTATTGCAAACTTGAAAAAGTATTCCCTTGTTATTCAGGTGGGCGCCTGATTGCAAACTTGAAAAAGTATTCCCTTGTTATTCAGGTGGGCGCCTGATTGCAAACTTGAAAAAGTATTCCCTTGTTATTCAGGTGGGCGCCTGATTGCAAAACTTTAAAAAATATTCCCTTGTTATTCAGGTGGGCACCTGATTGCAAACTTTGAAAAAGTATTCCGTTGTTATTCAGGTGGGCGCCTGATTGCAAACTTTAAAAAAGTATTCCCTTGTTATTCAAGTGGGCGCCTGATTGCAAGACTTGAAAAGTATTTCCTTGCTATTCAGGTGGGCGCCTGATTGCAAAACTTGAAAAAAGTATTCCTTGTTATTCAGGTGGGCGCCTGATTGCAAAACTTGAAAAAGTATTCCCTTGTTATTTAGGTGGGCGCCTGATTGCAAAACTTGAAAAAGTATTTCCTTGTTATTCAGGTGGGCGTCTGATTACGACTAAAATCAAAGAAAAATTTTCTGCCCTAGTTTGATAACTGGGTGTAACATTTTCAATTTTGAATTAAAAGGTAATACTTCCCTTATTATCCAGGTGGGTGCGTGATTACTGATTCTTTCATCATGGATTCCATCATCCGTTGTTGCTTCTTTTGGATTGTTTTCCCTTATTTTTCAGGTGGGTGCCTGATTGGACAAACTTTTGCGCTCCCTTATTTATCCATATTGGTCACATTCACTTTAAAGTGATTAGTAAGAATTTTAATCTTTTGTCCCTGTTCTAATCAATGAACAACTTTGTTAATATAAAAACGGTGATTAGCTGTTGGCATTCTTGTTGCCTTACTTCCACTTTTGAATCTGCTCCATCTTACTTTTGTATTGCCTTGCTATAACTTCTGGCAATTTTCAACAATTCTCTTAACCCAACTTTTCCTTGTGACTCTCTCTGATTGTTTCTTTTCCTTTTTTACTTTTCCTCCAGCTACATGATTGCCATATGTCTTTTTGTTTCACATGTCCTTTGATGGACCCCAATCTCGTTGTGCCATATAACCGAGAAGCTGTTAATTAGCTTCAATTGACAATGTCTTATAGACAAATTTCAAGAAAAGAAAATTAAATGCAATGACCACGAAGTTTTGAAGGTAGGAATACTTTCAAAACAAAAGGACAAGACTTATCTGAGTGGGAAGGCTGATTCCTTTGATCATGCCATGCATTTGGGTTAATCGACCTAGTCTGTCCAACAAATCAACTGTCACTTGCCAACTTTATTTCTCCATTCAAATTTCAACAAACCCAAATTTTGCTTGCTTTGCCGCTTTCCTCCCACAAAATCCTTCCTCACTTTCGCCTTATGGTGCCCGTGAGGGTTTTCACCAGTAAGACTCTCTCATTTCATTTCTCTCAGCTCGCGTCGCCTTATGGTGGCCGTAAGGGTTTTCACCAATAAGACTCTCTCATTTTAATTCTCTCCTCACTTCGCCTTACGGTTCCCATGAGGGTTTTCACCAATAAGACTCTCATTTTTATTTTTATCTTCATCTTTCGATACCCAAGTGCTCTACATAACATGCCTTTCTTCACCTATTTGTACTGCCATTTCCTTGAAATTAATCATAAGGTCTTTCTTTGGACCGTAATGTGGCTTTTGGATGAGATTTAGAAAAAAGGGTATAAAGGCTCAAATTTTCTAATTGGGGTTTCAAAATAACAACTTTCGGAATCATATTCTCCATAATGATCATAACTTCTGCCCCGATTTTAATTTTGGGGGAACCTTGTGTCACACCTCCTTTTTACGCACCCGCGAGGACGCGATTAGTAAAAGAGAGTTTTTCCAATTAAAGGACAATCGAGACGGGATTCATTTATTTAGTTCAGAGTCGCCACTTGGAAAAATAATGGTGTCCCAAGTTACTGATTTTAATCTCGAACCGAGGAAATTTATGACTTTGCGTTACAGTCTGCGAAATTAGAGACCTGGATAAGGAATTCTGTTAACCCGGGAGAAGGTGTTAGGCACTCCCGGATTCCATGGTTTTAGCACGGTCGCTCAACTGCAATTTTTGTTTCTATCTGATTTCTTTATATATTTTTTATTTATGTGCTCTTATATTCCTCTTTTCAATTTTAGAAGAATTGCAACGTCACGAAAATACATTTCGAGTCACACCGCAACCAGTACGCCTGTGACTTTAATATATTTCAGTTTCGCCGAGAGTAAGATTTGAGTCACATAAATGCACACCCGTATTTAGGAAAGTATTTTATTAAAGTCGTGCCTAAAGAGTCTATCGTGTTGTTTAACTTTGGGAAAAGGACCGTGAAATTCACTAACGGTCTTTCCAAGTCTAAGGTTTTCATTACAATTCATTTGAGGGCCCCGCAATTGTGTATTTAATGCGGCGAGGCTCATCTCATTTTTATTAACTAAGGTCAAACCTAAAGCAACTATATTTTTTACTAAACCTATTTCGACTTCTTGTAAGACTAATATTAGCAAGTGACTATAGTTTAGGTCTCTTAGAGGTTATTTGACAATATGAGAGATTGAATTGGGCCCGTAATGCTATATTTGGATCATATGGATGAACAACTCTTAAATTTGAACCCGCAATTGTTACACTAGCATATGCACGATTATATTACACTATTATTGATTGATCAACTTATACACTGCATTAAAACACTTTGTTCAAGCATTTAAAATTTAGCTAATCTCCAATTTTTAGCTTTTGCCGGAGTTTGAATTTGTACGTGTATTTCCAATATCAAAATTCTAACAAATCTCTTGCTAGCTATTGACAGCTTCTTTTGAATCTGAATTTGATTACAGCCAAATACCTATTAATGTAATATCAAAATTTTTGCTAACTCACTGTATCTATACTAAATTAGTCCTTACAATTTTATTAACGCCTTTGATTACAAGCCTAACCAATCCATCAAAAACCTAAAACACGATTATGCTTATGCAATGTTACTCCATTTAAGCAGATTCAATCGTTGTTAAACAAACCACATATAATCTCCTCTCACTGTGAGCTCCCTAATGGTTTTATGTATTCAAAATTCGAATATTTACTTAAGTTCAATCCAGTCCCCATTATACAGTTTTACAACTGATCTAATAAACACATAATATACAACTTTAATCATTTTTACATAAAACAAAACTAAACTAAAACAAAATTTCAGCAAGGCAGCTCCACAGTATTTACTTTACTTCTTACTTGTTTTTCTTTCTCTAAACCAGCTATCAATCTCCAAATCAGATTACCTACATGAGCTAGTCGAACTCACTGTCATTGATTCATATTGGAGTTGTATAACCTTGTTATATAATTTCCATCATTTGACCAAGTGATCTATTATTATAGCTATACTACTATTATAGTACCAGCCAACATACTTTTTTGTTTCTCTCTACTTATGCATACTACACTACACAAAGTACAGATTCAGATGTGCTAAACTATAAAGATTAAATACAGAAAGTCAATGAACAATGCTTGAACTGCATTCCATTTAAGTATTCTAACAGTACATCTTCACTCGAACAAGGAAATGTACCTGGATGATGACGAAAGAAGAAGGAAAGGAACAATCAGGAGTAGTGATACAGTGAAACAACAGCAACAGTAGTAGACACCCAGCAACAATATCCAGCAACAACCAGTTTTAACAAAACAATCCAGCAGAAACACAAATCCAGAGACAAGATGCAATAAATCAGTACAAGATCCAATCCAAGCCAATGAAACAGTGTCCAGGGATTTAAGAGCACACCCAGGAAGGAGCACTTGAAACCCCAACAAGACTCAAAAACCAAACAACTCAATGCTATGATCAACAATGTCGAAAGACCTACGAATAACACCAAAACAGTCCCAATAGACCTGTTTTAACTTCCAAAATACCTAACGATTACTTCAAGAACTTCAAAAGACCAATGTCGTATCAGGATATAGCTCAAAAGACTCAAAGATTGACTGAAACAGTGAGCAAAAAAGAAGCAGAATGTTTTCTTCCTTCTTTTCTCTAAAATGTATATCTTTTCTCTGTCTAAGATCTGTATGTGTGTCTATGTCTGTGTCTAAGGTCTATCAATCTGCTTCTATCTATATAGCTTTTTTTTTTAACTTCAACTCCTAATGGTGCCACACTTAAACTAAACCCTTGCCCATTATATTCTCTGCCTAGCCCATGATATTCCCTGGCCTCCCTGACACTGGTTTTGTCACTACAATATGTCTAAGCATGGGGCCTTTTTAAATTAATAATCAGGGGACATTGGTGGGGAACTCTGCTGTACAGCAGGTTCCACCAGCAGTCCTAATGTGCACTACACTTCATCAATTACACCCTTCAATCCTTAACTAACAACAACTATATCCAATTCACCACTTAATTAAACAACAGTTCAAAAGAAAGAAAAATCTCTATCCAAACAGTGATTCACAATGTGATTTACAGTGTCAACTTCTGCCATAAAACTCCAATAAACAGACCTACGAGACTAATCAACAACATTCGTATAATTCACATAAGGAACAACAATCAATCATGGACTTAGTGATTCGAAGTGCTCAGGCAAATGAAACATGAAAAAATGCAGAATTCACTACTTGACAGTATCGTTTACGGCCAATTCGTGTTTCTATATCGCAATCTACTCCGACATATAAGCAAAAACAAGAATAACCAAATAAAAGGTCTTACGGTGTAGAAGCAGAAAAGATTAAAATCAAACACAAAGCAGATAAAAATGAACAACTAAATTAATATAATGAACACAACAACAAAACAGAAGGAAGAGAATGAGAAATGAGATACCTCAAGAAATTGGACGGACTCGGCTCCAAAGACTTCGAGTTTGCACTCTTTTGAAGTAAACGGACTTTAATTGAAGTGTTTTTCCACCGAAAAACACTCCAATTAAGGTCTATTGCCTTCAAATACTGTTGACTCGACGAAATCCCTAATTTTTTGGGTTCTAGGGTTCTTGAGGCTCGACTTTAGGGCTTTAACATTTCTAGTAAGATTCGAGCGAAGCCGGGGTTAGTAGGGGTGTGAGGGAGGTGTGAGGAGTCACTGGTGTGAATTTGGGGTAGTTTGGGGTAGACGTTCAAGTTCCGGCGAACTTCGAACGAATATTCGAGACGTTCGAGTTATATTCGAGACTAACTACTAACAGATCCATGTAGAGGGGGCTTGGGAGATTCTATGGTGTAAATTTGGGAGCCATTGGCCTACCGGAACCGCCGTGAGGCGATTTCCGGTCGGCGGAGTGCGGGGGGGCACAGCGGTGTTACATGGGTCTCTAGGTTAAAGGAGATAGACGATAGTGATCGTGGGTTTGGCTTGGGGGGGGCTGGGTAGGAGATTTGTATTATATACGAAATAGGAAATTCAATCCTGATCGTTGGATCATTTACGATCAACGACCAGGATCGTTTTTCTTAAAGGAAACGACGTCGTGTAATGTTATTATGAGACTGGGTCGGTCTTTGACTGGGAACGGGTCGGGCTGTGAGGAGAAATGGCGACCGATGGATCGAAATGATCCAACGGCTTGGATATCTTGGCCTGTTACGGCGTCGTTTGGGCGCATCCGGAGATGGCCTGAGCCGGATTTTGCTTGGGCCTGGGTTGTTCAATCTTCCTTGGGCCTGTTTTCACACCTATTTTCAATTTTATTAACTAACTCCAATTAAACCAAAAGCTACCTTAAACAAATCAATTTAAAGGGAATGAAATTACACCTATTAATTAACACTTGATGATTAACACAATTTATGCATTCAAATAAAATCACATGATGATCGAGAAACGAGGTGCACACATTTTTTTGTGATTTTCTTACGATTAATTCCTATGTCCGATTTATTCTCATAAACGCGCACTTAATTCCCAAATATGCAATGCGTATTTCTTGTATTTTCTAGCTAAATAAACACACATACCAATGCTAATGCTCCGGAGAGATAGCACAAAATCCACAAAAATCAAATGTAGCACAAAGCTATTTTATTTTGAATCTTTTGGGAGTAATTTTCATGTAGGGCAAAAATCACGTGCTCACAGCTGCCCCTCTTTGCGCGGAAACATGAAGAGTTTTCGTGCAAAGATAAGTGAGCGGATACGAGCGATTTTTGCCCGTTCAAGCACTCCGTATGAAGCATTTTTTTTTGGAAAAGTTTGACCGAACCTTGCTTCAAAGGTCTCCTACATATCCCTGGCTAAAAGGGAATCAGGTCAATGTAGTTCGGGAAGTTTTGGTACTACCATGACTGCTGTGACCTTGCTATTACTGATGTTGCTGCTGTTGCCACTGCTTAACCGATCTCCTTATTACACCGTGCTAAACAAAAATAAGAAGCTAGACTAAGTTACAGTACTGTAAATTCTTATCAATCCTTTTTAACTTGATCTTGTCATGTTCCTTGTCGTCCTGCTGGCTCTGATGTTTCTTCACATGCTTCTTCTCCTCTGATAATTGTTATCTCGGCCAATCTTGATTGCCGAACTCCGACCATTGGTCCTTTCTTTGTGATCGTCGACCTATTCTCCTTCGGAGTCTGGACCCATCTTTCTGATCCTTGTTGCCTTCCTTTTCATTACGAACTTGGATTCATGCCGGGGATTTCCGTTATACTCAACCGCTTTCCTCAACCAAATTCAAAAATAAATCGCCACTCCATTCTTCAGGCGGGCTCCCTGACTTCCACTACAACTTCAAAATTAAATCGCCACTCCCTTCTTCAGGCGGGCTCCCTGACTACAACTTCAAAATAAATCGCCATTCCGTTCTTCAGGCGGGCTCCCTGACTTCAACTACAACTCCAAAATAAATCGCCACTCCGTTCTTCAGGCGGGCTCCCCGACTTCAACTACAACTTCAAAATAAATCGCCACTCCGTTCTTCAGGCGGGCTCCCTGACTTCAACTACAACTCCAAAATAAATCGCCACTCCGTTCTTCAGGCGGGCTCCCCGACTTCAACTACAACTTCAAAATAAATCGCCACTCCGTTCTTCAGGCGGGCTCCCTGACTTCAACTACAAAAAATAAATCGCCACTCCATTCTTCAGGCGGGCTCCCTGACTTCAACTACAAAAATAAATCGCCACTCCATTCTTTAGGCGGCTCCCTGACTTCAACTACAGAAATAAATCGCCACTCCATTCTTCAGGCGGGCTCCCTGACTTCAAATACAAAAAATAAATCGCCACTCCATTCTTCAGGCGGGCTCCCTGACTTCAACTACAAAAATAAATCGCCACTCCATTCTTCAGGCGGGCTCCTTGACTACAACTTCAAAATAAATCGCCACTCCATTCTTCAGGCGGGCTCCCTGACTTCAACTATAACTTCTAAATAAATCGCCACTCCGTTCTTCAGGCGGGCTCCCTGACTTCAACTACAACTTCAAAATAAATCGCCACTCCGTTCTTCAGGCGGGCTCCCTGACTTCAACTACAACTTCAAAATAAATCGCCACTCCATTCTTCAGGCGGGCTCCCTGACTTCAACCACAACTTCTAAATAAATCGCCACTCCGTTCTTCAGGCGAGCTCCCTGACTTCAACCACAACTTCTAAATAAATCGCCACTTCGTTCTTCAGGCGGGCTCCCTGACTTCAACTACAACTTCAAAATAAATCGCCACTCCGTTCTTCAGGCGGGCTCCCTGACTTCAACTACAACTTCAAAATAAATCGCCACTCCATTCTTCAGGCGGGCTCCCTGACTTCAACTACAACTCACTAATTTCATTCCATCCTTATCGCCTTCCTTTGCTTTCTGTACCGTTTTCTTCTTCCTGCGTCGCCTCTTGGGCCACCCTTTTCTTTTGAATTACCTTGTCTTGGGGATTGCTTTCCCACTGGGTCGTGTTACTCTTCCTTTGGCTGCTGGAGATATCTTCGGAACCGTTTACTCACCTGCTGGGGATGATGCTGCTAGGGAAGTATTCTTTGCTTCCTCTTTTTCTATTTCCTTCACCCTTCGTTCTCTCTCGGACTCGCCGGGGGTTGAAATGTCATTAGCTGGCGGGGGACCCCTTTTCCTTTTCCTTCTTCCCGGACCTCCTCCAGGACTCACGCTTTTGCTTCCTTGAAGAACTTATGGGATATAATGCTGCTGGGGGGAATCTTGGAGTTGGTGTTTCATTTTCCAACAACTGCTGGGGATGATACCAGGCTCAAAGATCACCCCTCGTGTTGTCTGGCCTCTCTAAACACTATTCTGCTCGGAACGAGCATTTCCCAAAATCTCGTGTTGTTTTCTATCCTTATCCACCGGGTATTTTGCTTTCAAGAAAATTTTCGCAATCGAAGAAAATTTTCTGCCCCAGTTTGATGACCTTCTACGTGGCGTGCTTTTCCGCCGACGAACCCTCTTTTCCTGCTTTAAATCAAAGAAAAATTATTAGTCTCAAAACGCAGTGAGTGGTCGTGCCACTCTTGTTGGGGCCATTTTCCTTTTCTCTTTCAGCTGCTTGGCCTCCCTCGAACTTTTGGGGACGACGTTGACACTTGCTGGGGATGATGCTCTTTCCACAGATGGTCTCTCATCTCTCCTTTTATTCCAACCTTCGGTCTGGTCCGACCCTTTTAGTCGATGATCTGTTGTGAGAAATCATCTTCTGGATGTGTAATATGTGTCCATCGTACTCCATAATTCCCGTGAACCTTTCAATCAACCTGTCGTTCCAACCTTAATATCGGAACGACCTTTGCCTTATTGCCTCGTTCCACGCCTATTCATCTTCATTGTACCGCTTTGGGAGACTTGGTTGTAAGCTTTGAAAAGTCAATTTTCGAAAACAAAAGAAAAGAAAAATGATAGATAAAGAATGCTGACCGCGAATGACAAAAAAAAGGGAAAACTTTTCTGAACTCAAAACTGGGAAAAACTTATCTGAATGTGTAACTGATCCAATAGTTATGCCACGCCTTTGAGATTAATCTACCCAGTCTATTTATGTCAATCACTTTCTGATGGCCGCGTTTTGCCAGAAGCAAACGAATGTCCCAACCTTGTCTCATGCAGACACCTTGTAACTATCTTTCCTTATCACCTCATAGTGCCCTTCAAAGGGTTTTCACTAATGAGATTCTCTCGTTTCTCTCGATCTCCCGTCGCCTTAGGGTGCCTATAAAGGTTTTCACCGTAAGACTCTCTCATTTTATTTCTCTTCGCTTTCTTCGCCTTAAGGTGCCCGCGAGGGTTTTCATCGTTAAGACTCTCTCATTTCGCTTTCTTTCCATGCGGTGGGCTGGGGTATTATCCATGGAATTTCCTCTAAAAGGGGCTATCCCTTTTCAGCTTGTGAGTCCTAGATTCAGTCGCGGATTGAAGTGTCATTCGTAGTTTCATTCGCATGACTTGGCATTTCTCAAATACTGATCGAGAGGTCTTTTTCGGTCATTAATGTGGTTTTCGTGCGTGAGGCTAAAGAAAAGGGGTTTAACCTCAACGGTTAGCTCATTACAACTTTCGGAATTCGCACCATCTTTTCAAATGAAACAATGACTTCTGCCCCAGTTTTGTTGCTTGGGGAATCTTTGATTTTGATTTTTTTTTTATTTTATTATGACCGAGCCGTGTGGCGCCTACATATCCTTCTTGAGGAATCAGGTCGAACGTAGTTCACTTTTTCCTGTGTCTTTTCTTTGTTTCTTTTTCTATTTTGTTACACATCTTCCTTGAGGATTCCAAAAGAGGGTATATGAAAGAATAATTAAGGCTCAAAGGGGAAAACAAAGGTTAAAGTGTTTGGGTAGCAGAAAAATTGCCTCTGTCATTTCATTCTTCGAAAAATGCCAAATACACACAAACGAAACCAAACGTTGACAAACACATTAAAGAATTACACGTAATATCTCTTGACTGCGTCGGAATTGATAGCCATATCGGTGCACCTTCCTTCAATATCAGTTAGACATAGAGCGCCGTTGGATAACACTCTAGTCACAACAAATGGTCCCTGCCAATTTGGAGCGAACTTGCCTTTCGCTTCGGCTTGATGTGGTAGAACTCTCTTCAGCACATGTTGTCCCACTTCAAATTTCCTGGGACGTACCTTCTTGTTATATGCTCTTGCCATTCTCTTTTGATACAGTTGGCCATGACATACTGCTGTCAATCTCTTTTCATCGATCAAGCTCAATTGCTCCTAATCGGGTTTTGACCCACTCATCATCGTCAATCTCAGCTTCAGCGACAATTCGGAGGGATGGAATCTCAACTTCTGCGGGTATTACCGCTTCAGTCCCGTACACCAACAAGTAAGGAGTTGCACCTACCGAAGTCCGGACGGTAGTGCGATAACCCAACAATGCAAATGGTAACTTTTCATGCCATTGCCTAGACCCTTCTACCATCTTCCTCAATATCTTCTTTATATTTTTGTTTGCTGCTTCAACCGCACCATTTGCTTTGGGACGATATGGTTTGGAATTTCGGTGTGTAATCTTGAACTGTTGACATACCTCTTTCATCAATCCGCTGTTAAGATTGGCACCGTTTCTGTGATGATTATCTTTGGAATTCCAAACCTGCAGATGATGTGGGAATGTACGAAGTCTACCACCGCCTTCTTGGTCACTGATTTGAAGGTTTTGGCCTCCACCCACTTGGTAAAATAATCGATCGTTACCAGAATGAACCTATGACCATTGGAAGCCGCAGGTTCTATAGGTCCAATAATATCCATCCCCCATGCAACAAACGGCCATGGTGCTGACATTGTATGCAACTCAGTCGGCGGAGAATGAATCAAATCTCCGTGTATCTGACACTGATGGCATCTTCGCACGAAACTTATACAATCACGCTCCATAGTGAGCCAGTAATATCCTGCTCGAAGAATCTTCTTTGCCAATACATATCTACTCATGTGTGGCCCACAAACTCCGGAGTGTATATCTGTCATCACTGTTGTGGCTTGACTTACATCTATACATCTCAACAATCCCAAATCTGGGGTTCTTTTGTATAGCACCCTCCACTAAGGAAAAATCCGTTAGCCCATCGCCGAATAGCTCTCTTTTGATCTCCAGTTGCTTGCTCTGGGTATATTCCTAACCCGAGGTATTCTTTGACGTCATGAAACCATGGCTCGCCATCCATCTCTTCCTCTATCATATTGCAATAAGCATGCTGATTCCAGATCTGAATATGTAATGGATCAATACGAACCTTGTCCGGGTGATGTAGCATTGACGCCAAAGTAGCCGGAGCATCGGCAACCTCATTATGCATCCTTGGGATATGCCTGAATTCTACTGATCGGAAACGCTTGGTCAGATCATGCAAACATTGACGATACGGGATAAGCTTCAAGTCTCTGGTTTCCCATTCTCCCTGAATCTGATGTACCGGAAGGTCCGAGTCCCCCAAGACCATGACGTCCTGTACATCCATGTCCACCGCTAATCGCAACCCTAAGATACATGCTTCGTACTCAGCCATATTGTTGGTACAATGAAAACGCAGTTGAGCAGTAACAGGATAATGATGTCCTGTTTCAGAGATAAGCACAGCCCCTACTCCGACTCCTTTTGCGTTCGCCGCTCCGTCGAAGAAAAGCTTCCACCCTGGATCCTCGGTTAATTCCAACCCATCAATTTGCAATACTTCTTCATCCGGAAAATACGTCCTCAAAGGTTCGTATCCGTCATCGATAGGATTCTCAGCTAAGTGATCGGCTAGGGCTTGAGCTTTCATAGCCGTCCTTGTCACATATATGATGTCGAACTCTGTAAGTAGTATTTGCCATTTTGCTAACCTCCCTGTAGGCATAGGTTTCTGAAAAATATACTTCAATAGATCCAAACGCGAAATGAGGTAAGTGGTGTAGGAAGACAAATAATGTTTCAGCTTTTGGGCTACCCAAGTCAAGGCGCAGCATGTCTTTTCCAAATGCGTGTACTTAACCTCGTGGACCATGAATTTCTTACTGAGGTAGTAAATGGCCCGTTCCTTTCGACGAGTAAGATCGTGCTGCCCCAGCACGCAGCCGAACGAATTCTCCAAGACCGTTAGATAGAGGATCAGGGGTCTACCCGGTTCAGGCGGGACTAGTACGGGTGGGTTTGACAGGTACCCTTTGATTTGGTCAAACGCTTCCTGACATTCTGTCGTCCATTCTATCGCAGCGTCTTTCTTCAACAGACGGAATATGGGTTCACAGGTTGCTGTAAGCTGAGCAATAAACCTGCTGATGTAATTTAACCTTCCCAACAGACTCATTACCTCTGTTTTATTCTTTGGCGGGGGTAGCTCCTGAATGGACTTGATTTTGGATGGGTCCAACTCAATGCCCCGTCGGCTGACGATGAATCCTAGCAACTTTCCTGATGGAACTCCGAATGCGCATTTGGCCGGATTGAGCTTGATATCATATCTTCGAAGTCTTTGAAAGAACTTCCTGAGGTCGGCAACGTGGTCTTCTTGACATCTATATTTTATGATCACATCATCCACGTACACTTCGATTTCCTTGTGTATCATGTCATGGAATACCGTAGTCATCGCCCTCATGTATGTTGCCCCTGCGTTCTTCAACCGAACGGCATCACCCGGTAGCAATAAGTCCCCCACGGTGTGATAAAAGCCGTCTTTTCTGCGTCCTCTTCATCCATCAAGATCTGATGATATCCCGCGTAGCAGTCCACAAAGGATCCGATTTCACGTCCGGCGCAATTATCAATCGGGATATGGATATTGGGAAGCGGGAAATTATCCTTAGGACTCGCCTTGTTGAGATTGCGGTAGTCCACGCATACTCTGATCTTTCCGTCTTTCTTTGGCACCGGTACTATGTTAGCCAACCATTCAGGGTATCGAGTGACACGAATGACTTTCGCCTGCAACTGCTTGGTTACTTCCTCCTTGATCTTCACACTCATCTCCGTCTTGAATTTCCGCAGTTTCTGCTTGACGGGAGGATATGCCGGATCAGTGGGTAATTTATGAACCACTAGATCAGTGTTGAGTCCCGGCATGTCGTCGTACGACCATGCGAAAATGTCTTTAAACTCCATGAGTGTTTTGATCAACTCTTCTCTCGGGTTGGGTTCAATATGGACACTTATTCTGGTTTCTTTGACGTCATCCGTGTTCCCCAGATTAACAGCCTCAGTATCATTTAAGTTTGGTTTGGGTTTTTCCTCGAAGTGACTTAATTCTTCACCGATTTCTTCTACGGCTTCATCATCGCCGTATTCCGATTCACTCTCGTCACTTCTTATTTCATGCGTTATTATTTCCAAACCCGATTGACTTTCTAGACTAGGTTGATTAATCTTTAAGCACGCCGTATCACTAAGATCAGTTGAAAGAAAGCTGCTCAGAAAAGTAAAGAGAAGAAAAATAAACAAAATTAGAAACGAAAGGAACAAAATTTCATTAATGGGAACAGTACAAGGAAAAACAACCTTGCGAACTCAAATCAAAATGAACTGAAACAAACGGATTTTACTTTGGGGACAATCCCAACACAAAATTTCAAAAGAAAACAATCCAAAACAAACTACCAAGACTCCTTCCGGACGGGAGAGGAGTAGCCTTCCAATTATTCAATTTTGCTTTCGATCCCACAAGCTGTATCTCGGCATGGCTGGATCCTTCGCCATCCTCTAGCATGCATACATCTGCGAATAGGTCCTCGAATTTTCTTAAGAACTCTTCGTCTGGCCTAACCATAGGACTGGGAATCTTTGTCGTCGGATGTCCTCTTACTCCAGACCTGACAAAAGATCGGGAAAGGCGCGGAACAGGCTTCGGGAGCACCCATGTCTTCTGCTTATTCCTCTTGGCTCGCTGGATGTCCTCTGATGTTGGCTTGAATCCCAAGCCGAAGGTTCCCACATTTTCGACCACGGATACCGGTTGTATGATTCCTTGCAGAGATGCACCTAAACCTTTGCCGGGTACGAAACCGTTTCTCAGCATTTCATGAGCCACCATGACGTCTGCGGTAATTATTCTGTCATTGGGAATGCATTCCCCTTCTGGAACTCGGTTGGCGGATACCACATCGCAAATCTGGTATACCCATGGCCCAACATCCTCTTCTGTCTCAACAAAGGGGACGATGGTGCCTGGTTGTAGATCACTCTCTCCATGGACTACGATCTCCTGTTGGTCCCACTCAAACTTGACTAGTTGGTGTAAGCTGGATGGAATTGCTTTTGCGGCATGGATCCACGGTCGCCCTATCAGAAGGTTATATGAAACTACCATGTCCTGCACCTGGAATTCCATGGTGAACTCCACTGGTCCGATTGTCAATATTAACACTATGTCCCCGACCGATGCCTTGCCTCCTCCATCAAACCCTCGGACACATATGTTGTTTTTGCGTATCCTGCCGATATCCACTTTCAACTTGTTTAGTGTAGAGAGAGGGCAAATGTTCGCACTGGACCCATTGTCGACCAGGACTTTGCTGACCACCGACTCCTCACACTTCACCGTAAGATATAAAGCCATGTTGTGCTCGGTGCCCTCCTCAGGCAACTCGTCATCGGTGAAGGTGATCCGATTTGCTTCGAAGATCCTATTGGTGATCTTCTCCAAATGACTCACCGAGATTTTATCAGGTACGTGGGCCTCATTCAGAACTTTCATCAAAGCTTGCCGATGTTCTTCAGGAATGTATCAGCAAGGACATCAATGAGATTTGTGGAGGGGTTTTCTTCAGCTGTTCTAAGAAAGAATAATCATGCAGCTTCATCTTTTTCAGGAATTCTTCTGCCTCTTCGTCAGTTACCAGCTTTTTCAGTGTTGTCGGAGTAGTCTTCCTCGATTCCGCCGGGGCAAAACACCTCCCTGAGCGGGTCAAACCTTGCGCTTCGCAGACTTCCTCTTTAACTTCTTTTCCTTTGTAGGTTGTCGTGACCCTATCATAATTCCATGGAATAGCTTTGCTATCAGCTATCGGCAACTGTATTGCTGGCTTGATGATGAAAGGATCCACTCGAACACCTGCTACCGTCAAGACGGGTTTGGTTGCTACCCCTGATACAACTATTCTTGCTCCCCCTGGCCTTACCGGTACTTCGCTTGCATTTCCCCTTTCTTCTTCCAACCCCTCTTGTACGTCCTTCTTGCAAATGAGTGACCCATCAAGGTTTGGCCCCCTTTTCATTCCTACCCCACTAGACTTGATCATCATTACAGTCTGAGAGGTTTTCTCCTTTCCCTCTTCTACCCGTACCAGCTCGATCATGTTGGTCTCATGATGAGTTGGGAGTGGATTTCGGTTGATGTCGGGCTCCGCTGGAGTCTGGACCTCAATCCTGCGAGTGTCGATGAGTTCCTGGATAGCTGTTTTCAACCTCCAATACTTTTCTATGTCATGCCCCGGACATCCCGAACAATATGCACAATTTATTGAATGATCCAAATTCTTTGGAAGAGGGTTTGGCAGCTTAGCCTCGACCGGATTTAGCAACCCAACTTGCTTCAATCGGTGGAACAGACTGGTGTAAGACTCTCCTAAGGGAGTGAAAGTCTTTGGCCTTGGCGCCCTGTCGCTTTTGAATGCTTGGTTCGGACGAAAACTCGTGCCCGTGGGGTTTCTGTAGGCTCTTGGGGGTGGATAACTGTTTTGCGGGTTTGGTGCACGCCATGGTGCATGGACGGGAGGTGCGGCATATGACTGAGCGTGATGGACAGTAAAATGGGGATCAGGTGCTGGATAGTAATGTTGCGGGTGGTTATATGGATTGTGGAGGTAATTTTGGTGGTGAGGCTGTGGCGGGTTATACTGGGGTGCGGGGCCTCTGTTTCTGAACCATGTTTCGGACTCGACTGCCGTGACTTCTTCTTTCCTCTTTTTCCCAAGCACTCCTCCGGTACCACTTTGAATAGCTTGGGTGGTGGCTTTCAACGCTGAATAGCTAATAATCTTGTTGGCTTTCAAGCCTTCCTCGATCATAGCCCCCATCTTTATCACCTCGGTGAATGACTTACCCACGGACGTCACCAGATGTCCGAAATAGGTTGGCTCCAGTGTCTGCAAGAAGTAATCCACCATCTCGTTCTCTCTCATAGGCGGATCTACCCTTGCTGCCTGTTCCCTCCAGCGGAAACCAAATTCTCTGAAACTTTCGGCGGGTTTCTTCTCTAACTTTAGCAATGATAAGCGGTCTGGGACTATTTCAAGATTGTACTGGAACTGGCCAATGAATGCTTGAGCCAAATCATCCCATGTAAACCATCTGCTTGGATCCTGCCTAGTGTACCACTCTAGTGCGGATCCCCCAAACTCTGACCTAAGTAAGCTATCAGAATCTCGTCTCGTCCTCCGGCTCCTCGCAATTTATTACAAAACCCTCGAAGATGGGCTACTGGATCACCATGCCCCTCGTATAAGTCAAACTTGGGCATTTTGAACCCGGTTGGCAACTGGACATCTGGGAATGGACACAGATCCTTGTAAGCGACACCGACCTGGTTGCCCAAACCGTGCATATTCCTGAAGGACTTCTCTAGGCTTTTAACTTTTCTAATAACTTTCTCATGTTCCGAACTTTGGAAGTGCTTTTCCGGTTCTGCCGGGTTATCCCAGTGAGGGGTGTGTGGATGCGATTCAGGAGCCCTAAAGGTAGGCTCGGGAGGATAGTAAGAATTATCCTGGATTTGAACATGCGGCTCACCGGACGACTTTTGTAGAGTAGCAGGTGGGGGTGCCACAAAAACAGGGGTGACCGGAGGAGGATTTTGTTTGGCTGGTGGAACTTGGGTGGCATAAAAGTTTTCCCCTTGATATTATGGATAGAGTGGGGCGCTTGTCAAAGGATCAAGGGGTGGATGTTCTGGAGCTGATGCGAGAGTAGGGAGGTTTGGTGAAGACTGTCCCCTAGCCCAGGCTAGGTGCATCTCTGTTATCTGCTGTTTCAACCGATCTACCTCTTCTTTCATGATCCGTATCTCTGATTTCTCTTCCTCAAGACTTTTACCGAACTGGACATACTTGCTGGAATTGGCCCTTTAGATCTAGTACGGTAATGGTGGCTGGCCAGTATATTCTGTCAAACCAACTGCTAAACTTTTCTGGATTGCAACAAACTTTGTTAGCTCACTGAATTTAACAGGCATGTTATCGCACGTTGGGATGCAATACACCTAATCAATTAACCATTTCTACATGTATTCCTCGCATGCGTCATTCCAGCCTTTCTTTTTCTTATCCTTAAAAACTTTATTGTTATTGATCTTCCCATTCTCTTTTTTTTTTTTCTCTTTTTCCCTTTTTCAATTATCCTTGAAAACCTTATTGTTATTAGCCTCCATGTTCTTTTCTAGTGGTGGTCGAATCTTATGTGGATTGCCTACGTATCACGTCCCCGCGTGAATCAGACCGAGCGTAGTTCTGGTAATAAGATTGTGACAAAATTCGGGAATTCTTATATCAAAACTCTTATGGTTACAAAACCTGTCTTACAATAATCAACAAAATAAAAGAAATGCTTGACTCAAGAATAAAATGCCAACCAACTTGGCTCAAAGTTTCAAAAATACATTTTTAATCAAAAGTCTAATGCTCTTAGATTCCTGGGGGCCCGCGAGGCATCATTCGGCCTTGCCGCGGGCCTTGGTGTGAGGTCCATGTGTAGTCCCCTTAACTCTCCCATGATCTGATGAACATATTCCATGACTGAAGCGAAAAGGGCGGTGCGGGGCATTTGTTCACAAGCTAAGCACTTCATGGTGACATAATGCCCGATTTCTCCAATTCTGTCCCTGATCATGTCCCTTTCTCTGAGTAGCCATTCTATCTGTTGGTTCTTCGCCCCCAATCTTCGAGCATTGTTGGTGACTTGGTCTAAGAGCCTATTCACTTGTTCTTGTAGTCGGGCCATCAAATTGTGGCAACGGTCGAGATCTGCTCTGGCATCCCGGGCTTGCTTGAAAACCCGCTCCCTAAGGATAACATTTGCTTCCCTTAGATTAGTGATGATCTCAGCGTACTCTTCTTCCACCCATTGTAGGTGAAGTGCCTGTTGATGTGCCTCCTTTCTCCAGCTAGCACGGATCCTCGTTGTTTGGGTCTTCGATTCTTCCAATTCTCTTTGGACATCGGCAACTTGGTTTTTCAAACCCTTTATCAATTTTTCGTCTGCTCGACTTCTCAACTGTCTGTCAGCATCTCTTTTCATTTGCTGGATTTGAGCTCTCAAAAAGTCATTTTCTTGTGCCAACTTCTTTTTATCTCCTTCGTTGGCGGCAGCTTGCATATCCTTTTCAAATTGGAGCTCTTGGGTTCGTTGCTCTATCTTGCTAATCTTTGTTCTATAAGCTTCTTCTTCGGCCAACCAGTCCCATTGTTCTTGTGACGCTTCAGCAAACTCCCTGAGGTGGGGCCTTTTTGTGGGCCTTTGATGCTCCATTTCTCTGCTATACCATGCAGGGTATTCTGGCGATACTTCGCCTCGGGCTCGATCCCGCACCCGAGTGCATATCTTCAATGTTTGACATTCACTCCAAATCTTTCGGACCAACGCTTCAGGGAATTGTCCTCCCGGTCCAATTTCGACCACATGTGGGCTGAGGTCTTCTTCTTTTGGGATTATTTGGCATCGTCCCAACTGTCTCAATACTCGACATGGCGCGTAGGGTTGGATGCTGTTGAGGCCCATTAGTAATAAATATGATTCCGTGGCCGATGCATATATGACTTCGTCCACGGGTAGCCAACCAAAGGTCCATTCTATCTTGCTGGCTGAAATCAAACGCAAAAGTCGTATCCATCCGCTAATCCCCTCTGGCAAATCATATCCCTCGACCCTTGTAGGGAATTCTTCTATATAGGTTTTCTCCGATAAAATATACCTCATAAACTGCGGGCGACGACATAAGTGATCGATCATCCACATTTGGAGCAGTACATTGCAAGCTTCAAAGAAGACCCCTCCATCTTTGCAAATAGTGAGTGCACGAGAGATATGTGATATTATCATGGGAGCCAAAGTACTATTGTCTTGTTTCATCAAAGTGCTGACGACCCCTGCCACATGTATGTTGATATTCCCGTCCTTTCCGGGAAATATCAATGAACCTAGGAAAGCTATCATGAAGGCGATGCGTCTATGCTCTTCCCATTTTAACTGGTTTTCTCCACTGCAAATTTTGCTTTTGTGTTTGTTGAAACCCCCATAATGACCATATTTGTCATATAGAAATGCTAAAGTGCAGAACCCTTCCGATAAGTCTGGGTTTTGTACAGTTCTGCGGATTTTCACAGTATCCAAAAACCTATGTATTGTCACGACCCTTGGCGCAATGAGATATTGTTCCCTCATAGGGACTTTTGGTCTTCCGATATATCCGGCCAATTCTTCCAATGTTGGTGTGAGTTCAAAGTCTGAAAAGTGGAACACATTGTGTGCTGGATCCCAGAATGAGATCAAGGCTCGTATGATGTCTCCTCTCGGGGAATATTTAGTAGCCCCACTAGATCTCCTAGGTACAGCTTAACTGCGTCTTGTCCTTGCTCGCCCAAGTCGCTCCACCACATATGCAAACTTAAGGGGACCTTGTTTATGATAGCTTCGGTTGTATTCTGACTCGTGCTCATTCTGCACATTTATTAAGGTAGTTTTTAGATGAAAGAAAAATCTTTATTTGACCCAAACAAAACTATCTTTTTTTTTTTTTTTTTTTTTTTTCTTTTTTTTTTTTAAAAAAAATGAAACGGGCCACAGGAATTGACTGGTCAAAATATTAAGACTGATGAAAAGGTGGTCATTGAGGCAAAGTTAAACATCCTGGCATTCCGTCATTATTTCTTAAAAGCTTATTTTGAAATATAGGGAAGTTGGACCCGTTAAAGGCTGCCTACGTATCTCACACCCGGTGAGAATCAAACCCGCGTAGTTCGGTCCGTCAAGACAACTATGTTTTCTTTTATTGACCGATAAAGAAAACACATTTTGTCAAGAAAACCATTTTGTTGGCAAAGTCACCCTTCTGTCGTCTTTTGTCAGCAAACTAAATTTATTGACTTGTTGGTAAAACACATTTTTGTATTTTCTGAAAAATATCTATTTCCCCATACTATTTCCTTTTGTTTTTCATTTTTCTTCAGTATTTAAAAGCCGGTCAGCATGCAAGTCTAAATAAATGCTTAAGACAAACATGATATAGCAAGATGGTCTTTTCATTTCAGGTTGCCTGTCCTAGACGGACCCAACCCCTGTGTTGAGTCCCCTAAGTCAAATGCAACGTGATGCAAATAAACGTTTCCTACTAGGGATCCGGTATGCAGTTATGTTATTCTAAGCTCAAAACCTTGGTACATGGTCTAAACTGTGTACCCAAGCGGACAACTCGGATTGAGGATGGGGCTACGTACCGGGGACCCGCGGGATCGTCCGGCTTTGTAACTTATCCTGTCTCTTTTCTTATTTTTGGTATTGACACTAACAGAAAGGGGAGTCTCAACCAGTAAGCACATCCCCGGAGGTAAGAAGAGAAGGGTTTTCGGAACAGTTTTATATACATTTCACGCAATATCAAAGCGGTAAACATATAGCAGTTTGTATGTACAGTGCAACTAGTATCAAAGCGGTAGACATGTAGCACATTAATTAAACATATAATAACATCAGATATAGACAAAAACAACAATTTAACTGAGCTCGAATTTTTAAACCCTGAACCGAAGTTCTGGGTCTTTTGTCCCCAGCAGAGTCGCCAGAGCTGTCACACCTCCTTTTTACGCACCCGCGAGGACGCGATTAGTAAAAGAGAGTTTTTCCAATTAAAGGACAATCGAGACGGGATTCATTTATTTAATTCAGAGTCGCCACTTGGAAAAATAATGGTGTCCCAAGTCACCGGTTTTAATCCCGAACCGAGGAAATTTATGACTTTGCGTTACAGTCTGCGAAATTAGAGACCTGGATAAGGAATTCTGTTAACCCGGGAGAAGGTGTTAGGCACTCCCAGATTCCATGGTTTTAGCACGGTCGCTCAACTGCAATTTTTGTTTCTATCTGATTTCTTTATATATTTTTTATTTATGTGCTCTTATATTCCTCTTTTCAATTTTAGAAGAATTGCAACGTCACGAAAATACATTTCGAGTCACACCGCAACCAGTACGCCTGTGACTTTAATATATTTTAGTTTCGCCGAGAGTAAGATTTGGGTCACATAAATGCACACCCGTATTTAGGAAAGTATTTTATTAAAGTCGTGCCTAAAGAGTCTATCGTGTTGTTTAACTTTGGGAAAAGGACCGTGAAATTCACTAACGGTCTTTCCAAGTCTAAGGTTTTCATTACAATTAATTTGAGGGCCCCGCAATTGTGTATTTAATGCGGCGAGGCTCATCTCATTTTTATTAACTAAGGTCAAACCTAAAGCAACTATATTTTTTACTAAACCGATTTCGACTTCTTGTAAGACTAATATTAGCAAGTGACTATAGTTTAGGTCTCTTAGAGGTTATTTGACAATATGAGAGATTGAATTAGGCCCGTAATGCTATATTTGGATCATATGGATGAACAACTCTTAAATTTGAACCCGCAATTGTTACACTAGCATATGCACGATTATATTACACTATTATTGATTGATCAACTTATACACTGCATTAAAACACTTTGTTCAAGCATTTAAAATTTAGCTAATCTCCAATTTTTAGCTTTTGCCGGAGTTTGAATTTGTACGTGTATTTCCAATATCAAAATTCTACCAAATTCTACCAAATCTCTTGCTAGCTATTGACAGCTTCTTTTGAATCTGAATTTGATTACAGCCAAATACCTATTAATGTAATATCAAAATTTTTGCTAACTCACTGTATCTATACTAAATTAGTCCTTACAATTTTATTAACACCTTTGATTACAAGCCTAACCAATCCGTCAAAAACCTAAAACACGATTATGCTTATGCACTGTTACTCCATTTAAGCAGATTCAATCATTGTTAAACAGACCACATATAATCTCCTCTCACTGTGAGCTCCCTAATGGTTTTATGTATTCAAAATTCGAATATTTACTTAAGTTCAATCCAGTCCCCATTATACAGTTTTACAACTGATCTAATAAACACATAATATACAACTTTAATCATTTTTACATAAAACAAAACTAAACTAAAACAAAATTTCAGCAAGGCAGCTCCACAGTATTTACTTTACTTCTTACTTGTTTTTCTTTCTCTAAACCAGCTATCAATCTCCAAATCAGATTACCTACACGAGCTAGTCGAACTCACTGTCATTGATTCATATTGGAGTTGTATAACCCTGTTATATAATTTCCATCATTTGACCAAGTGATCTATTATTATAGCTATACTACTATTATAGTACCAGCCAACATACTTTTTTATTTCTCTCTACTTATGCATACTACACTACACAAAGTACAGATTCAGATGTGCTAAACTATAAAGATTAAATACAGAAAGTCAATGAACAATGCTTGAACTGCATTCCATTTAAGTATTCCAACAGTACATCTTCACTCGAACAAGGAAATGTACCTGGATGATGACGAAAGAAGAAGGAAAGGAACAATCAGCAGCAGTGATACAGTGAAACAACAGCAACAGTAGTAGACACCCAGCAACAATATCCAGCAACAACCAGTTTTAACAAAACAATCCAGCAGAAATACAAATCCAGAGACAAGATGCAATAAATCAATACAAGATCCAATCCAAGCCAATGAAACAGTGTCCAGGGATTTAAGAGCACACCCAGGAAGGAGCACTTGAAACCCCAACAAGACTCAAAAACCAAACAACCCAATGCTATGATCAACAATGTCGAAAGACCTAAGAATAACACCAAAACAGTCCCAATAGACCTGTTTTAACTTCCAAAATACCTAACGATTACTTCAAGAACTTCAAAAGACCAATGTCGTATCAGGATATAGCTCAAAAGACTCAAATATTGACTGAAACAGTGAGCAAAAAAAGAAGCAGAATGTTTTCTTCCTTCTTTTCTCTAAAATGTATATCTTTTCTCTGTCTAAGATCTGTATGTGTGTCTATGTCTGTGTGTATCTCTCTCACGGCCAGTCCCTCTATCTATATAGCTTTTTTTTTAACTTCAACTCCTAATGGTGCCACACTTAAACTAAACCCTTGCCCATTATATTCTCTGCCTAGCCCATGATATTCCCTGGCCTCCCTGACACTGGTTTTGTCACTACAATATGTCTAAGCATGGGGCCTTTTTTTTTTAATTAATAATCAGGGGACATTGGTTGGGAACTCTGCTGTACATCAGGTTCCACCAGCAGTCCTAATGTGCACTACACTTCATCAGTTACACCCTTCAATCCTTAACTAACAACAACTATATCCAATTTACCACTTAATTAAACAACAGTTCAAAAGAAAGAAAAATCTCGATTCAAACAGTGATTCACAATGTGATTTACAGTGTCAACTTCTGCCATAAAACTCCAATAAACAGACCTACGAGACTAATCAACAACATTCGTATAATTCACATAAGGAACAACAATCAATCATGGACTTAGTGATTCGAAGTGCTCAGGCAAACGAAACATGAAAAAATGCAGAATTCACTACTTGACAGTATCGTTTACGGCCAATTCGTGTTTCTATATTACAATCTACTCCGACATATAAGCAAAAACAAGAATGACCAAATAAAAGGTCTTACGGTGTAGAAGCAGAAAAGATTAAAATCAAACACAAAACAGATAGAAACGAACAACTAAATTAATATAATGAACACAACAACAAAACAGAAGGAAGAGAATGAGAAATGGGATACCTCAAGAAATTGGACGGACTCGGCTCCAAAGACTTCGAGTTTGCACTCTTTTGAAGTAAACGGACTTTAATTGAAGTGTTTTTCCACCAAAAAACACTCCAATTAAGGTCTATTGCCTTCAAATACCGTTGACTCGACGAAATCCCTAATTTTTTGGGTTCTAGGGTTATTGAGGCTCGACTTTAGGGCTTTAACATTTCTAGTAAGATTCGAGCGAAGCCGGGGTTAGTAGGGGTGTGAGGGAGGTGTGAGGAGTCACTGGTGTGAATTTGGGGTAGTTTGGGGTAGACGTTCAAGTTCCGGCGAACTTCGAACGAATATTCGAGACGTTCGAGTTATATTCGAGACTAACTACTAACAGATTCATGTAGAGGGGGCTTGGGAGATTCTATGGTGTAAATTTGGGAGCCATTGGCCTACCGGAACCGCCGTGAGGCGATTTCCGGTCGGCGGAGTGCGGGGGGGCACAGCGGTGTTACATGGGTCTCTAGGTTAAAGGAGATAGACGATAGTGATCGTGGGTTTGGCTTGGGGGGGGCTGGGTAGGAGATTTGTATTATATACGAAATAGGAAATTCAATCCTGATCGTTGGATCATTTACGATCAACGACCAGGATCGTTTTTCTTAAAGGAAACGACGTCGTGTAATGTTATTATGAGACTGGGTCGGTCTTTGACTGGGAACGGGTCGGGCTGTGAGGAGAAATGGCGACCGATGGATCGAAATGATCCAACGGCTTGGATATCTTGGCCTGTTACGGCGTCGTTTGGGCGCATCCGGAGATGGCCTGAGCCGGATTTTGCTTGGGCCTCGGTTGTTCAATCTTCCTTGGGCCTGTTTTCACACCTATTTTCAATTTTATTAACTAACTCCAATTAAACCAAAAGCTACCTTAAACAAATCAATTTAAAGGGAATGAAATTACACTTATTAATTAACACTTGATGATTAACACAATTTATGCATTCAAATAAAATCACATGATGATCGAGAAACGAGGTGCACGCATTTTTTTTTGTGATTTTCTTACGATTAATTCCTATGTCCGATTTATTCTCATAAACGCGCACTTAATTCCCAAATATGCAATGCGTATTTCTTGTATTTTCTAGCTAAATAAACACACATACCAATGCTAATGCTCCGGAGAGATAGCACAAAATCCACAAAAATCAAATGTAGCACAAAGCTATTTTATTTTGAATCTTTTGGGAGTAATTTTCATGTAGGGCAAAAATCACGTGCTCACACCTTGGACTTTCTTTTTTTTATGACTGAACCTTAGTGAGGCTGCCTACGTACCATTTCGGGATCAAGTCAAAATATAGTTCGGAACATAAAATCGCTTCATTGTTGCGATGTTTTCTTCTTCCAATTTTCTTCTTTTGCGTTTTTGTTTCCTTTTTCCTTTCTTTTCTTTTCTCTTCTCTTTTTATTTTTACATCTTTTTGTTTCTTCTCTTTTTTTTTCAACTTTTTCTTCTTTGTTTTTTTCATCTTTTTGTTTTCATCTTTTGCTTTTTTTTTCCTGTCTTTCCATCATTCCATTTTTGACTTCTTTGTTGACTCTGAAAGAGGGGTATGAAAGAATAAAGTAGTAAGGCTCAAAGGGATAGCAATGGATAAAGTGTTTAGATAGCGAAATAGAATGCCTTCATCATTTCAATTTCAAAAATATGACAAATACAAATTAGATACATGAAAGAAATCATACATAATATATTTTGACCGCGTCAGAGTTAATGGTCATTTCTACGAATTTTTCTTCTATGACTGTCAAATATAATGCTCCATTGGACAACACCCGAGATACAACAAATGGCCTTTGCCAATTAGGAGCGAACTTCCCTTTTGCCTCTGTCCAATGTGGTAAGATGCTCCTTAACACCAATTGTCCGACTTCAAACTTTCGCGGACGTACTTTCTTATTACATGCTTTGGCCATTCTTTGTTGATACAGTTGTCCATGACATACTACTACTAGTCTTTTCTCGTTAATTAAACTCAACTTCTCTAGCCAGGCTTTTACCCATTCATCATCGTCAATCTCTGCCTCCGCAATGATTCGAAGGGAGGGTATTTCGACTTCTGCGTGTATCACTGCCTCCGTGCCATATACTAATGAATAAGGGGTTGCACCTACCGAAGTGCAAACGGTAGTGCGATATCCCAACAAAGCAAAGGGTAATTTCTCATGCCATTGTCTCGATCCTTCCGCCATTTTCCAAAGGATTTTCTTGATATTCTTATTTGCTGCTTCAACTGCTCCATTCGCCTTGGGACGATATGGTGTGGAATTGCGATGCATAATTTTGAACGTTTGACATGTCTCTGCCATCAAATGAATGTTAAGGTTGGCCCCATTATCCGTAATAATCACCTTCAGAATTTCGAAATGGCAAATGATGTTTGCATGTACAAAATCAACCACTACCTTATTGGTTACTACCTTGAATGCCTTTGCCTCCACCCATTTAGTAAAATAATTAATGGCAACCAGAATAAATATGTGCCCATTAGATGCCGCTGGCTCTATTGGTCCAATAACATCTACGCCCCAAGCAACGAAAGGCCATGGTGCCGACATAGTATGCAACTCATATGGCGGAGAATGAATCAAATCTCCATGTATTTGACACTGATGTCATTTGCGCACATAGTTGATACAATCTCGTTCCATAGTAATCCGGTAGTATCCAGCTCTGAATATTTTCTGTACTAGCATATACCTACTCATGTGAGGTCCACAGACTCCTGCATATACCTCAGCCATAATTGCGGTAGCCTGTTTTGCGTCTATACATCTTAGCAAACCCAGATTTGGGGTCCTTTTGTACAAAACCCCTCCACTAAAGAAGAATCCACTCGCCAATCGCCTTATGGCTCTCTTTTGATCTCTTGCAGCTTATGCCGGATATACCCCCATTCCGAGATACTCTTTAATATCGTGGAACCATGGGTCGCCATCAAATTCCTCTTCTATCATATTACAATAAGCATTTTGATCGTGAACCTGAATTTGTAATAGGTCCACATAAGTTTTATCCGGGTGGTGTAATATAGATGCTACAGTGGCTAGAGCATCAGCAACTTCATTGTGCATTCTCGGGATATGTTTAAATTCTATAGACTAAAACAGTTGGCATAGTTCATGTAGACACTGCTGGTATGGTATGAGTTTTAAATCCTGTGTTTCCCATTCTCCTTGAATCTAACGTACCAAAAGATCCGGGTCACGCATGACCAAAATCTCTTGAACACCCATGTCTATTGCCATTCTCAATCCCAATATACATGATTCATATTCGGCCATATTGTTAGTACAGAAAAAATGGAGTTGAGCAGTAACAGGGTAATGCTGACCCATTTTTGAAATAAGCACAACTCCAATTCCAATGCCTTTGTTGTTGACAGCCCTATCAAAATAAAACTTCCAACCCGGCTTTTCATCTTGTTCCAATTCTTCAATACTCATTGCTTCTTCATCAGGGAAATATGTTTTTAGTGGCTTATACTCATCGTTAACTGGATTTTCTGCTAAGTGATCGGCAACTGCTTGCGCTTTCATCGCAATGCGGGTTGCATAAACAATATCGAACTCTGTGAGTAGAACTTGCCATTTAGCAAGCCTCCCTGTGGGCTTAGGCTTCTGAAATATGTACTTTAACAGGTCCAAATGGGATATGAAATAAGTGGTATAAGCTGACAAGTAGTGCTTCAATTTCTGTGCCACCCAGGTCAAAGCACCGCACATTCTTTCCAACTAAGTATATTTTACCTCGTAAGATGTGAATTTCTTGCTAAGATAGTAAATTTCTTGCTCCTTCTTTCCCTTTTCATCATGTTGCCCCAATACACAGCCGAAGGAACTATCCAATACTGTAAAATAAAGGATAAAAGGCCTTCCTGGCTCTAGAGGAACCAATACAGGCAGATTGGCCAGGTATTCCTTAATTTTATCAAATGCGGCTTGACATTGATTAGTCCATTTCACTACAGCATCTTTCTTTAGCAATCTGAAAATAGGCTCACAAGTTGATGTAAGTTAGGCAATAAATCTGCTAACGTAATTCAATCTGCCAAGCAAACTCATCACATCTTTCTTGCTCTTTGGCGGAGGCAACTCCTGAATATCCTTGATTTTGGACGGGTCTAATTCGATACCACACTGACTGTCACACCTCCCTTTTTACTACATTTTATTTCGAAGAATAAGGTATACCCCGTTAATTACTAATATACCCCGGGATAGGATATAATAACAACAAGGAAAGAGTTTTTCCACTTTAAGGACAATCGAAATGGGATTTATTTAGATTTCAGAGTCGCCACTTGGGAAGATAATGGTGTCCCAAGTCACCGGTTTAATCTCGAATCCGAGGAAATTGACTCTGTTTTAACAGTCCGCGAAATTAGAAATCCGGATAAGAAATTTTGTTAACCTGGGAGAAGGTGTTAGGCACTCCCGAATTCCGTGGTTTTAGCACGGTCGCTTAACTGTCATTTTTGACTTATTTGATTTCTTTATATGCTTTTACAAAATGTGAATTTCTAGTTTTTATATTTTTTTTATGATTTGCGACGTTGCGCAAATGCATTTCGAGTCACACCGCAACCAGTACACCTATGACTTTAATATGTTTCAGCTTCGTCAGGATTTAAGATTTGAGTCACATAAATGTGCACTCATATTTAGGAATGTACATTTTAATCATGCCTATAACGTCTACATCTTATTATCTTTAGGAAAGACCGTGAAATTCGCTAAACGGTCTTCCCGAATCTAACATTCTTATTAAAGTTCATATGGGGGCCCTGTGTATTTTTATTTTATACGAGACTCATCCCGTTATTTTATAAGTCCAAACCTATCAAATACTATGTTTGCTATTTTTGTTTTTTCTCCTAATTATGTTATAATATTTTGGTATTTTTTCTGAATTTGATGTTATTTCGTCCAGGCCAGCTATCAATTTCTATGCCTGGACTTGTAAAATGTATTAACAGTCTATTACATATAACTGGGCTTCTGAAACCCAATATATACATGTGTCGTTATTCAGAGGCCTAAAAGTGAATTCAATGGAACATGGGCCTGTGTTTTCGATCGAGCCCAGAACAGACGGGAGAAATATAGAGTAGAATTGAAATTTCATAACAATTAAATAGACATTCAGTGGACAACAGAATAGATCAACAAAAGTCATTTTCATTTCATAAAGTACTTGAATACATGTTTATCAATATTACTCATGGACTCTAATCACTAATTAAATTTTAACAGGATACTTAAACAGTGATGATAATACTAACAGAATAAGTTTGAACTATTATTAATTACAGGATTCTAACTTATATTTTTTGTAAGTTATTGTTAAATGAGTTTGAATGAAAAAACAATTTTAACTCATCTACTCATTTCCTTTTATATACTAATTATCAGGTTCTAATTAGCGAGGTTATTTGATTACCATTTCATATGTTATACTAGTTTCACTAGGCGAATTAGATTTATATGTTAACTTGTTTTCAACCTAGGACTTATGATAACCGTATTTACTTAGATACTACTACTACACTATACTATCTACTTATTTTGTTTTGACTGCATGCAAGTGTCAATTATTACAAACACCCTAATGAATTACAGGAAATCTAAGGTATGATAATTATAAAGTTAAAAGAAAAACAGCAGCAAAATTCATCCAAAATAGCTCATGAGACTTTCATTCCTTCAATCAACTTGTAATTACATTTCCAGAAAAGAGATTGTACATGATTAGCCAAAATAATATTTTGAGTCTAGGTCGGATGAAGAATAGTCAGCAATAGCAGCAATAGAACAGTAGTAGAGTAGCAGACAAAGCAGCAAGTATAGCAGCAAAATGAAATCCCAAAGTTCAGCAGTTCAGCAAATCAACAAATAGGATCGAAGAGTTCAAATAGAATCCAAGAAAGTTGAAGAGCAATAGAATCTAATAGAACTCCACATTAATTCCCCAAGAAGTGAGCTAGAATTTCAGTATCTAAAGCTTAGAATCACTTTTTCTTAATTCAAAATATGGACCTCGGAGATCAACCCTTTAATGTTCAACCTCTGAATTTCTAAAATCCAGCCATTTTTCAGGCTAATTGATAGTCTATTTAGAGACATGTTTTGGGTGAAATTTGAGGGAGAAATTCAAATAACTTATTTCTAATTCCCTTCCCTTTGTTTTTCTATTGTTTACAGTTTAATCCCCTGCATTATGTGTCGAAATGCCTTCCAGTCCTTGCTGGAAGGTTCTAGGTGGTTCTTTCATGTTCTATTAAGGATGTTTTACTAAGCTGCCCTCACTTGCTAAGTGTAATTTCAATTCTATCTTTTTATTATGCCTATTCTATCCTTTATTTTGTGATTAATTACAAGAATACTAGGTAGTAAAGTCTTTTCTATCCCTATAGGCTCTATTAAATCATCAAAAATGTCATTTATTGTTCTCTATTATACCCTTATTGTTTCCCTTTATTTACCCGACCTACTAAGGTCTGGGCAGACTAGGTTAAGTACCTATTTAAGTAATAGCCACTGTCTTATAACATATTTAAGACTTAGCCAGATTTAAACCCCAAACCCCTTTCAATTTTAACACCTTTTAACATACCCAAGCTTATTTAAAATGTAACCCCTTGTTAACACTAAGCAACTAATCAGAAATAGGTTTGCAAAACTAGCCACTTAATATTATGACCAATTCATGTTATTTCAGGAATAGCCACTATAACAAACAGTTTTAATCCTTTTCAAAAATAGCCATACTTAATCATTTCAGGAATAGCCATATCTACTTTAACTTTCATAAACTAACCCTAGATCTTTACAGCTATAACCAAACCATAAAAGCATCAGGATTCAGAATAATCTAACAGGTGAAATCAGATAAATACAACCAATTCATGTTATATTGCACACATAGCCTTAATCGTAAAATCAATTTCCAATTAACTAGAACTCAGAGAAAAGTTTTGATAATGGTTGAATCCCAATTAATCAAAGCATAATTTCAGACAAGGCATGATCAACAAATCACATAAAGAAGCATATTTAATCATGATTCATGTGTAATAATCATTTAAACCCTAAAAATACTAGGCATGTGTAAAGAAATAGAATAGATCTTAAGCTTATTTGCTTTATTCGAGGCCAGCCACCTAGATGAGGTGAAAGGCCGCTTTGAGGTGGTCATATGGTGTAAAACTGGGAGCCTGGTTCATAAGTTAGAGGTCGCTGGCTAGGGTTCCGACGACCGGACTTTCAAGAAAGAATGGGCTTTTTAGTTTTCTCGGTTTTCATGGTGATTGTGGTGTGTGGGGGTTAGGGGTGAAAGGTTTGATGATGGTTTGAGCCGGAGACGGCCATGGTTTCAGGCATGTCCGGCCAGTCTCCATGAGAGACAAGATGAAGAAGATGAAGAAAGAGGCGGCTAGGTTTTTAGGTCTGTGTATATGAGTGTATATGCATATGTAATGAACGAGAGACTCCCCTTATATACCCCCTTAGTCTTGCGTGATCCTGGCCTTTGGATAACCTGGGATCAATGTCCAAGATTATTTCTCTTAAAACGACATCGTTCCATTAAATAAGAGGCCTCCTTATCTCCGTTAGATGTTAAAACCTGGACGGCCAGGATTAATTCATAATGCTACGTCGTTTAGTCTTTAATGGGATTTGAAACTATCAGTCTGATCATTTCATTGGACGATCAAGATTAACTTCCTACACGACGTCGTTTAGTTTTCTATTAGGCCGCCTTATGTGATCCGTTAGATTAATATCATCAACGGTGAGGATTAGAATGCTCTACATGACGTCGTTTGGTTAGAGCTTGGACTGGCCAGCTGGTTAGCCTCTTGGGCCTTTATACATTTGGGTTTGTATCCTTTGTATTTTAGCCCACATTTATTATATTTTTGTATTTTTCTCTTGTATTTAATTATTTTCTTGGTATTTTTCTTTTGTATTTCATTTTCTTTTTTTTTTGTATTTATTTCCAATTGTTATATTTCTTTTATTTCCCTATTTTTCCTTATTTTTCTGGTATTTCATGATATTTTTGCCATTTGCTTTTGTTTTTCCGGTATTTTTGTATTTTTGATGATTTTTCCTAATTTTCCATATTTTTGTAACATTTTCTAATTGATTCCTTTGTAATTTTAATTTTAAACTTATTTTAACAACAAACAAACAATTATTTCAATTAAAACACATAATTGCACATCAAAAATCTTATTTTTATATTTATATTGGAATTTGTTTGTTTAGGGCAAAAATCACGTGCTTGCAGCTGCCCCTCTTTGCTCGGCAATACGAAGAGTTTCAGTGCAAAGATAAGTGAGCAGTAATGAGAGATTTTTGCCCATTGACATATTCCGTAAGAAGCATTTTGAAAACCTTTTGACCGCACCCTGCCTCAGAGGTTGCCTACATATCCTGGGCTAAACAGGAATCAGGTCAGTGTAGTTCGGGAAGGTCTGGTAGTTTGAAACTACCAAGACTTACTGTTGATGTTATTGTTGCTATAATCACTAACTAACTCCTTGTTACACCGGGATAAAAATGAAAAATAAAGAAGCTATTCTAAGCTATGATCTTATGAATTACAATAAATCTTATCTATATCTTATCTTCTTGCATGGTCTTGCTTTTCCATATCACATTTTGCTCTTTATTTGCATCCTTCTTTTTTGTGAATTTTTGATAATTTTCTTGTTTCTGATATACTGCTTCCATCCCTTCGTGTGAATTCCAAATGTGTTTCTTACTTCCAGGTTGATACCTGTTTAAAACAAAGATAAAAATAAAGAAAACTTTTTCCTCTGCCCCAGTGTGGGGTTTTCACGTATTATGGTGTTACTCGTGTTAGAAAAACAATTAAAAATGTAGAAAGTATTCCCTTGTTATACAGGTGGGCGCCAGTATTCCCTTGTTATACAGGTGAGCGCCTGAATAGAAATTAAAAATGCAGAAAAGTATTCCCTCGTTATACAGGTAGGCGCCTGAACAAAATTCCCTCGTTATACAGGTGGGCGCCTAAACAGAAATTAAAGTGCTTGAAAAGTATTCCCTTGTTATACAGGTGGGCGCCTGAACAGAAATTAAAAATGCAGAAAAGTATTCCCTCGTTATATAGGTGGGCGCCTGATGCATGAAAAGAAAATGTAGAATTCCCTCATTATCCAGGTGGGCGCCCGATGCATGAAATAAAGATTCAGAAAAATATTCTCTCATTATCCAGGTGGGCGCTCGATGCATGAAATGAAAATGCAGAACAATATTCCCCCATTATCCAGTGGGCGCCTGATGCATGAAATAAAAATGCTGAAAAATATTCCCTCATTATCCAGGTGGGCGCCTGATGCATGAAATGAAAATGCACAAACATGTTCCCACATTATCCAGGTGGGCGCCTGATGCAAAAATTAAAGTGCTGAAAAATATTCCCTCAGTTTGATAACTGGGGTGTGAGTTTTGAAAAGACAATACCTTCCTTGCTGTTTGGGTAGGTTTCCTGATAACTAAGTGAGTCCTCCTCTGCGGATTTCTCCTTTTATTCCTGTTTTTCTTTTTTGGTGTTTTCCTCTCACATTGGTCACATTCACTTTAAAGTGATTAGTGAGAATTTGAATCTTTTGTCCCTGTCTAAATCAATGAACAATCTTACTAGTTATAAAATGATGGTTAGCAACTGGCATTATTGTTGGCCTTGCTTCCATCATCTGCCTTTTCTTATTTCATCCCGCTTTGCGGTCCATTGCCAGATTTCTTCAACTTTTCCCTTTGTAATCCTCTTTTGTTTTTCCTTTTTTTGTTTCTTTTCTTTTCATTTTTCCTTTGGCATTGATTGCCATCCTCTTTCTTTTTATTTTCTTTCTTCTTTGACCCAGTGTTATTACGCCTCTTATCATGAGAAGCTGGTAGTTAACTTTCAACGGGCAACTGGTTTTGATCAATGAAATACAGAGATATGAATTTGAAGGGGTAAGGGTATTTTGGAGTAAAGACAGAACTTATCTGGGTATGACGGCTGATTCTTCTGACCATGCCAAGTATTTAAATTCCGACCCAGTCTGTCAAATCGAATCGTTGCTATCTTGATTTCATCTTTTCCCTCAACCCAAACCTTTCTTATTTTGTGCTGTTTTTCTTCTTTCAACAAAATATTCCTCACTTTCTCCTTATGGTGCCCGTTAGGTTTTTCACCAATAAGACTCTCTCATTTATTATCCTTTCCACTCACATTCACCTTATGGTGCCCGTTAAGGCTTTCACCAATAAGACTCTCTCATTTTTATTTTCTCTCATCTCACACTCGCCTTAGGGTGCCCGTTAAGGTTTTCACCAATAAGACTCTCTCATTTTTATTTTTCTCTCATCTCACAATCGCCTTATGGTGCCCGTTAATGTTTTCACCAATAAGACTCTTTCTTTTTTATTTTCTCTCATCTCACAATCGCCTTATGGTGCCCATTAAGGTTTTCACCAATAAGACTCTCATTTTTATTTTTCTTTATTTTTGTTTTCAAACCTCCGGGTATTGTCCATGCCATGTTTCTCCTTATTCTCATTGTATCATCATTTTCTTGAAATTAATCACAAGGTCTTTCTTTGGACTGTAATGTGGCTTTTGGATGGGTATAGAAAAAAAGGTATAAAGGTTCAAAATTTATACGAGGGTTCAAAAATATTTACAACTCTCGAAATCATAAACATAACTTCTGCCACAGTTTCGATATTTGGGGAATCTTGAATTTTATTTACATCATGACTGAACCTCAGTGAGGCTGCTTACGTACCCTTTGGGATCAAGTCAGAACGTAGTTCGGACTATATGATCACTTCATTGTTGCGTTTTGACTTTTCCCGATTTTTTTATTTTTGTATGCATTCTTTTCTTTTTGTCTTTTTCTTTTCTCTCTTTTTTTCATCATTTTTTCTTTCATTTTTTCATTTTTCTTTTTCTTTCATTTTTTTTCTTTTTTTTTTCTTTTCTTGTCCATAATTGATTCCGAGAGAGGGATATGAAAAACAATGCAATAAGGCTCAACAGGGGTATCAATGGATAAAGTGTTTGGATAGAGAATAAAATGCGTTCATCATTTCAATTTCAAAATTTGTACATTTGAAAAGGGAATCATACAAATATCTCTTGACTGCATCTGAGTTGATAGCAGTCTCTACGAATTTTCCTTCAACATCTGTCAAATATAATGCTTTGTTGGACAATACCCGTGACACCATAAATGGCCCTTGCCAATTTGGTGCAAACTTTCCTTTTGCTTCGGCCAAGTAAGGCAAAATACGTCTTAGCACCAACTGTCCCACTTCGAATTTCCGTGGACGTACTTTCTTATTGTATGCTCTGTCCATCCTCTGCTAATATAACTGTCCGTGACAAACTGTCGCTAACCTTTTCTCATCAATCAAACTCAATTGTTCTAGCCGAGCTTTTACCCATTCATCATCATCAATTTCAGCCTCAACTATGATCCGAAGAGAAGGTATTTCAATTTCTGCATGTATGATTGCCACTGTTCCATACACCAATGAGTAGGGTGTTGCGCCAATTGAAGTACGTACAGTTGTACGATAACCCATGAGAGTAAATGGTAGTTTTTCATGCCACTGTCTTTACTCTTCCACCATCTTCCTGCGAATCAACCTAATATTCTTATTCGCAACCTCCACTGCTCCATTCGCTTTAGGCCTATAAGGTGTAGAGTTACGGTGCAGGATTTGAACTTTTGACATGCTTCTACCATGAGGTGACTGTTCTGATTTTCTCCATTGTCTGTGATAATCACCATAGGAATTCCAAAGCGACAAATGATATATGTGTGCATGAAATCTACTACCGCCTTCTTTGTCACTGCCTTAAATGTCTTCGCCTCCACCCATTTAGTGAAATAATCAATTGCCACCAAGATGAATCTATGCCCATTAGATGCTGCGGGCTCTATTGGTCCGATAACATCCATGCCCCAACCAACAAATGGCCATGGTGCTGACATTGTATCCAACTCATAGGGTGGAGAGTGAATCAAATCTCCATGTATCTGACATTGATGGCACTTCCGCACATATCTAATGCAATCACGGTCCATGGTGAGCCAATAATATCCTACTCTCAGTATTTTCTTGGCCAAGATATATCCACTCATATGAGGTCCGCAAGCTCCTGCATGTACTTCAACCATAATTGTGACAGCTTGTTGTGCATCTATGCATCTCAATAGACCCAAATCCGGTGTTCTTTTGTATATAACTCCTCCACTAAGGAAAAATCCATTTTCTAGTCGCCTTGTAGCCTTTTTCTGGTCCCCTATGGCATGTTCTAGGTACACTCCTATCCTCAAATATTCTTTGATATCATAATACTACGGCTCACCATCAAGTTCTTCTTCCACAGCGAAACAATAAGCATTTTGATCAAGAACTTGTATCTGTATTGGATCTATGTAAGCTTTATCTGGATGGTGCAACTTGGATGATAATGTGGCTAGAGCATACGCTACTTCGTTGTGCATTCTTGGGATGTGCTTGAACTCTATAGATTGAAATCACTGGGATAATTCATACAAACACTGCCGATAATGTATCAGTTTCAAATCCCTTGTCTCCCATTCTCCTTGAATCTGATGTATCAAGAGATCCAAGTCACCCATGACCAAAATATCTTGAACACCCATGCCAATTGACATTCTCAATCCCAATATGCATGCTTCATACTCGGCCATGTTATTAGTACAGAAAAATCGAAGCTGAGCAGTAACGGGATAATGCTGACCCGTTTCTGAAATGAGCACTGCTCCAATTCCGACTCCCTTGCTATTGATGGGCCCATCAAAGTACATTCTCCAGCACGGCTTATCATCTTGCTCTACTTCTTCAATTTTCATTGTCTCCTCATCAAGAAAATATGTCTTTAATGGTTCATACTCATCATCGACCGGATTTTCTGCCAAATGATCTGCAACTGCTTGTGCCTTCATTGTCGTACGAGTTACATAAATGATGTCAAACTCTGTAAGTAGAATTTGCCATTTAGCAAATCTTCCTGTAGGCATAGGCTTTTGGTAAATATACTTCAGTGGATCCAACGGGGATATCAAATAAGTGGTATAAGCCGACAAGTAATGTTTTAATTTCTGCGCAACCCATGTTAAAGCATAACATGTTCTCTCCAACTGAGTGTATTTTACCTTGTAAGATGTAAAGTTCTTACTGAGATAATATATTGCTTGCTTTTTCTTCCATGTTTCATCATACTGCCCCATTGCACAGCCGAAAGAATTATCCAATACAGTTAGATACAGGATCAAAAGTCTTCCCGGTTCTAGAGGAACCAATATAGGAGGATTAGCCAGATATTCCTTAATTTTGTCAAATGCTTCTTGACATTCATCAATCCAATTCACCGCAGCATCTTTCTTCAATAATTTGAAAATGGGCTCACACGTTGACGTTAACTGAGCAATAAATCTGCTGATATAATTCAACTTGCCCAATAAACTCATCACTTCTTTCTTGTTCCTCGGCGGAGGAAAATTCTGGATTGCATTTATCTTTGATGGATCCAATTCAATACCACACCGGCTTACTATGAACCCTAATAACTTTCCTGACGGCATGCCGAAAGCACACTTTGATGGATTGAACTTGAGATTATATCTTCGGAGCCTCTGGAAAAACTTTCTTAAATCCTTGACATGATCACATTGCTTTTTGGACTTAATGATGATATCGTCCACATATACTTCAATCTCTCGATGTATCATATCATGAAACATAGTGGTCATTCCCCTCATATATGTAGCCCCGGCATTCTTTAACCCGAACGGCATCACCCTGTAGCAATATGTTCCCCAAGACGTGATGAAGGCCGTCTTTTCTACATCTTCTTCATCCATCAAGATCTGGTGATAACCCGCATAACAATCCATAAAAGAACCAATTTCATGCTTGGCACAATTGTCGATCAATATATGGATATTTGGCAATGGAAAATCATCCTTTGGACTAGCTTTATTGAGGTCCCGATAATCAATGCACACCCTGGTTTTTCTATCCTTTTTTCGGAACTGGCACAATATTAGCTAACAAGGTGGGATATTTAGTGATCCGTATGACCTTCGCCTCGAATTGTTTGTTAACTTCTTCTTTTATTTTCACATTGATGTCCATTTTAAATTTCCTTAACTTCTATTTTACCAGCCGACATTCTGGATAAATGGGCAATTTATGCACCACCAAATCAGTACTGAGCCCAGACATGTCATCATAGGACCAAGCAAATATGTCCTTGTACTTATGTAACAACTTGAATAAATCTTCTCTGAGGGAAGCCTCTAAATGCACACTAATCTTTGTTTCTCGGACATTCTCCTCACTTCCCAGATTAATAGACTCTGTCTCATTTAAGTTCGGTTTGGGTTTTTCCTCACAATGACTCAAATCTTTACTAATTTCCTCCAGTACTTCCTCATCCGCATATTCCACTTCATGTTCACTTTCAATTTCCTGTATAACTATTCGATTATCAAGACTGGACCGGGAATCCTTCATGCATGACATATCATTGGAATCAGCAAATATTGAACTGTACAAAAGAAGAAAAATAAAATAAGGCAAAAATGGAGGAAGAAAAGAAATTGCATTTCATTGAATTTTCAAAAGGTAACAAGAGTTGGATACATCTGATTTGCCGGGATGTGTGATTACAATTTTAAAACAAGACAACTTTTGGGAAATGAAATATTAAAAGCTAACTACCACACTCCCTCCTAATCGGAAGAGGGGTGGCTTCCAAGTTATTAATCATAGTATAGGGTCCCACGAATTCAACATCCATTTTGCTTGTTCCTTCATCCGTCTCCAACATATTCACATCTTAAAATAGCCTCTCAAATCTTGCTAGAAGTTTTTCATCCGGTTTTATCTCAGCATAGTTTGGCATAACAGTCGCCAGACGTCTCTATGTACCAGGCCTGACAAAGGAGTTGGATAGTTTTGGGATAGGTTTTGGGAGGGACCACCCTTTCTTCTTCATTTTCTTAGTTCTCTCGATATCGGTAATGGTTGGCTCGAAACCCAAACCAAAAGTGTCAGTACTTCTTGGAAGGTGGATCGGCTGTGTTATACCTTGCAAAGTCACTCCTAAGCCATTTCCTGGAGAAACCCCATTCTTTATCATTTCCTTGGCGACCATAACTGTTGTAGGGGCCACCATGGGTACTGGCATATTTTCTCCCTCAGATATTTTGTTCACCACCATGGTGTCCATGACTTGGTACACCCACGGACCTTTATCTCCTTCAGCTTCCTCAAATGGTGTAATAATATTGCAAACATCATCTTCTCCGTGCACTATTATCTCTTGCTACTCCCACTCGTATTTTACCATCTGATGCAAAGAGGATGGTACTGCTTTCGCAGCGGGGATCCACGGACGTCCCAACAAAAGGTTGTATGATACAACGGCATCTAGCACCTGAAACTCCATAGTGAAATCTATCGGTCCGATAGTAATCTCCAGTATGATATCCCCTACGGTGTTCTTTCCACCTCCATCAAAACCCCTTACACATACACTGTTCCGATGAATTCTTTCATGATTGACCTTCAACTTCCCCAGGATTGATAGTGGGCAAATATTGGCACTTGACCCGTTGTCTACCAGAATATGGGTTACCACAGATTCTTCACACTTAACCGTGAGGTATAGTGCTTTATTATGCTTCGTTCCTTCCAATGGCAACTCACTATCTGAAAATGTTATCTTATTTGTTTCAAAGATCTTGTTTGTGATGTTCTCCAGATGGCATACTAAAATCTTCTCGGGCACGTGGGCTTCATTTAAAATTTTCATCAATGCCTTTCTATGTTCATCAGAATGAATTAGCAATGATAACAACGAAATTTGCGCGGGCGTCTCTATCAATTGCTCCACTATAGAATAGTCTTGAGTCTTCATTTTTTTTCAAGAATTCCTCTGCTTCCTCTTTAGTAACTGCCTTCTTCACATAAGCCAGGTTTTTTTTCACTACCTTTGTCTTTCTCAATTCTTCCGGGGCAAAGCATCGCCTGGAACGAGTTATACCATGAGTTTCATTAATTTCTCATTTAACTTCCTTCCCTTTATACATCACTGTAACCTTATCATAATTCCATGGTATGGACCTAGTATTCACAACTGGCATCTGCACCACTAGTCTAATAACCAGCGGCTCTACATAAGATCCCTTCACAGTCAGCAAAGGCTTCACTCCTGGTACTACTACTTTCACGGGCTCAATCATTGATGGCTCCTTTGTGGGTAACTCAATTGACACTTTCTCTTTTTCAACTTCCCCTCCACCTTGTTGTTCACTTTAATCATCATATCTGCTCCAGTATGCGTCTCATGATATGCTGGCAAAGGATTCTGCGTGATATTGGGAGTTTCCAGAGCTTGCAATTCAATTCTCCTGGTATCAATAAGTTCTTGTATTGCGAACTTTAAATTTTTGTACTTTTCTGTATCATGTCCCGGTGCCCCAAAACAATACTCACAACGGACTGATTGGTCTAGATTTCTGGGCGGAGGATTAGGGATTTTTTGGTTCAATTGGGCTCAACATCCCTAGTTCTCTCAAACGGTGAAAAATACTGGTATATGATTCCCCTAAAGGAGTGAATGTTCTCTTCCTTTGGGATCTATCACCTTTTACTTCTGAATCTAGACGGAAATTGGGTCGATTTGGATTTCTGTATGTTTTGGAAGGCGGATATGCATTTTGTTGTGGAGCTGGGGTACGCCATGAACGTGGAGGCGGTGGGTAAGGTTGAGCATGTTGGACAGAAAACTGTGGACTGGTTGGAGGATAATATGGTGGAGGTGGATTATATGATGCTGGTGGATATGGTTGGTATGGTCGAGGTTGATGATGATATGGATTGGGGCCCCGGGACCATGATCTACCTTAAATGACCGCAACTTCTTCCTTCTTCTTCTTGCCAATCGACCATCCGGTTCCAGTCTATATTGCTTGGTTTGTGGCCTTGATGGCCGAGTAGCTCATGATTTTATTTGTCTTTAGCCCTTCTTCTACAAAGTTTCCCATCTTTACCACCTCGTTATAGGTTTTTCCAATTGCAGACACTAAGTGGCCATAGTATGTAGGCTCCAAAGCCTGTAAGAAGTAATCCACCATTTCTCCTTCTTTCATTGGCGGGTCTACACGTGCAGTCTGCTCCCTCCACCGGAATCCGTATTCCCGAAAGCTTTCTCTGGGTTTCTTCTCCATCTTAGTCAACGACAACCTGCTAGTGATAATTTCTAGATTGAATATGAAATGGTTTGCAAACGATTGAGCTAAGTCATCCCAGATGAACCATCTGGTATGATCTTGTCGAGTATACCATTCCAACGCCAAACCACTCAAGCTTTGGCTAAAATAAGCCATGAGTAACTCATACCTTCCTTCTACTCCACGCATTTTACTGTAGTAACCCCTCATATGGGCTACTAGATCCCCGTGAGCGTCATACATATCAAACTTGGGCAACTTAAACCCGGCAAGTAACCGTACCTCCAAAAACAAGCATAGGTCTTTGTACGCAACACTCACTTGGCCTCCCAGCCCTTGCATGTTACTAAATGACTGCTCAAGACTTTTCATCTTACGGGCCATCTCTTCCTGTTCCAGATTTCTGATAGGTTTCTCTTCCTCTTTCATGTCTATGAGCGGGGTGTAAGAATCGTGTTGCCTGAAAGTGGGTTCTGGCGGATAATAATGGGTGTCTTGGACATGGAACATAGGTTTGCTGGAAGATTTGTATAAAGCAGCTGGTGGCGGTTCCACATATACTGGAGCGACCTGAGGTGGTGGTGGAGCTTGTTTAGACAAAGGTGGAGGTGCTTGTGAGGTTGTAGCATAGTAATATGGGTAAGTTGGATATGTGGAGGACGAGTTCATAGTAGGTGGTTCAGGGTTTGAGTTCGGAGGAGGAATGTATGTTGGGTTGGCTGGATAGGAAGGCGAAGGTTGACCCCTAGACCATGGTACATCTCTGACATCTGCTATTTTAATTTGTACATCTTTTCTTTAATACTAGCTACATCCATAACTTCTTCCTCTTGTACCGGATCCATAATAGTAGGCTCGATTTCCTGAGTTACTACTTTGGTCATGACTTTAGAACGTCTATTGTAGCTGTGATGTGCCAGAATGCTAGCTGCCAACTGAAAATCTGATACTCATCAACAACAAAACTTGTTAATAGTTAGCTCATAAGGGATAAACATCACAGGTTCTAAAATCACAACTTTTGCCTAGTCATTATGCATCATACCGGCATTATTCGTCTTGGAACCACCAGCTTTCTTTTTCACTTTTGTTTTTCTTCATTTCATTGCTTTTCTATTTATTTCTTTTTTCTTCTTTTTTTCACTCTTTTTTTTATTTTTGTTTTTCGTTCCTACATGTTTGCCTATCGCCTAAGCAATTTGCATATAAAAAAGAGAAAATAATGGCAACTTATTTTGAATTTTCATTGATACTCAAACATCGGTTACAAATGATGTTGTACTACAAATGCAAAAAGAAAATACAAATACAAAATGAATGCCCTATGAATACATTAAAGCTCCTAGTGCATGTGAGACATCGTTCGGTCTTGTCGCGGGCCTATATGCTAATCCACTTTGGAGTTTGTCCAGGTCGATCATTACTTGCTTAACAAAGAACATTTCTACTGATGTGAATGTTGAATGGGACATATCTTCACACAATTGGCATTTCCTTGTGATGAACTAAACAATGTTGACAATTCTTTCCCTGATGACCCTTTTTTTCCTGAAGCAACCTACCAATATGTTCGGCACGAGCATCTAAGGTTTGCTGGTTCTTCTTTTGTAGTTGTTGTAGCTCCAATTCTAACCGAGCCATAGCCATGTAGCAATGTTCTCTCTCTACTTCAAACTCTTTGGTTTGTTTGCTACTTTTGACTTCGGGTGTAATGATCTTCTTCCTCAATCGGGCTACCTCAACATTATGTTCATCTTGTAACCATTGAACCATTCGAACTCTTTCCTCCGCATTCCTGGCCAATTGTTTCCGAACCCCGACTAATTCCTTTTTAGCTTTATATAGATCAAAACTATAGTCATTCACTTTGCACCGAAGATTTTCAATTAACTTCTCATCTCGGGCAAGTCGAACTGGGGTTTCGGCTGTTATTTTCATCTTTGTAATTTGAGCCTTCAGAATTTCATTCTCTTTCCGCAGCTATTTCTTTTATCCCTCATCGGATGCCACTTGTAATCTGCTTTCAAATTTGAGGTCTTGGAATTGTTTATCCAACAAGCTAATTCTGGCTCGGTACTTATTTTCTTTGGCCACCCAATCTTTTTGTTCCTTAGACTGCTCGGCCAACTCTTGAATGTGAGGCCTCTTTATTGGTCTCTCATGCTTAACACCCCGGCGATACCATGCGGCATACCCTGGTGATACTTCTCATCGAGCTCGGTTTCCCATACAAGTGTCTATTCTCAGGAATTGGCATTCATTCCAGATCTGTCGAATCTTTGCTTCCGGGAATTGTCCGTCAGGACTGATTTCTATGGTGTCACGACCAAAATCCGGTCGTGATGACGCCCAACAATCAAGCTAGGCCAGCCAGACCAACCATTACTTATCATAACGAATCCCAGTCCCAAATGGATAACCCAAGAAGAATATATGAGTTTAAGAACTCCAATAATAATAATAATGAACAATATACTGACACTCCCAAAGATCCGGAGTCACAAGTCTAGAGCCTCTAACAATACCCAACAGGAATAGAGAGTACTGTATAGAAATACTCAAGTCTGAATACAAAATACAAATAACAACTGGAAAGGGAGAGAAGAAGCTAGGTTCTGCGAACGTAGGCAGCTACCTCAGCAACTCGATATGACACTGCAAACGCTGGAAATGCCTGTCTACTGCTCCTGAGTACCTGAGTCTAAACACAAAAGGTGCATGGAGTAGGGGTGAGTACTAAGTACTCAGTGAGTAATAAATATATACAAGTAGCTGAAAATAAGAAATCCACAGATTACCACATAATGAAGCTAAACTACCGTTCGAATCTCCTACGAACTAGAATCAACAATACAATACAGCTACCACAGAGTAATTCAACAAATAAAGATGCAATGCAATGCACATAACCGCTACGGCGTGTACCCCGATCCATTTAACGTCGACGGCGCTCACTGGGGGTGTGTACAGACTCCCGAGGGGCTCCTACAGCCCAAACGCAATACTGCTGCGGCGTGCAGCCCGATCCTCATAACAACCACTGCGGCGTGCAGCCCGACCCATCATCAGTCCACATAAATGAAATAAGTCACAAAAAAAGTTCATTCTTCTTAATTTCCAATTCCCAGTTCGTAATTTATGAAAAATACTTAACTTTTATTTAATTTGGAAAAACCGATGACTTAACATTTCAAAAAGGTGATTTCAATTTCCAGGACTGAGATCAGTGATTTAAGCAAATATAGCTATCACATAAATATTGTCCTCTAAGGACGCTACAAATTGGCACAAGGCCCCAAACAAGGCTTACCGCCCACAAATATATCAAATACAGTGTATTTCCAACACTAATAACATATTATTCATTTCCGGGATGGACCAAGTCTACATCCCCAGTCACAATCAATCCTGCACCTGCCACGGTGTACGAGCCACGCCCTCCTAGCGTCACAATGTGCTAAGCCGGGGTTTCGAACCCTCAGGCTACCATATACACAAACTACTCACCTCTAGCCGGCCGTAGACTCGTCCGTGATGCCTTTTCCTTTGAATTTAGCTCCCTCGTGCGTAGAATCTAGTCAAACCACAATAATTATATCAAATACAGGTCAAAGAATCATAACCCATTTCAATTTACATGAAATTCGTATAAATACACTAAGTTGGTAAAACCCGACTTTCGGTACGCTTCTCGAAAAATTACGAAAGTCACATATTCGGAACCCTCATCTCAATACGAGTCTAAGCATATCAATTTTACCAAATTCGGACTCCATTCGCCCATTCAAAACCTTGATTTTCTAAAGTTCAAGCCTAGGGTTAAATCTTCCATGAATCACCCCAAATTCTTCCATTTTCATGATATAATTGCATAATATTATCAATACTAATAAGTGTTTAAGTCCATAGTTGCTTACCTGATGATTTCCCTTGAGTTTCTCTTCAAAATCGCCCAAAACGCCTCTAAAGCCGAGACCGAAATGTGTGAAATGTTTCTGAAATTTTCTAACTTCTGATACACTTAACTCACTACGATTTTCGCTTCTGCGATACATGGACCACTCCTGCGGGTCCGCTTCTGCGGAAAGTCTTCCGCTCCTGCGGAATGTTCCGCTTCTGCGACCAAGAGTCCGCTCCTGCGGACTCGCCTATGCGACCCACCACCCGCTTCTGCGGACTTCTCCATTTCGCCTCTTGACCGCTTCTGCGGTCTACCCTTCGCTCTTGCGACGCCGCCTCAGCGGACATTTTTCCCCTTCTGCGTAAACAAACGCTCTTGCGCCTCCTCGTCCGCTTCTGCGGACTCGCTCCTGCGCCCCCATTTCCGCAGGAGCGAAAACAACAGAACCAGAACACTTCCCTGCAATTTTTCCATATTTTCTCCCGTTTGGCCATCCGAAAACACCCCGAGGCCCCCGGGACCTCATCCAAACACACCAACACATCCTAATTCCTTATTCGAACTTGTTCCAATCCTCAAAACACGTCTAACAACATCAAAACCCATAATTCACATCGAATTCAAGCCTAAATTCCTTAAAACATTCCGAATTACACAACCAATCGAAAACCAGACTAAACGACGTCCGAATGACCTGAAACTTTGCGGACATATTCCAAATCACATAACGAAGCTACAGATATTGTCGGAATTCCATTCCGACCCCCGGATCAAAATATCACCTACCATCCGGTTTTCGCCAAAATTCAACCTTCGTCAATTCAAGCCTAAAACTACACCGGACCTTCGAATTCAATTCTGATTGCTCTCCTAAGTCATAAATGATCCCCCGAAACTAGTCGAATCATCGGAATCCGGTTCCGAGAACTCTAACTCAATAGTCAACTCTTGGTTGAATTCCCATATTCAAGTTCCCTTCAAACATACTATTTGCTTCATTTTCAATCCAAATCACTTCTAACTCACCCGATATACTCTAATACTGATATAAAAGCATAAGATGTGTAAATGCAAGGTAACGGGGTGGTAATTCCTGTAACGACGGGCCGGGTCGTTACATTCTCCCCAACTTAAACAAACGCTCGTCCGCGAGCGGGTTAAGAAACATACCTGGAGTATCAAACAAGTGTGGATATCTACTTCGCATCTCATGCTCGGTCTCCCAAGTTGCTTCCTCCACGGGACGACCTCTCCACTGCACTTTCACTGAAGCTATGTCCTTGGATCTCAGCTTACGAACCTGTCGACCCAAAATGGCTATTGGTTCCACATCATAAGTCAAATCCTCATCTAGTTGTATCGTGCTGAAGTCTAACACATGAGATGGGTCTCCAACATACTTCCAGAGCATAGATACATGGAACACCGGGTGAACTCCCGACAAACTGGGTGGCAAAGCAAGCATATAAGCCACCTCCCCAACTTTCCTAAGCACCTCAAAAGGTCCAATGAACCTTGGGCTCAACTTTCCTTTCTTTCCAAACCTCATAACACCCTTCATAGGCGAAACTTTCAGCAACACCTTCTCACCTACTGAATAAGACACATCTCGGACCTTCCGGTCCGCATAACTCTTCTGACGCGACTGAGCTGTGCGAAGTCTCTCCCGAATCACCTTCACCTTGTCTAAGGCATCTTGGACTAACTTTGTCCCCAACAACCTAGTGTGGCCGGGCTCGAACCAACCAACTGGAGACCTACACCGTCTCCCATATAAAGCTCCATACGGTGGCATATGAATGCTAGACTGATAGCTATTATTATAAGTAAACTCCGCCAAAGGCAAATAATCAGCCCACGAACCATCAAAATTAATGACACAAGCACGCAACATGTCCTCCAATATCTGAATAGTACGCTCAGACTGTCCATCCGTCTGTGGATGAAATGTTGTGCTCATCTCTACCTGTGAACCCAACTCTCGCTGAAATGTCCTCCAGAACTGAGATGTGAACTGGGTACCTCTGTCTGATATAATAGAAATAGGAACTCCACGCAATCTCACTATCTCACGGATGAATATCTCTCCCAACCACTCTGAGGAATAAGTAGTACACACTGGGATGAAATGAGCTGACTTGGTCAACCTATCCACCACTACCCAAACTGAATCAAACTTCCTCGCTGTCCGAGGGAGTCCACTAACAAAGTCCATAGTAATCCTTTCCCACTTCCACTCAGGGATATCAATACGCTGGAATACACCACCAGGTCTCTGATGCTCATACTTGACCTGCTGACAGTTTAGACACCGAGCCACATGGTTCACAATATCTATCTTCATCTTTCTCCACCAGTAATGCTGCTTCAAATCCTGGTACATCTTCGCGGCTCCTGGGTGAATAGAATACCACGAGCTATGGGCTTCTTCCAAAATCAACTCACGAAGGCCATCAACATTGGGCACGCATATCCGGCCCTGCATCCGCAATACACCATCACTATCAATAGTGACATCTCTGGCATCATCATGTTGAACTCTGTCCTTAAGGACAAGTAAGTATGGATCATCATACTGGCGCTCTCGAATACGATCATATAAAGAAGAACAAGCTATTACACAAGCCATCACCCGACTAGGCTCAGAAATATCCAGCCTCACCATCTGATTAGCTAACGCCTGAACATCAACTGCAAGGGGTCTTTCCCCAACTGGAATATATGCCAAACTGCCCATACTAATAGCCTTCCGGCTCAAAGCATCAGCCACTACATTGGCTTTCCCGGGATGGTACAAGATAGTAATATCATAGTCTTTAAGCAATTCAAGCCATCTCCGCTGCCTCAACTTTAGATCTTTCTGCTTAAACAAATGCTGAAGGCTGCGGTGGTCTGTATATACATCACAAGATACACCATATAGGTAATGCCTCCAAATCTTCAAGGCATGAACAATAGCGGCTAACTCCAAATCATGAACAGGGTAGTTCTTCTCGTGGGGCTTTAGCTGACGAGAAGCATATGCAATAACTCTACCCTCCTGCATCAACACACAACCGAGTCCAACTCTGGAAGCATCACAATACACCGTATATGACCCTGAGGCTGATGGTAACACAAGTACTGGAGCGGTGGTCAAAGCCTCCTTGAGCTTCTGGAAGCTCTCCTCACATTCATCAGACCACACAAATGGAGCATTCTTCTGTGTCAACTTAGTCAACGGTGAAGCAATAGATGAGAAACCCCGAACAAACCGGCGATAATAGCTTGCCAAGCCGAGAAAACTCCGAATCTCGATAGCTGAGGAAGGTCTGGGCCAATTCTGCACTACCTCGACCTTCTGTGGATCAACCCGAATACCATCACTGGACACTACATGTCCCAGAAAAGTCACAGTATCAAGCCAGAACTCACACTTAGTGAATTTCGCATATAGCTTCTCTTCTCTCAACCTCCGCAATACCACTCTCAAGTGCTGTGCATGCTCCTCCTGACTGCGCGAATATACCCGAATATCATCAATAAACACAATCACAAAAGAATCAAGGTACGGCCGAAATACACTATTCATCAAGTGCATGAATGCAGCTGGGGCATTAGTCAACCCGAAAGACATCACCGGGAACTCGTAGTGCCCATATCGCGTCCTGAACGCTGTCTTCATAATATCTGAGTCCCTGATCTTCAACTGATGATAGCCCGATCGAAGATCAATCTTAGAAAATACACTAGCTCCCCGGAGCTGATCAAATAGGTCCTCAATACGAGGCAATGGGTACTTATTCTTCACTGTTACCTTGTTCAGCTGCCCGTAATCAATGCACATTCTCATTGTGCCATCTTTCTTCTTCACGAACAACACCGGTGCACCCCAAGGTGACACACTCGGGCGAATGAAACCCTTATTTAAGAGTTCCTGAAGCTGTTCCTTCAATTCTTTTAACTCCGCTGGTGCCATGCGATAGGGAGGAATAGAAATGGGCTGAGTGCCCGGCACCAAATCAATACCAAAATCAATATCTCTATCAGGCGGCATGCCTGGCAGGTCTGCTGGAAATACATCCGGAAACTCCCTCACAATGGGGACCGAATCAAGACCGGGTGTCTCGGCCTCAACATTTCTAATGAAGGCCAAATAAGATAAACAACCCTTGCCAATCATTCGTTGGGCCTTTATATAAGAAATCACCTTGTCGGACACATAATCAGTCAAGCCACGCCACTCGATCCTCGGATTACCTGGAATAGCTAGAGTGACTGTCTTGGCATGACAGTCCAGAATCGCATGGTAAGGAGATAGCCAATCCATGCCTAGAATTACATCGAAATCTACCATGCCCAGTAGTAATAGATCAACTCGGGTCTCCAAACCCCTAATAGTAATAATACAGGATCGATATACCTGATCCACAACAACAGTATCCCCCACTGGGGTAGACACATGTACGGGCAAAGCAAGAATATCACGGGTCATACCCAAATGATATCCAAAATAAGTAGAGACATAAGAATAGGTGGATCCGGGATCAAATACGACAGAAGCATCCCCGTGGCAGACTGAGATAATACCTGAAATGACCGCATCTGAAGTACTAGCATCCTTCCTATTCGGAAGAGCATAGAAACGAGCCTGGCCTCCACCAGTATGATCCTCACCCCTGGGGCGACCTCTGGATACCTGGCCACCAGTCCTAGCTGACTGTGCTGGCGCTGAAGAAACAGGAGTAGAAGACGAAGGTTGATCCCTCCGCTGAGACCGCTTACGAAGCCACTGAGGACACTCTCTCCTGATATGGCCCAAATCACCGCACTCAAAACAACGGCCTGAAGATGGAAGAAGGGGCTGCTGAGGACCCCTCGCTACCGATGAACCCTGTGCCGAGGAAGCAGGAGCAGAGCTCTGAGCTGGAAGAGCACTCAGTGCAGGCTGACTCTGCTGACGGCTCTGCTGACCCTGATAACCCTGATGGCCCTGACGACCACGATCTGATGAAACCCCACTGGACTCTGCACGTCCAGACTGATGAGACCTGAAAGAACAACCTCTGCTATGCTGGGATTGGCCCCTAGACGGAGCACCACTATAACTGCCAGTACCACGAGGCCTCTTAGCCTCTCTCTCCTCCCGCTCTCTACGGCGATCTGTCTCAATATGGCGGGCAGCATCAACCACCTCCTCAAAGGTAACTGCTGAAACTCTCTCCCTGGTCATAAAAATACGGATAGGATAAATAAGGCCATCAATAAATCTCCGAATCCTCTCTCGGTCTGTAGGAACCATCCACATGGCATGACGGGCCAGCTGTGTGAATCTCATCTCATACTGATTAACCGAAATGTCTCCCTGCTTCAACCACTCGAACTGACGTCGCAACTCCTCTCTCTGAGACAGAGGCACGTACTTCTCCAAAAATACCGTGGAGAACTGCTGCCAAGTGAGGGGCACTGCCCCAGTGGGCCTACGCCTCTCAAAATCATCCCACTACTGAAATGCTGCACCTGTGAACTGAAAAGTAGTGAATAAAACACCGCTGGACTCTAGAATACCCGCGGTACGAAGCATGCGCTAACATCTGTCAAGGAAACCCTGGGCGTCCTCGCCCTCCGCACCACCGAATGTCGGAGGCTGTAGCCTCTCAAATCTCTCCAAACGACGCTGCTCGTTATCGGGCATAATTGGAACCATATAAGCAGAAGCTAGTGCAACGGGCGCAACTGGCTGAACTGGCTCGGGTGTGCGGGCCACGGGGGTCTAATTCCCTCCCCCTGCATGTGAAGAAGATATTGCAGCAGTAGCTGCAACTACCTGAGCCAAGCCTGTGCACACTGATAAGATCTGAGCCAAGGTCTCCCGAAGACCCGGTATCACAATGGGCACTGCCGGTGCCTGAACCTGAGTTGCCGGAACGTTTGCCGCTGGAATCTGGTCCTGAGTCTGGGCCACTGGTGCAGGAATCTGACCCTGAGTCTGGTCAGCTGGTGGGTCAGCAGGTGCTGGTGCTGCTGCCCTACCTCTACCACGACCACGGCCTCTGGGTGCCAATGGTGGTCGTCCGCCACGTCCGTTAGCACGTGTTCTCGCCATCTGCGAGAGAATAGAATATGGAAAAATTTAATTTCATGATAACACAAATCGCACGATATGAATCCAAAAAAATAAGGTTTTTCCTAAAGTTTTTGTAGCCCTCCGAGGATAGATGCGGACGTCTACGTACCGATCCGCGAAAGCCTACTAAACCAGCTCATGACTCGCGAGTCCTAATAACCTAGGCTCTGATACCAACTTGTCACGACCCAAATCCGGTCGTGATGGCGCCCAACAATCAAGCTAGGCCAGCCAGACCAACCATTTCTGATTACATCGAATACCAATCCCAAATGGACAACCCAAGAAGAATATATGAGTTTAAGAACTCCAATAATAATAATAATGAACAAAATACCGACACTCCCAAAGATCCGGAGTCACAAGTCTAGAGCCTCTAACAAAACCCAACAGGAATAGAGAGTACTGTATAGAAATACTCAAGTCTGAATACAAAATACAAAATAACAACTGGAAAGGAGAGGAGAAGCTAGGTTCCGCGAACGTAGGCAGCTACCTCAGCAACTCGGTATGACACTGCAAACGCTGGAAATGCCTGTCTACTGCTCCTGAGTACCTGAGTCTGCACACAAAAGGTGCAGGGAGTAGGGTGAGTACTAAGTACTCAGTGAGTAATAAATATATACAAGTAGCTGAAAATAAGAAATCCACATAATACCACATAATGAAGCTAAACTACAGTTCGATTCCTCCTACGAACTAGCATCAACAGTACAATACAGCTACCACAGAGTAATTCAACAAATAAAGATGCAATGCAAAACAAATAACCGCTACGGCGTGTAGCCCGATCCATTTAACGTCGACGGCACTCACTGGGGGTGTGTACAGACTCCGGAGGGGCTCCTACAGCCCAAGCGCAATACTGCTGTGGCGTGCAGCCCAATCCTCATAACAACCACTGCGGCGTGCAGCCCGATCCATCCTCAGTCCACATAAATCAAATAAGTCACAAAAACAGTTCATTCTTCTTAATTTCCAATTCCAATTCGTAATTTATGAAAAATACTTAACTTTTATTTAATTTGCAAAAACCGGTGACTTAACATTTCAAAAAGTGTGATTTCAATTTCCAGGACTGAGATCAATGATTTAAGCAAATATAGCTATCACATAAATATTGTCCTCTAAGGACGCTACAGGTCGGCACAAGGCCCCAAACAAGGCTTACCGCCCACAAATATATCAAATACAGTGTATTTCCAACACTAATAACATATTATTCATTTCCGGGATGGACCAAGTCTCAATCCCCAGTCACAATCAATCCCGCACCTGCCACGGTGTGCGAGCCACGCCTACTAGCGTCACAATGTGCTAAGCCGGGGTTTCGAACCCTCAGGCTACCATATACACAAACTACTCACCTCTAGCCGGTCGTAGACTCGTCCGCGATGCCTTTTCCTTTGAATTTAGCTCCCTCGTGCGTAGAATCTAGTCAAACCACAATAATTATATCAAATACGAGTCAAAGAATCATAACCCATTTCAATTTACATGAAATTCGCATAAATACACTAAGTTGGTAAAACCCGACCCCGGTACGCTTCTCGAAAAATTACGAAAGTCACATATTCGGAACCCTCATCTCAATACGAGTCTAAGCATATCAATTTTACCAAATTCGGACTCCATTCGCCCATTCAAAACCTTGATTTTCTAAAGTTCAAGCCTAGGGTTAAATCTTCCATGAATCACCCCAAATTCTTCCATTTTCATGATATAATTGCATAATATTATCAATACTAATCATAGTTTAAGTCCATAGTTGCTTACCTGATGATTTCCCTTGAGTTTCTCTTCAAAATCGCCCAAATCGCCTCTAAAGCCGAGACCCAAATGTGTGAAATGTTTCTGAAATTTTCTAACTTCCGATACACTTAACTCACTGCGATTTTCGCTTCTGCGATACATGGACCACTCCTGCGGGTCCGCTTCTGCGGAAAGTCTTCCGCTCCTGCGGAATGTTCCGCTTCTGCGACCAAGAGTCCGCTCCTGCGGACTCGCCTATGCGACCCACCACCCGCTTCTGCGGACTTATCCATTTCGCCTCTTGACCGCTTCTGCGGTCTACCCTTCGCTCCTGCGACGCCGCCTCAGCGGACATTTTTCCGCTTCTGAATAAACAAACGCTCCTACGCCTCCTCGTCCGCTTCTGCGGACTCTCTCCTGCGCCCCCATTTCCGCAGGAGCGAAAACAACAGAACCAGAACACTTCCTTGCAATTTTCCACATTTTCTCCCGTTTGGCCATCCGAAAACACCCCGAGGCCCCCGGGACCTCATCCAAACACACCAACACATCCTAATTCCTTATTCAAACTTGTTCCAATCCTCAAAACACATCTAACAACATCAAAACCCATAATTCACATCGAATTCAAGCCTAAATTCCTTAAAACATTCCGAATTACACAACCAATCGAAAACCAGACCAAACGACGTCCGAATGACCTGAAAATTTGCGGACATATCCAAAATCACATAACGAAGCTACAGGAATTGTTGGAATTCCATTCCGACCCCCGGATCAAAATATCACCTACCATCCGGTTTTCGCCAAAATTCAACCTTCGCCAATTCAAGCCTAAAACTACACCGGACATCCGAATTCAATTCCGATTGCTCTCCTAAGTCATAAATGATCCCCCGAAACTAGTCAAATAATCGGAATCCGGTTCCGAGCACTCTAACTCAATAGTCAACTCTTGGTTGACTTCACATATTCAAGTTTCCTTCAAACATACTATTTGCTTCATTTTCAATCCAAATCACTCCTAACTCACCCGATATACTCTAATACTGATATAAAAGCATAAGATGTGTAAATGCAAGGTAACAGGGTGGTAATTCCCGTAACGACGGGCTGAGTCGTTACATATGGCTTGTAGGCTGAGGTCCCCATCTTTTGGTATGACCTGATATCTCCCGAGTTGCCTTAATACCCTATACGGCGCATAAGGCTGAATGCTTTTAAAACCCATTATCAGAAAATGCGACCCTTCTGTTGGCATGTATATCACCTCGTTGAGGGGCAACCATCCGTATGCCTAATCAATCTGGCTAGCAGTCAACGATCGAAAGTATGTAATCCAGTCTTTTGATCCTTCTGGCAACTTAACTTCTTTTGTTCTCATATAAAACTCTTCAATGCACGTCTTTTCAGACGATCCGTAACTCGAGAACTGAGGGTGATGGCACAAATGTTCAATCATCCACATCTGGATAAGTAAATTGCATCCCTCAAAGAAGTCATGTCCTGCTTTACAGGATGTAAGGGCTCGGAAGATGTCAGCTACTATCATCGGTGCCAATGTGTTATTGTCTTGCATTAGGAGAGTACTGGCAATCCCGGCGACTCTTATATCAATATTTCCATCTTTCCTCGGGAATATAATCAATCCCAAAAAGGTCACCATAAAGGCGAATCGCCTATGTTCCTCCCACTTGACTCGGTTAGATTTATTGTAGAGTTTGTTCGTTGGGTCCTTAAAACCCCACTATGACCATATCTGCGGTAGATGAAATTCATAGTACAAAACCCGTGAGCCAAGTCTTCATTGTGAACGTTTCTTGCGATCTTTAGAGAATCGAGGAATCTATGCACTGTTATTACCCTTGGAGCCACCGAATATTTATATTTTAAGGGAACCTAGCCTTTCTCGATGTAATAAGCAATTTCTTCTAATGTTGGAGTGAGCTCAAAATCTGAGAAGTGAAGTACATTATGTGCAGGATCCCAACAAACAATGAGAGCCCGAATAATATCACCCCGAGGTATTATGTCCATCAACCCAGTAAGATCTTTCAGATATCTATTGACCCAAATTTGTCCCTCTTGGCCCAGATCTTTCCACCATAACCGCAACTCCAAAGGGATTTTGTTCATTAGAGAAAAGGGTTCATTTTGTATTGTGCTCATCCTGCACATTTATTAAAAGGCGATTTTATTCAATAAGGGAAAATATTTTGCCAAGACAATTTTTCATAAGCCTTTCCGGGATATTATTTTAAAAGGAAAAGACATGACTTCAAAGTGGCCATTTTTGCAAAAACAGCCTTCCGGCGTCCTTTTGGAACATTCGGCTATTTTAAAAAATAGCATCACTTTGATTTATTGAAAACTAAAATTTGATATTTTTTGGTCATTTTCTAAAAGGGGTGGTTGGACCCGTCAAGGGTTGCCTACATATCTCACCTAGTGGCGAGAATCAAACCTGCGTAGTTCGGTCAGATTATTTTGTGACCAATTATTTCAACCAAAATTATTCCACCTATTTTTTCAAACTTTGTTTTAAAATTTTCGGCAGCGTTTCGTCAATATTTTGATGTTTTTCTATTCTAAAATTCTCTTTCTTTTTGTTTTCAGGAATTTAGCCGGTCCGCATAACAATCCAGAATAAATAAATGCAATATATAATATGCTCAGTCTTTGATTCCTGGGTCACCTGTCCTAGACGGACCCAACTCCTGTGTTGAGTCCCCTAAGTTGGATATGATGCAAATAATCGTCCTAAATCTAGGCTCAATATCGTGATGTTTTCATGGTGCTAGACCGTGTACCCGAATGGACAACTCGGATCGAGGAGGGGGCTACTTACCGGGGACCCGCAGGGTCATCCGGCTTTGTAACTTATCCGGCCTCTATTTCTTATTTAGGGTACGACACTAACAGAAAGGGGAGTCTCAACCAGTAAGCACATCCCCGAAGGTGAGAAGAGAAGAGTTTTCGGCACAATTTTATATATACAATTCACGTAATATCAAAGCGGTAAACATGTAGCACATTGATCAAAGTATATAACGAAATCAAATAATATCAAGAACGACAATTTAATCAAGCTCGAATTCTTAAACCCTGAACCGAAGTTCTAGGTTGCTTATCCCTAACAGAGTCGCCAGAGCTGTCACACCTCCCTTTTTACTACCTTTTTTTCCCGAAGAATAAGGTATATACCGTTAATTACTAATATACCCCGGGATAGGATATAATAACAATAGGGAAGGAGTTTTTCCACTTTACGGACAATCGGAACTAGATTTATTTATATTTTAGAGTTGCCACTTGGGAATATAATAGTGTCCCAAGTCACCGGTTTAATCCCGAATCCGATGAAATTGACTCTATTTTAACAGTTTGCGAAACTATAAATCCGGATGAGGAATTCTGTTAACCCGGGAGAAGGTGTTACGCACTCCCGAATTTCGTGGTTTTAGCACGGTCGCTCAACTGTCGTTTTTGACTTATTTGATTTCTTTATATACTTTTACAAAATGTGAATGTCTCGTTTTGATATTTTAACGATTTGCGATATTGCGAAAATGCATTTCAAGTCACACCGCAACCAGTACACATGTGACTTTAATACGTTTCAGCTTCGCCGTGATTTAAGATTTGAGTCACATAAATGTGCACTCGTATTTTAGAATGTATATTTTAATAGTGCCTATAACGTCTACGCCTTATTATCTTTAGGAAAGACCGTGAAATTCGCTAAACGGTCTTCCCAAGTCTAACATTCTTATTAAAGTTCATATGAGGGACCCGTGTGTTTTCATTTTATACGAGGCTCATCCCGTTATTTTATAAGTCCAAACCTATCAAATACTATGTTTGCTATTTTTTTTTCTCTCCTAATTATGTTATAATGTTTTGGTATTTTTTCTGAATTTGATGTTATTTCGTCAAGGTCAGCTATCCATTTCTAGGCCTGGACTTGTAAACTGTATTAACATTCTATTACATGTAACTGGGTGTCACGACCCTAGTTCACCAATCGTGGACATGTCGTGATGGCACCCAGTCCCCACGACTAGGTAAGCCTAACACGTTGCGGAATATACCAGTTTATGAACATTAAATAAGAAATAGCGGAAAACGATATAAATAAGAATGTAATCTGTGCCGCTTGGCACATACACCCGTCAAACACACTATATAAACACCACCAAGACCCGGAATCCCACGGGTAACACGGACTAAAAGAAATACAACTGTGGCTCTATGTGTAAAGAGTATCTAAACAACAAGATGAAGGAAAAACATCTACTAGAACTATCAGAATAGAAGGATGGCCTCCGGATCCGCGGACGTAGCAGATCATACCTCGAGGTCTCCCAAGGTGCTGCTGAATCACCTAGTATGAGCCTGTCCTGATGTACCTGGATCTGCACAACAAAAGTGTGCAGAAGAGTAGCATGAGTACACCACGGCGGTACTCAGTAAGTGCCAAGCCTAACCTCGATGGAGTAGTGACGAGGAAGGTCAGGGCCCTACTGAGAGAACAATAATATAATGATGATAACAATAATAAGCAGTTTAAATAATAATGAATCTGAATGACGACAGTAAAGTGATTTCTGCAACCGTCTACAATGTAAGCTAGCAGCAAGTAAATAACTGAATAAAAACTCAATCAGCAAGTCCAGGACCTGTGGGAATCGAACCCACAGTCCCATTGACAGTACCTCTGGGTCTCCGGGAATCGAACCCGCAGCTCATGTCTCAATAAATAATCAATAACTCAGGATCTCCGGGAATCGAACCCGCAGTCAATAATCAATAACTCAGGATCTCCGGGAATCGAACCCGCAGTCCCTACCAATAACTCAGGATCTCGGGAATCGAACTCGTAGTCCCTACCAATAACTCGGGATCTCGGGAATCGAACCCGTAGTCCCTTCCAATAACTCAGGATCTCGGGAATCAAACCCGTAGTCCCTACCAATAACTCAGGATCTCGGGAATCGAACCCGTAGTCCCTACCAATAACTCGGGATCTCGGGAATCGAACCCGTAGTCCCTACCAATAACTCAGGATCTCGGGAATCGAACCCGTAGTCCCTACCAATAACTCAGGATCTCGGGAATCGAACCCGTAGTCCCTACCAATAACTTATCAATAAACTTCGGGTCTCCGGGAATCGAACCCGCAGCCCTTGGATCTCCGGGAATTGAACCCGCAGTCCACAAACACAACAAGTAAAGGAATACACAGAGAGAAATATAATATGCTTAACTATAACTCCACCGAGGACTAGTGCCAACAATTATCAAGAAGTTCAAGTAGGACAATTAGGCAATTAGACAGATAAATCCTACCTAATCATGCTTCCCTAACGAATACCGGGTAGATGTCATAATTTAATAAATTAAGAATAGGAATATCACGAATTTAACAATTCAAGTAAAGTGAGTTACAACAACCAGCGCATGTACACGCCCGTCACCTCGCGTACAAGGCATTTAAACTATCACATAATATCCTAGGGGTAAAGGTTCCCCCACGCGAGGTTAGACAAGCCACTTACCTCGACTCCGGTACAAAACCGCTAAGAGACAACTCTCTTGCCGCGAATGTCGGCCTCCACATGCGTAGTATCTGATAAAAATCAATAGAATCACATCAAAATAGGCCAATTGGGCATTACCCAACCAAAACAATTCAAAATACACCAAAACCCACAAGTTGCCAAAACCCGACTTTCGGTACGCTTCTCGAAAAATTACGAAAGTTATATATTCGGGTTCCTTATCTCAACACGAGTCCGTTCATATAAAATTTATCAAAATCGGACTCCGTTTGCCCATTCAAATCAAAGATTTCCTAAAATTTAGGCCTAGGGCTCAAACCCTCCATTAATCCTCCATTAACAGTGAAATAATCATGGAGAAACATCAAAATAAAGTTCTTATATTTACCTCCTTGATGAGACGAGAACAACACCGCGAAAATCACCTCAATCGGAGCTCTAGAACTCAAGATATGCCCAAAATACTAAACTTCTCGGTTTTAAACACTGACCAGGCCCATTTCCGCTTTTGCGGATAATTTTCGCATAGGCGGGACCGCTTTTGCGGTTCCGCATCCGCGGTCAAATTCCGCTTCTGCGGTTCTGACAGACACCAGCACTTTTCCTCGGCACGGAAATGAGCATAACTTCCTCATACGATGTCCAAATTCGACGATTCTTTTTGCTATGGCTCCGAAATTACGATACGGATCTAATGGTTCAAACAAAACTGAATTTGGAGATCATTTACCTAATATGGTACCCCTTTATGTTCAAAGAAGCAAAGGTTGAAACATCAAATAAGAGTGTGACCACAACCCGAAACACACCCGAGGCCCCCGGGACCCCAATCAATCATACCAACCAACCCCAAAACACATTACGGACTTGCTCGAGGCCTCAAACCACATCAAACAACTCTAAAACCAAGAATTACACCCCGATTCAAACTTTATGAACTTTGAAGTTTCCAACTTCTATTTCCGATGTCGAAACCTATCAAATCGCATCCGATTGACTTCAAATTTTGCACACACGTCCAAAATGATATATCGAAGCTACAGAAACTTTCGGAATTCCATTATGACCCTCGGATCAAAATCTCACCTATCAACCGAAATTCGCCAAAATACTAACTTTACCAATTCAAGCTTAATTCTACACCGATCATCACAAAAATATTCCGGACACACTCCTAAGTCCCAAATCACCTAACGAAGCTATCCGAACCATAAGATTTGCATTTTGAGTCCGATATCAAAATTTCCACTTCCGGTCAAATTTTCTCAAAAACCTTCAATTTTCTATCTTTAGCCAAACGACTCCAAAATGACCCACGGACCTCCGAATTCACTTCCGATCGCGCTCCCAAATCCGGAATAACCATACGGAGCTACTCCCAATCTCGGAATCCCAAACGGACATCAATAACACTAAAATGCATTTTAAGCCAAATTGATGCAATTTCTTCTAAAATGCTATCTTCCATAATATGCGCCAAAACGCTCCCGGGTTATCCAAAACCCGATCCAGGCATACGCCCAAGTCCGAAATCATCATATGAACCTGTTGGAACCTTCAAATCTCAATTTCGAGGTCGTATACTCAAAATTCCAATCCTAGTTCATTTCTTCAATTTTAAGCTTTGGAAATGAGAATTTTCATTTAAATTTGACTCCAAACTTCTTGAATTTTAATTCTGACCATACACACAAGTCAATATACTTGAGATGAAGTTGCTCATGGCCTCAAACTGCTGAATGACGCGCCGTATCTCAAAACGACCGGTTGGGTCGTTACAATCTCCCCCACTTAAACATACGTTCGTCCTCGAACGTGCTGAGAACTACACTGAAGTAGTCTGAAATCACCGGTTTAACATCTCATGCAACTTCCTGTGCTTCCACAACTCATTTGAGCACATTAGCTCGATAACTCTATAGATATACTCCTTTATTCGAGTAAATAAGCCATTAGACCCAATTCCAACATCCGGAATTTCCTGCCTAGCATGTTTCCATCATACGACCACAATATCATTCTTCACACGATGTACCCATACATGACTGCATAAATTTTTTTGAATTCACACTTTGCATCACTTTAGTCATGGGACCACAATAATATTCTTTAAATATAATAGTCGAAATTCCACAAATCTGATGCTCTCATTGCATCTCATGACCTACATGGGTCTTGCTCTAGCTTTTACAACACCGATACGACGGAAGAGATGTGCGGGAATTCATATTTAGTTGCCAAGTCAACAAATCATTCAAGTCTATACTTCTAACAAGATCCATTACCTTGTCCTAAACCAGAGAATGTTATTTTCCTCTATAATATACTTCATATAATCAGTTTGCACTGACCCCAAATCCCATAACCTCATCTCACCCAGTACGAACTGCTCAGCGATAAGCCACATCGGACATAATCAAAAGTCCCACAAGATGACACAATGTGCTAGTAATCCACTAATACGTACGTGATACAAAAGAAGGCGAACACTAGAGAGAACTATTCAGCTCTCACATAAACATGGGCCTCCTCAGAAAATAGGAAACATAACACATAAAAGCAATAATAGACACTGGAATAGACACCACATTGTTGCGGCATGCAACCCGATCCCAACAATATGCCCATGGCGGCGTGCCACCCGATCCCAACAATATAACCATGGCGGCGTGCCACCCGATCCCAACAATATAACCATGGCGGCGTGCCATCCGACCCCAACAATATAAAACTCACACAAGGAGTCATATGTCGAGCTGAATAGCTCGTCACATCAAAATACTGACTATCGATCATAAGCACACTAAGGTGCATGATATCACACACAATGAAACATATAGCGCTATAGGCTACAACTCAAGCACAACTGAGGTGCGATATAAGATCTGAGTCTCAAGAGCCATCATGCTCATATAACATCACCGCTGAGCGGAACCCCAACACATAAGGAACTTACCAAGCCGTCTCACACTCATACGGCACAATATATCTTTACATGAATTAACCAACCGCAAAATAAGACCGCGACTATCCCTTCATAAAGGGCGCATTGCTGGAAGAAACATAACTGGCCTGACGCAAGGCTCACTTCCACATTTAAATCTATCCACCGACCTTAAGTCTATCCTGGCCGTGCCAAGCTAAGTCAATAATGTTTCACATGTCTATAACCCAATAAGCAGAGTGCCCTCCAGGCATAAATTCTCAATTGAATGATATCACCAAAATCCTCATACTTGGTTTAAATTTCTAACCAATCAAGTGAATGCAAGTCACACCTATACAATCTTCTTGTGGGACAAGCTCCCACCATCTTCCGAATAATTAAACGGGCATGCACATTCAACCCACCGGCTACACTAACACTGAAAAGCGATCAGGAGTCCCTAACCGGGATGCAAAGCCTTTCTCACAGGACACCGACCTCAAATGATACCGATGTTAATACCCATCTTACTCAAAACACTGAAAGTCCTTTCCTGCTCATCCGAGCTCTTTATATCACATTTATTGACCAAACCGTGACCTTGGTCCTTACTTCAAATTTCATACTACTCACTGCACCCCACGTGCCGATATACGATACACACAATTTCCATCATAGCTCTAGAACTGACGATAGGCTAATACTTCATCACATAAGACCTTCCATTTAACTCACTACAGGAGAGCTATAACAACATACGGCGAATTCTCATAGCCATCGAATATGCAATATCTAAGTAGTGGTCCAAGCCACCATAACCTTTCCCGAGATCTGCCTACTCATAACAGGCCCCTAACAGACGAATACTTTAGAATAACATCAATCACCGCGGCCGACAAGTCTCAAATGTACCGCCACAAATCACATGCATAATTCGATCATGTTGCATGAACCGATCATTGACACCAATACGCCAACTCAGCTATGGCTGATCAATCTACTTCCTTCCAGGTTATCCTTGATTACCTTAGAAATGTTAATATCTTCCTTCAATACCTAACTGCTTCCAACCGCACTTACCCCGAGTGACCTTAAATCATGAGGCCATGCTATCTCAAGAACGACGACCATTTCATGTCTCTCAAATACTACACCACAAGTCAAAACATCATAGATCGTTTTTTTGCCTTTCTTCATAAGTTGCTTCAAAAGCTTGAGCCTTAACTGTACTTATAGACTCAGAATTATCAGGCACCACACTTTACCTCTTGAATTCACTAGGACCGCTATTGAGAACCATCCGGTTCTAACTTGCCCTAGTACGCAACCAACTCTACTGAATTTCTTTATAACATATGAATACCCTCTCGATAAAGCACCTAGCGGAATTACTTCCCGCGAAGCCTGCACCTATAGGAGGCATAAATCATGAATTTTTCCCTCAAGTTTGAACATGAGCCAGTAAGGCTAAACATAACATGCATTCAACAATACATATACTCAAATTACCACACATGGTCCTTTTCCCGTGGCTGCAATAACCAATTAATACGCTAGTATCCAAAATTCACGCAGGTAATTAGCCATGCGACCCAAATCATAAGCGGTGAGACTCTCCCACTAGCTCAAAGCCACCATTACACGACTCTCGAGCACATTAGAAACATTCACTCAAGTCATCTACTCTTATTCAACTGCAATTCACTTGAACCTACGAACATAATCACTTGTGCCCTATTAGCACTCTGACCCCATAGGGTATGACCTCATTCCGATACAACCAAACATTATCCCGCTCCATGCACCAAGCATTCTCTACCAACGACACCTTAAAACATACTATGATTCTCACACACCTACGAAGCACCATGTAGCCCTTGTCGAATATTTCCCTGGTGATAAAAAAATGTAGAGTTTATTAGGGACACAGGAACATCCAAAGTCCCAACATCATACCATACGAGCCTCAACTCTTGCCCATCCGCAAGTTTTCAAGAACTTTTTTTTTTTTTTGAATAGCACCTAAATACATCGCAGGCTAAATCTGATATGACACATGACCCATAATTAGATCGTTGATAGTGAAATCCTTTCACTTAGCACGAAGCCTTAAAGATACATTTTGCTAATCCATGACAATAGCCTTTATCACATGTACGTCTTCATCATAAGACAACCCAAGACATTGGTTTGGTACATGTCCTTCTTAAGACAGTAAAACTCATTTCCCCAGTATCTCTGATGGCTGAATCCTTCGCTAAATAGATATCTCATATGAACCATATAGTCTTTATTACCACCAACTATCTTTAGATCTACATCCACCTTGTGATTCTACCATTGCTGTGATGATTTGGCAGTTAAGTAAATCTTCTCACGACCGTACTATCAACCGAATGCCAGAACCTAGTGCACCCCCACGTGCACAATTGAAGGTCTCTCAGTTCTCTTGCATTATCGATATGGACGACACGCGGTAACAATAGATGAGTAAATTCTTGACTCCCTTGAGATCTCTCTGCAGCGTCACGAACCGTCGGCGCATACTTGATACCGAGTGCGCAATTTCAATACACGAGTGGATGCAAAAGAACATATGATATAGGCTCCAACTGAATAAATGGCGCACGATAAGGAATTCAAAGAATTGAAGAGTTTCCTAAACAGGTTACATAGCCCCTCGTAGATAAATACAGACGTCTCCGTATCGATCAGCGAGACTCTAAGTAACCGGTCTGTGTCCCGTGACTCCTATGAACCTAGAGCTCTGATACCAACTTGTCACGACCCTAGTTCACCAATCGTGAACATGTCGTGATGGCACCCAATCCCCACGACTAGGTAAGCCTAACACGTTGCGGAATATACCAGTTTATGAACATTAAATAAGAAATAGCGGAAAACGATATAAATAAGAATGTAATCCGTGCCGCTTGGCACATACACCCGTCAAACACACTTTATAAATACCACCAAGACCCGGAATCCCACGGGTAACACAGACTAAAAGAAATACAACTGTGGCTCTATGTGTAAAGAGTATCTAAAACAACGAAATGAAGGAAAACATCTACTAGAACTATCAGAATAGAAGGAGGGCCTCCGGATCCGCGGACGTAGCAGATCATACCTCGAGGTCTCCAAGTGTGCTGCTGATATCACCTAGTATGGGCCTGTCCTGATGTACCTGGATCTGCACAACAAAAGTGTGCAGAAGAGTAGCATGAGTACACTACGGCGGTACTCAGTAAGTGCCAAGCCTAACCTCGATGGAGTAGTGACAAGGAAGGTCAGGGCCCTACTGAGAGAACAATAATATAATGATGATAACAATAATAAGCGGTTTAAATAATAATGAATCTGAATGACGACAGTAAAGTGATTTCTGCAACCGTCTACAATGTAAGCTAGCAGCAAGTAAATAACTGAATAAAAACTCAATCAGCAAGTCCAGGACCTGTGGGAATCGAACCCACAGTCCCATTGACAGTACCTCTGGGTCTCCGGGAATCGAACCCGCAGCCCATGTCTCAATAAATAATCAATAACTCGGGATCTCCGGGAATCGAACCCGCAGTCCCTACCAATAACTCGGGATCTCGGAAATCGAACCCGTAGTCCCTACCAATAACTCAGGATCTCGGGAATCGAACCCGTAGTCCCTACCAATAACTCGTGATCTCGGGAATCGAACCCGTAGTCCCTACCAATAACTCGGGATCTCGGGAATCGAACCCGTAGTCCCTACATAACTCGGGATCTCGGGAATCGAACCCGTAGTCCCTACCAATAACTCAGGATCTCGGGAATCGAACCCGTAGTCCCTACCAATAACTCAGGATCTCGGGAATCGAACCCGTAGTCCCTACCAATAACTCAGGATCTCGGGAATCGAACCCGTAGTCCCTACCAATAACTTATCAATAAACTTCGGGTCTCCGGGAATCGAACCCGCAGCCCTTGGATCTCCGGGAATTGAACCCGCAGTCCACAAACACAGCAAGTAAAGGAATACACAGAGAGAAATATAATATGCTTAACTATAACTCCACCAAGGACTAGTGCCAACAATTATCAAGAAGTTCAAGTAGGACAATTAGGCAATTAGACAGATAAATCCTACCTAATCATGCTTCCCTAACGAATACCAGGTAGATGTCATAATTTAATAAATTAAGAATAGGAATATCACGAATTTAACAATTCAAGTAAAGTGAGTTACAACAACCAGCGCATGTACACGCCCGTCACCTCGCGTACAAGGCATTTAAACTATCACATAATATCCTAGGGGTAAAGGTTCCCCCACGCGAGGTTAGACAAGCCACTTACCTCGACTCCGGTATAAAACCGCTAAGAGACAACTCTCTTGCCGCGAATGTCGGCCTCCACATGCGTAGTATCTGATAAAAATCAATAGAATCACATCAAAATAGGCCAATTGGGCATTACCCAACCAAAACAATTCAAAATACACCAAAACCCACAAGTTGCCAAAACCCGACTTTCGGTACGCTTCTCGAAAAATTACGAAAGTTATATATTCGGGTTCCTTATCTCAACACGAGTCCGTTCATATAAAATTTATCAAAATCGGACTCCGTTTGCCCATTCAAATCAAAGATTTCCTAAAATTTAGGCCTAGTGGCTCAAACCCTCCATTAATCCTCCATTAACAGTGAAATAATCATGGAGAAACATCAAAATAAAGTTCTTATATTTACCTCCTTGATGAGACGAGAACAACACCGCGAAAATCACCTCAATCGGAGCTCTAGAACTCAAGATATGCCCAAAATACTAAACTTCTCGGTTTTAAACACTGACCAGGCCCATTTCCGCTTTTGCGGATAATTTTCGCATAGGCGGGACCGCTTTTGCGGTTCCGCATCCGCGGTCAAATTCCGCTTCTGCGGTTCTGACAGACACCAGCACTTTTCCTCGGCACGAAAATGAGCATAACTTCCTCATACGATGTCCAAATTCGACGATTCTTTTTGCTATGGCTCCGAAATTACGATACGGATCTAATGGTTCAAACAAAACTGAATTTGGAGATCATTTACCTAATATGGTACCCCTTTATGTTCAAAGAAGCAAAGGTTGAAACATCAAATAAGAGTGTGACCACAACCCGAAACACACCCGAGGCCCCCGGGACCCCAATCAATCATACCAACCAACCCCAAAACACATTACGGACTTGCTCGAGGCCTCAAACCACATCAAACAACTCTAAAACCAAGAATTACACCCCGATTCAAACTTTATGAACTTTGAAGTTTCCAACTTCTATTTCCGATGTCGAAACCTATCAAATCGCATCCGATTGACTTCAAATTTTGCACACACGTCCAAAATGATATATCGAAGCTACAGAAACTTTCGGAATTCCATTATGACCCTCGGATCAAAATCTCACCTATCAACCGAAATTCGCCAAAATACTAACTTTACCAATTCAAGCTTAATTCTACACCGATCATCACAAAAATATTCCGGACACACTCCTAAGTCCCAAATCACCTAACGAAGCTATCCGAACCATAAGATTTGCATTTTGAGTCCGATATCAAAATTTCCACTTCCGGTCAAATTTTCTCAAAAACCTTCAATTTTCTATCTTTAGCCAAACGACTCCAAAATGACCCACGGACCTCCGAATTCACTTCCGATCGCGCTCCCAAATCCAGAATAACCATACGGAGCTACTCCGAGTCTCGGAATCCCAAACGGACATCAATAACACTAAAATGCATTTTAAGCCAAATTGATGCAATTTCTTCTAAAATGCTATCTTCCATAATATGCGCCAAAACGCTCCCGGGTTATCCAAAACCCGATCCAGGCATACGCCCAAGTCCGAAATCATCATATGAACCTGTTGGAACCTTCAAATCTCAATTTCGAGGTCGTATACTCAAAATTCCAATCCTAGTTCATTTCTTCAATTTTAAGCTTTGGAAATGAGAATTTTCATTTAAATTTGACTCCAAACTTCTTGAATTTTAATTCTGACCATACACACAAGTCAATATACTTGAGATGAAGTTGCTCATGGCCTCAAACTGCTGAATGACGCGCCGTATCTCAAAACGACCGGTTGGGTCGTTACACTGGGCTTCTGAAACCCAGTATATACATGTGTCGTTATTCAGAAGCCTAAAAGTGAATTCAATGGAACATGGGCCTGTGTTTTCGATCGGGCCCAGAACAGACGGGAGAAATATAGAGTAGAATTGAAATTTCATAACAATTAAATAGACATTCAGTGGACAACAGAATAGATCAACAGAAGCCATTTTCATTTCATAAAGTACTTGAATACATGTTTATCAATATTACTTATGGACTCTAATTACTAATTAAATTTTAACAGGATACTTAAACAGTGATGATAATACTAACAAAATAGGTTTGAACTATTATTAATTACAATATTCTAACTTATATTTTTTGTAAGTTATTATTAAACGAGTTTGAATGATAAAACAACTTTAACTCATCTACTCATTTCCTTTTATATACTAATTATCAGGTTCTAATTAGCGAGGTTATTTGATTACCATTTCATATGTTATACTAGTTTCACTAGGCGAGTTAGATTTATATGTTAACCTGTTTTCAACCTAAGACTAATGATAACCGTATTTACTTATATACTACTACTACACTATACTATCGACTTATTTTGTTTCGACTGCATACAAGTGTCAATTATTACAAACATCCTAATGAATTACAGGAAATCTAAGGTGTGACAATTATAAAGTTAAAAGAAAAACATCAGCAGAATTCATCCAAAATAGCTCATGAGACTTTCACTTCTTCAATCAATTTGTAATTACATTTCCAGAAAAGAGATTGTACATGATTCACCAAAATAATCTTATGAGTATATGTCGGATGAAGAATAGTCAGCAATAGCAGCAATAGAGCAGTAGTAGAGTAGCAGACAAAGCAGGAAGTATAGCAGCAAAATAAAATCCCAAAGTTCAGCAGTTCAGGAAATCAACAAATAGGATCGAAGAGTTCAAATAGAATCCAGCAAAGTTGAAGAGCAATAGACTCTAATAGAACTCCAGATTAATTTCCCAAGAAGTCAACTAGAATTTTAGTATCTAAAGCTTAGAATCACTTTTTCTTAATTCAAAATCTGGACCTCACAGATCAAACCCTTTAATGTTCAACATCTGAATTTCTAAAATCCAACCTTTTTTTAGGCTAATTGATAGTCTATTTAGAGACAGGTTTTGGGTGAAATTTGATGGGGAAATTCAAATAACTTATTTCTAATCCCCTCCCTTTTATTTTTCTATTGTTTATAGTTTAATCCCCTGAATTATGTGTCGAAATGCCTTCCAGTCCTTGCTGGAAGGTTCTAGGTGGTTCTTTCATGTTCTATTAAGGGTGTTTTACTAAGCTGCCCTCACTTGCTAAGTGTAATTTCAATTCTGCCTTTTTGTTATGCCTCTTATATCCTTTATTTTGTGATTAATTACAAGAATACTAGGTAGTAAAATCTTTTCTATCCCTACGGGCTCTATTAAATCATCAAAAATGCCATTTATTGTTCTCTATTATACCCTTGTTATTTCCCTTTATTTACCCGACCTACTAAGGTCTGGGCAGACTAGGTTAAGTACCTATTTAACTAATAGCCACTTTCTTATAACATATTTAAGACTTAGCCAGATTTAAACCCCAAACCCCTTTCAATTTTAAACCCTTTTAAGAGACCCAAGCTTAATTAAAATGTAACCCCTTGTTAATACTAAGCAACTAATTAGAAATAGGTTTGCAAAACTAGCCACTTAACATTATAACCAATTCATGTCATTTCAGGAATAGCCACTTTAACAAACAGTTTTAATCCTTTTCAAAAATAGCCATATTTAATCATTTCAGGAATAGCCAATCTACTTTAACTTTCAGAAACTAACCCTATATCTTTACAACTATAACCAAACCATAAAAGCATCAGGATTCAGAATAATCTAACAGATGAAATCAAATAAATACAACCAATTCATGTTATATTGCACACATAGCCTTAATCATAAAATCAATTTCCAATCAACTAGAATTCAGAGAGAAGTTTTGATAATGGTTGAATCCCAATTAATCAAAGCATAATTTCAGACAAGGCATGATAAACAAATCACATAAAGAAGCATATTTAATCATGATTCATGTGTAATAATCATTTAAACCCTAAAAATACTAAAACAGACTAGGCATGTGTAAAGAAATAGAATATATCTTAAGCATGCAGTTAACACAGGCTAATAAGAATCATCAAGAACATTTACAGAAGGCAAATATGCATAGAAGAAGATAAATGGTAGGAAGAACTTAGCTTTTCAGTGTTTCTTTTCCTTTCTTTTTCTTTCTTTCTTTCCTCTTTTATTTCTTCTCTCTTTCGAGCTTCAGACGTTCTTGAAGCCTTGGAGTCTTCTTAATATCAAATCTTTTCGATGGGGCTTTATTTTGATGTTTTTGATGGGTAGGGGGTGGTCTGGGTGTTGTTTGAGAGGTTTTGGGGATGGGTTATGTTTTGGGTGCTCGCCGAAGTAGGGTTCCGGCGAGCTTCTTTGCTTTATTCGAGCAGTTCCGGCCTGATTCGAGGCTAGCCACCTAGATGAGGTGAAAGGCCTCTTTGAGATGGTCATATGGTGTAAAATTGGGAGCCTGGTTCATAATTTAGAGGTTTTCGGCTTGGGTTCCGGCGACCGGACTTTCATGAAGAAGGGGAATTTTGGTTTTCTGGGTTTTCATGGAGATTGTGGTGTGTAGGGGTTAAGGGTGAAAGGTTTGATGGTGGTTTGAGCCGGAGACGACCATGGTTTCAGGCCTATCCAGCCAGTCTCCATGAGAGACGAGATGAAGAACATGAAGAAATAGGCGGTTAGGTTTTCAGGTCTGTGTATATGGGTGTATATGCATATGTAATGAACGAGAGACTCCCCTTATATACCCCCTTAGTCTTGCGTGATCCTGGCCTTTGGATCAACTAGGATCAATGGCCAGGATTGCTTCTCTTAAAACGACATCGTTCCATTAAATGAGAGGCCTCCTTGTGTCCGTTAGATGTTAAAACATGGACGGCCAGGATTAATTCATAATGATACGTCATTTAGTCTTTAATGAGATTTGAAACTATCCGTCTGATCATTTCATTGGACGGTCAAGATTAACTTCCTACACGGCGTTGTTTATTTTTCTATTAGGCCGCCTTATGTAATCCGTTAAATTAATATCATCAACGATGAGGATTAGAATGCCCTACACGACGTCGTTTGGTTAGAGCTTGGACTGGCCGGCTGGTTAGCCACTTGGGCCTTTATATATTTGGGCCTGTATCCTTTGTATTTCAGCCCACATTTATTGTATTTTTGTATTTTTCTCTTGTATTTAATTATTTTCTTGGTATTTTTCTTTTGTATTTCATTTTCTCTTTTTGTATTTATTTCCAATTGTTATATTTATTTTATTTCCCTATTTTTCTTGATTTTTCTGGTATTTCATGATATTTTTGCCATTTTCTTTTGTTTTTATGGTATTTTTGTATTGTTGATGATTTTTTCTAATTTTCCATATTTTTTGTAACATAAGAATAAAACACACGGGGTCCCCATATAAATAATAATAAGTGATACATTCGGGAAGACCGTTTAGTAAATTCCACGGTCTTTCTAAAAGTATAATAAGCCGTTAGACGTTATAGGCACGAATTTTAAATATACCTTCCTTAATATGAGTGCACATCTAATATGACTCAAATCTTAAATCTCGACGAAGCCGAAACTTGTTAAAGTCACAAGCGTCTGGTTACGGTGTGACTCGAAGTACGTTTTCGCAACGTCGCAAGTCATAAAAATATTAAAAATGAAACATGCACATGTTGTAAAAAGCATATCGTGAAATCAAGTAAAGTAAAAAACGACAGCTGAGCGACCGTGCTAAAACCATGGAATCCGGGAGTGCATTACACCTTCTCCCGGGTTAACAAAATTCCTTGTCCGAATTTCTTATTGCGCGGACTGTTTAAACAGAGTCAACTTCCTCGGATTCGGTATTAACCGGTGACTTGGGACACCATTATCTTCCCAAGTGGCGACTCTAAAACTTTAAATAAAATCTCGTTCCGATTGTCCTTAAATTGGAAAAACTCCCTCCTCGTTGTTATTATATCCCTTCCTGGGTGTATTAGTAATTAACGGGTTATACTTTATTTTCCTTTTCGGGAAATAGAAAGGTAGTAAAAAGGGAGGTGTGACAGGGCATATATCCAATCAGGTTTTGGATGACCAGAGATTGTTTCGGTACCTATTGTGGAAACATTAAAATTTTGGAAAAATTTCATAAATTTAGGTTAAAATGTATTTTAATATTATCGATGTTCATTTGGAATTTCGAGCCTGGAAATAGCTCTGTATGGTGATTCTGGTCTTAGGAGCGCGTCCAGATGTGGATTTAGAGGTTAGTAGGTCATTTTGGGGTCATTTGGCGAAACATGGAAATTTGAAGGTTTTTGGTAAGTTTGACTTGATATCGGGGTCGGATTCCGATTTCGAAATTAGAGTAAGTCCATAATGCGAGTGTGACTTGTGTGCAACTATTAGGTTAATCGAATATAATTTGATAGGTTTCAAGAATGTAGAAGTTTGAAGTTCTAAAGTTCATTAAGCTTGAATTGGGGTGCAATTCATGGTTTTAACGTTGTTTTATGTGATTTGAGGACTCGAGCAAGTTCGTGCCATATTTTGAAACGTGTTGGTATATTTGGTTGAGGTCCCGAGGGCCTCGGATGGATTTCGGATGGTCAACAAATCAATTTTTGGACTAAGGGAATGATGGGGCAATTAGTATCTGGTGTAACCGTACCTGCAGGGTTTTGGCCTCAGGTGCGGAGCCGTAAAGCGGCCAAAAGGTGGTGCATAAGCGAATTTTGCTGGGGGAGGGTATGACCGCAGATGCGGTCAAGTTTCGTAGAAGCAAGACCGCATCTGGCCACGAAGAGCCGCATGAGCGAAGATGCAGAAGCGCTACTGGGCAACATATTGGGAGGGATAAGGACCTGAAGGAGGATCGCACAAGTGGTACTTTGGGCCGCACCTGCGAAACCGCAGAAGCGGTCAAGTGGCAGTTGGTGCGAGATGGCTCTGGGAGAAGGCTTTTCTAATAAGAGGGGTTTGGCCAATTTTCTTTCATTCTCTTGGTTGGGCGATTTTTGGGGAGCTTCGAGTGAGGACATTCATCATCTATGTCAAGGTAAGTAATTCCCATTAATTTCAAGCCAAATACATGGTATATATATGGATTCAAACATGAAAATTAGTAAAATTTAGAGTTTTGAAGAAAAACCTAGAAAATATGCATTTTTGAATTTTTGGCCACGAAGTTGAGCATGGAATTGGGAATAAATTTTATATTTGAGTTCGTAATGTTATGGGTAATGATTATCTTCACAAAATTTCAAAATTTGGGTACGTGGCCTCGATAGTTGATTTTATCGACATTTCGAGTGGAGTTGGGAAATTGTTTAAATCGATTTGTATAAATATTAGAGTATACTTTTATTGGTTTACATATTGTTTGACTAGTTTTGGAGCGACGGACATTGTTTTGAGTGGCGTTGGAGTCAGTTATGGAACTTTGGAGCGAGGTGAGTCTCATGTGTAACTCTATGAGGGGAAAACTACGCCTAAGTGATATATTTAATATGTGTAATTTGTTGTGGGGGCTATGTATGCACGACGTGACGAGAGTCCGTACGTAGTTAGATTCATGTTATTGTCCGGGTTGGACGCCATGCTATACTTGTACTATAGAGATTATCTTTGCAAGTTTATTTTTTTTATTTCGCATTACGACTTTAGACTAGACATGCGTAATTGATAGTCTTGCTATTATAAAGATTTCGCAAGTTTCATGATTTGCCAGAGTAATGGTGTTCCTCTTATGGATTTCTCACGCGCTACACGTTTAATTGAACGATTTCCCCTAAAAATTATAACTCACATGTTTATTCGTGTGTTATAACTCACACACTGCAATTCATGTTACGATCCGCAGCCAACAAGGTCTTCTTTAGAGTTATTTATATTTTTCATGTCTAATTTGTATTCTAGACAAATGTTGTATTTTATTTTACTTCCTAGTTGATGCTCATGCACTTGTGACGCTGGGTTTTGGGCTGATTGCTGGTTATTCATTAATGTAGTTGTGAAAATATTTTCTTTCACATTTGTAAATCCCATTTAATACTACGTAATTAAAAAAGTCATGATTTTAAATACTAATACGAGTAGTTAAGATAATCATTTATTATTGGCTTGCCTAACAACGATGTTAGGCATCATCACTCTTTTAATGGCTTTTGTTGCTATTATTTTTCTATTGCTCCATTTTTTACGTTCTTGAACCGATAGTATCTCAAAAACAGTTTCTACATTCATAGGTAAGGGTAAGGTATGCGTACACACTACCCTCCCACTATCCACTTGTGGGATTTCACTAAGTTATTGTTGTTGAGGATTATGGTTTGTGATAATGATACTGAATGTCATCAATAGAGATTCCGCATATACAAGATTAACAAGTTTGTTTATTTGGTATTATTGGGTATTTTTAATAGTTTTTAGAACTTATGGGTATAAGTGATATTTCATTTTTTTTAAAAAAGTGAAATATATTTTAAAAATTTATGTCCAAACAGATTTTTCATTTACAAACCAAACTTTATCCAAATTAAAATTTTTAAAATAAATTTGAAAATCTATGATCAAACACTAGCTACACTTCGAACCGTTGGTTGAAACTTCAGATCCGATGGTTTGATGTTAGATTTTAAAGTAGCTAAAATTTAGGCCTCATTTGTTTGCACTTAATGGAGGTCTGAATCTTAATCATTCAGATCTCAGACATTAAGTGCGTTTGTTTTTAAAGTCTGAATCTTAATTATTCAGATCTTAATCATTAAGTGTGTTTGTTTTTTTTACTTAACAACCACTTAATGGGTCTGAATAGGTCTGTATGATTAAGATCTGTAACACAGACTTAACTTCATTAAGATGCTATCACATATTCATTATTAATTGCCGTCACCGCCTACCATTATCAACTACCACTATGCCGCCACCACCACCATACTCAACCACCGCCGGCACCGCCGCCGCCACCACCACCACGCCACCATCATCCTTAATCATAGCTTCCACCATTATCGACCATCACCATCCACCATCCCACCACTCCGACCACCATCATTGTCACTCGCATTCAATATTTATCCAACTCAACTACCACAACCAACCACCTCATCACCATTAACAACCGCAGTCAGCACCGCCTATCATTATAACCTACCACCACATTCCTCAATCACAAACCACCACTCGCCGTTCTTAACTATCACTACCTACCACCACCATCATCAATTATAATTGCCACCACTACCAATCACTACTAGCAACTAGCATGAACCACCATTATCAACCAAAACTACCACCAACCACCGCCTTTAGTCGGCATTCACCCATTAACCATCACTACCAACAACTTTCATATTTTAAACTATATATTTTATTGATAGAATATTAGATTTTTTTCAAATAAAGATAAATTTTATGCATTCAGATGTTAAAAATCAAACAGTCTTAATTTTTGGTATTCAGATCTTAATACACATCTTAATATATCCAGATGTGTATTCAGATTCAGATGACTTAATCTTAATACACATAATTCGGCTATTATTTAAACCAAGGCTATTTGTGCACTCCATGAATAAGTGGCCGCCCAAGCTAAATGGTCCAAGTAATTCGATCCTAGAGCAATTTAGTTTCCCGCCCAAACATTTCATCTTCTCAACCAAAAAAAAAAAAAAAAAGAATTTAAAACTTTACGCTCCATCTTTTTCTTCCTGTTTGCGTCCAAATTGGTTAGCATTTCGCTTACAGTTCCACTGAAGTTTATTCTCTAAACCGGTGGTCGATTCAGTCAAATTTTTCCGAGCTTTCGACGGTCATCTCCGTGCAATTCGTCGCTGGCAACAGGTAGTAGTGTGTGTAACCAGTGAAGAATAGGTGTAAAAATGGAACCGCCGGTCGCCGAAAATTTGATGGCTGAATCTCCTCGTCATGGATCTAGAACTCCAAGGCTATTCATTAAAGAGATGGTCATGCGAAACTTCAAATCTTACGCTGGCGAACAGCGTGTTGGCCCCTTTCATAAGGTTAGGGTTTATTTTTCTTTAGAAAACTCTGTTTCTTCGTAATTGAATGTGTAGGAAACTAAATTCGTCTTATTCTCAGAGCTTTTCGGCAGTTGTTGGTCCTAATGGTAGTGGCAAGAGTAACGTAATTGATGCAATGTTGTTCGTGTTCGGAAAGCGAGCCAAACAGGTAAGATACGAGTAACTTAAAAGCAATTTCAATGTTTTGACTCATATAATTTTTGTATTCCATGAGTTGTTTCATCCGAAAATTTAAGCTATTAGTATTGGTTTTAATTGTTTAAGCTTTTAGATGAGTTGATTCACACAATTCAACAATAGTAACACACTACATTGATCTCGATGCACAATTGAAATATCATTTCATCAAATGTAACCCTTTTTCATTATGAAAGCAAGCATTAGCTATGCTACTGAATTTGATCTACTACTAAATGCTGAAAACCATTATAATTGCTTCAGCTGGTTGAATTCCAATGTAAAACTTCTACTCTTAGCTTGTTAACCTGGCAGTCATGGAATATAGTTGTGTACAATGGCGTAAATATTTACGTTTTCTTATTTGGTTGTTAACTGTGCAGATGCGTCTTAATAAAGTCTCAGAGCTCATCCATAATTCAACTAATCACCAGAATTTGGAGAGTGCTGGCGTGTCTGTTCATTTCCAGGAGATAATAGATTTGGTACCTTCTTGTTTTCCTCTTGCTGAAATGGCCGTTTAGAGTTGCAGTTTAAGTTTTGATTTAAGTGTTTCATTTTTTTGATTAAAGAATGGCGAGGCATATGAAGCTGTTCCTGGAAGTGATTTTGTGATTACACGTGTGGCACTCCGAGATAATTCCTCTAAGTACTTTATCAATGACCGGTCAAGTAACTTTACAGAGGTCACCAAGAAGCTGAAAGGGAAAGGTGTCGACTTGGATAATAACCGGTTTTTGATTCTGCAGGTCTAAATTTTTATCACTTGCTTGAAGTTAACTTTGTGAATATTGTTCGATTATAGGGGGGTTGAAGTGGTTGGATTTTTGCAGGGTGAGGTTGAGCAAATATCACTGATGAAGCCAAAGGCACAAGGAGCCCATGATGAAGGCTTTCTAGAGTATCTAGAAGATATTATAGGAACCAATAAATATGTTGAGATGATTGAAGAATCATTTAAGCAGTTAGTTTTCAACCCATATCTTAATCACTGTTATTGTTGCTATGGTGTTGATATTTTTTGAACTGCCTAAGAAAGTCCAAAACATGCATTTACTATTTGTTAATGATCTTGTAGGCTAGAATCCCTCAACGAAAGAAGGTCTGGCGTTGTTCAGATGGTCAAGCTAGCAGAGAAAGAAAGAGATAACTTGGAGGTATATTTAGACCATTATGAGATTCCTGTTTCCTTAAGATTAATGAAAATTAATTATACTATCTTGGCTTCATTTGTCAGGGTGTGAAGAATGAAGCTGAAGCCTACATGCTTAAAGAATTATCATTGTTAAAATGGCAAGAGAAAGCAACAAATTTGGCTTTTGAAGATAATTCAGCTCGAATTTCGGAGATGCATGAGAACATTTCTGGACAGGAAAAGAACCTTAAAATAGAGAGGTGGGGTCTTTTCTCACAAAAGGTTGAACAAATGCAAACGTTTGGTATGTGTTATAGTGAAAGCTAGTGGAGCTAATTACTGGCTTATTTTAGGGAGAAAATTCGAGAAAGTAACAAAACATTGAAGGAGCTTGAAGCGAAGCATTCAAAGTATTTACAAAAACAAGAGGTATGGATAAGAATTGCATATATCCTTTGGATCTTCTTAATATAATTTGTTTTTTCCCTGGGACTGTGCATCTGTTAAATGTTTTGTTTTTAGAAATTCGCATTATGTTATTCTCCTACTCATTGATTTTGAGCAAAGAATCTTGAGCACCTTGCTTTGAATCCCATTTTTTGTTTGAAATTTTAGGAGCTTGATAACAGTTTGAGGCACTGCAAGGACGAGTTCAAGGAATTTGAGAGGCACGATGTAAAATACCAAGAAGATTTAAGTCACCTGAAGCAGAAGATAAAGAAGCTTAATGATAAAGTGGATAAGGTATCAAAAAACTGAAAGTTGCTTTGCAGAAATATATAGTAAATGTATGGTAATAAGAATAACTGTCTCTGTTTGATTAATGTACATCTCTTGTGTGTTTTCTTGGATGTTAGGATTCCACAAAAATTACTGACCTAACAAAGGACTGTGAGGAGGCAGCAATTCTGATTCCAAAACTGGAGGAAGATATTCCCACACTACAACAACTTTTGGTGGTTGAGGAAAAGATCTTAGAGGAAATTCAGGATAATTCTAAAGGTAGAGTATCTTCAGCCAGGATTGCTTATGGGTTTAAGTTTATGATACTTTGAAAGTTGTTTTGCTAACTCATTTTGAAGCATGTTACACAATACTGTCTGGTTTTGGCAAAATTAATGTGCCTCTTATAAAAGCGAGCTCTTTATGTTGTGCTTTAGTAGTACATATGTGATGGTATCATAAACAACTGGTTTGCCCATTAAGGTTTCATATTTCCTTTTTCATAGTATGACATCCCTTCTTTGGTGGTTTTCCTTGGAGTAAATCTTTTTGCCTTGATTAATTGGCATCATTGTTTTTGATGTTTTTAGCTGGTGAGTTGGATGTTGAATAAAAAAAGTTGGTGCACAGAATTAATTTTTTTTGTTGCATCAAACTGCTCATATTTTTCCATCAGTTTTAGCCTTAGGCATATATACTGGTCTCATTCTTGTATGATGTTGGTGAATAGTTGAGACTGAGGTTTTCCGAAGTGAGCTTGCTGATATTCGTGCTGAACTTGAGCCTTGGGAAAAACTACTAATCGAGCACAAGGGAAAACTTGAAGTTGCATCAACTGAAAGTAAACTTCTGACTGAAAAGGTATATTGCCAATTTACATTATTTAAGATTGTTCTTTCTTATTTATTTCATACTCTGACAACTATCACTGTAATTTGGTTCACGTATCTCTTAAGCAATCTGCATTTGTCAACTAGAGCAGCAGGAAATCTTTTACTTTGAGCTGCTTTTCCCAATATGAAGGAGTCTGTTAACGTTAGTAAAATATACTGTCTTCCTGTACTCGTCCGGATGGTGTTTGTTTCTTTCATGACTAGGCTGTGAAAGTGCGGGTGAAAAGATTTCCCACTAAAATCTCGTTAATTAGATCGCGTAGTACATAATTAGACTTCCACCCGAGTACAAAACTGATCCATACCCTCTAAAATTGTTTTTTCTTGGCAGAGCTTTATACCTCCGAATACATCTAAGATGTGGGGAAAAGAAACTCAAAGCAGCTTTGGGCTTGATGAGCAATGTGATAAGTTTTTTGGCTCAATAATGGCCAAAAGTTAGTGGTCAGGGTATACAAACTGAAAACGTAGAGATTTGCAAAATACTTTTAATCTATGTCTAACTGAATAATCTTAAGATGTGAGGCAATATCAAGTCCTAAATGCATTCGGTTGGTTGATAAATTTCATATTTATGATTGTTTTCTTATGTTAAACCGCTGCATTAGTTAAGTTTGCTGTAGATTATGTCATTTATTGGTAATTGCTGTTTATTTATGTCAGCATGAGGCTGCTCGTGCTGCTTATGTGGAAGCTCAAGAGCAGATTGTTGAAATACAAAAAAGACTAGAGATGAAATCGACAAGCATAAATGACGCCAGGAGTGAGCTTGAGAATCTGAAGCTTAAAGCATCTGAAGCTCGGAATCTGGAACAAGTATGCATTAGGAGTCTGCCATTTTTCATTTTTGACCATTTTTCTGATGTCTTCAGAGCTCTCATGATGCATCGAGTGATTGCAGGATTGCCTTCAAGAACAAGAAAGATTGATTCCTCTTGAACAAGCTGCTCGACAAAAACTTTCAGAGCTTTTATCTGTAATGGAATCTGAAAAGAGTCAGGGATCAGTTCTTAAAGCAATATTGCATGCTAAGGAGGCAAATCATATACAGGGTATTTATGGTAGAATGGGTGATTTGGGTGCTATTGATGGTTAGTGTTTCTGGTTCTTGTTTAATACTTGCTGATAGTCCTTCGATTTCATGTGTTTTCTTTCATTTGGAGGCTAAGTTAATGAAATTACAGTGCAAGCTCCTGCATTAGATTTTAGTGGTGATGAGTAAACATATGAAGCTGGAAAGTAGGGGATAATTGGGGACATTTATTTTCGCCACTTGCTTACTTTACTATAGCACAATGTCTCTGCTGATAATATATTAATTTTATTTAGTGCTTTAATCTGCTTTCGTTCATCTTTGTTTTTTTGGGTTTCAGCAAAGTACGATGTTGCCATATCAACTGCTTGTCCTGGACTAGACTATATTGTAGTAGAGACTACTGCAGCAGCACAAGCTTGTGTTGAGCTACTTCGCAACAAAAATCTCGGTGTTGCAACTTTCATGATTTTGGTAGATTCTCCTCTTAAATTAAGTGGTTTCCTAGTGGTTGCAGATATCTTTTTGTTTGTTTGTGATTGGTATAGTTTCTTTCTATTATATAGGCTTCTCATCTCCTTGAACAAAGAGATGTAGGAATCAAATATTTTCTGTCATATCAATAGTGTCTCTGATTCTTGCATTTGTGTTATGCAGGAAAAGCAAACTGCTCATTTGCCTAGAATCAAACAGAAAGTAAGCACGCCAGAAGGGGTTCCTCGCCTTTTTGATTTAATTAAGGTCCAAGACGAGAGAATGAAACTTGCATTTTTTGCAGCACTAGGAAACACAGTTGTCGCCAAAGATATTGATCAGGTGAGGGTTAAATAACCGTGCCTTAGAATCTTCATTTGTTTTTCATAAACAGGATATTCTGTTGTGAGGATATCTCTAGTCAAGAATTCTCTATGGTCTGTAAACAACTGAGCATAAAAGTTACTCCCAATAAATTCTTCCCCTAATTCCATAATGGCAATCAGCAAACAGATTTACCCAGAAAGTGTGACATGAAATTTTAAGTCTGTTACTGAGATATCTATGTCACGTAGGTATATTGTCCATGTAGTTCCATAATTCATCAGAAACTGTTGCTCTAAGCTCTGTGCCTAATGTTACTTTGCAGGCTACACGTATTGCCTATGGTGGGGACAAAGAATTTCGGCGCGTGGTAACTCTTGATGGAGCCCTTTTTGAAAAATCTGGGACAATGAGTGGTGGTGGAGGTAAGCCACGAGGTGGGAAGATGGGCACATCTATCCTAGCTGCTAGTGTTTCTCCAGAAGCTGTGTCCAAGGCGGAAAATGATCTTTCGACATTGGTTGAAAGTTTGGAAAATATACGGAGAAGAATTACTGATGCAGTGAAGTGTTATCAGGCCTCAGAGAAGGCTGTTACTCAACTTGAGATGGAATTAGCAAAAAGCGTTAAGGAGGTCTGAGCTGCCCCTGGAGTTGTGTTGTTCTTGTTATGGTTATTGCTATTATTTTCTTCTATTCCTTCCTTAATATTTTGCTCCTGCATCAAAAGTTAACTCAAGCTTTTCCCTGAGATAGATTGACAGCCTAAAGTCCCAACATAATGATTTGAAAAAGCAACTGGATACCTTAAGGATTGCCTCAGAACCCAGCAAGGAAGAGGTTAGTAGATTGAAAGAACTCAAAAAAATAATGTCTGCTGAAGAAAAGGAAATGGACAGGCTTACACAAAGTTCACAACAGTTAAAAAAGAAGGTAAAATTATGCTTAATTTCGGCACTTTTGCAAGACGCTTCTGTAATTACTTAAAGCATGGCAAATGGCAAAGCTGTTCAAATCAAGTTTTAATTGCTTCAGGCTTCAGAACTTCAGAATAAAATAGAGAATGCAGGTGGTGACCGCTTGAAAAATCAAAAGGCAAAGGTTACCAAAATTCAATCTGTAAGTGGACATTGACCTTGTGCATGTTGAATTGCATACTGGACACAATTCATGCTACTTTTACTTTTATTTCTTCTCCAGGACATTGATAAAAAAGGCACGGAGATCAACCGCCACAAAGTTAAGATAGAAACAGGACAGAAAATGATTAAAAAACTCACAAAAGGGATTGAGGAATCAACAAAAGAGAAGGAAAGACTGGTCGCCGAGAAAGAGAAGTTGCTTTGCACTTTCAAAGAGATTGAACAGAAAGCTTTTGTTGTTAAAGAGGACTATAATAAGATACAGGGGGTAAGAAAATATCTGCATTTACTCTCGGCAATTCCTGATTATACAGGTTAAGTTAAAATTCTCTATAATTCTCTCATTTTTTTCCTTTAATGTCTTTTCTTGATTTTCTAGCTTATTGATCAGCACTCTGGTGCTCTGAATGATGCTAAAAATGAGTATGAAACTCTGAAGAAGACTGTGGATCAATTGCGTTCGACAGAGGTTTTGTGCCAGTCTATATAATGTTTTCTCCCTTCTGGCTTCTCTATTCAATGAGTTTCTAACCGCTGCAACTAGAGCTGCAGGTAGATGCTGAGTACAAGCTACAAGATATGAAGAAGGTCTATAAAGACTTGGAGCTCAAAGGGAAAGGATATAAGAAAAAGCTCGATGATTTGCTTGTTGCTATCTCGAAGCATATTGAGCAGTAAGCTGGATTAATTTCAGCATGCTGATATATTATTATTTTCTGGGATGCTGTAGCTTTTATATCTATCTAATACAGTTATACTCATCCTTTGTTTGTATCATTGTCAATACATATAATTGTTCATCTTGGTACAGGATTCAAAAGGACTTGGTTGATCCAGAAAAGCTTCAAACAACTTTGAGGGATGAAACTCTTGTTGAGACTTGTGATCTTAAGAGAGCTCTAGAGATGGTTGTGATTCTAGAAGCACAACTGAAAGAGTTGAACCCAAATCTCGACTCAATCTCTGAGTATGCATCAGTCGACATTTATATGCAGTAAAAACTTGTAGCATAACTGTTTCTCTTTATATACCTATGCTAATCATTTCCACTGTCACCAGGTATCGGAGCAAAGTATCTGTGTACAATGAGAGAGTTCAAGAACTAAATTCTGTTACCCAAGAGCGCGACAATATAAAGAAGCAACATGACGAGTTGAGAAAGAGAAGGCAAGTATTGTTTAACGTTAGAATGTCTATTTCAACTTTTGGATGCCTCTGCTTCTTTGCTTCATTAGCTTACAACATTTGTAATTATAATTCAGGTTGGATGAGTTTATGGCGGGTTTTAATACCATATCGTTGAAGCTTAAAGAAATGTATCAGGTCCTAACTGAACTTGTCTACTTCTTAGAAAGCTTTCTACTTCTGTCTCGAGTTGAATGTCATCTACATGTTGAGAAGTGTTATTTGTTCTAGACTGATGAAGTACATATTACATGCAGCCTGGATATCTTGTTAGGCAACCTTGTGATTGCAGCACATCTGCTGGTCTTATAATAGTAGATGTAAATCCTTGCTCTCAGGGCTTTGGTTCAACAGCAAAGGGTAGTAAAATTGGGGATGCGTGTTAAGACAACATATCATGAATTCAAATACTAGCTATTGAACCTAGTATTTAAGTGATAAAGGTAGAGAGGCAGACCCATCCACCAAATTTCAAAGTTAAAAACAATGGATTTCTCTATTATAAAAGAAAGAAGGTGGATCTTATTAGTTCCAATCTTTTCTTCACCCCCACACTACTTGAACTTTTCATCATCATAGAGCTTGGCTTGCATTTCTGCTGTTTGATATTGTTAATAGTTGTATAATATAAAGCACATAAATAGTATGTACATATTGGTGATGAATTATGGAACAAAATGAATGATGTTTCATAGAATTTCATATGTTTAGAGAAATCTCTAGCAATTGGGTTGATGGGGATAAGGAAATTCAATTTTATTAAGCTATTATTCCTTGTAGACAAATATCATTATAGTTTATGAGCAAAGAGTATTGTGTGAATGTAATGATAAGAGAAATTTCGTTGGAATGGTAGACAATTGTAGAAAGTAAAAAAGGGAAGGAAATAGAAACTTGACATTCAAGTTATGGATATTAACAGTGAAGATTCAGATAATAGTACAAGAAATAGTTAGATAAAAAAATCTCTTAAGTGAATAGAAAAATTACGAATTCTTAACAGACTTTTCTTTGCAATACTTACTTTATCATTAGTATTTCTATAGTGATTGTGCTTGTGATTTGGCATTTCAAAAATTTACCCAAGCATATAATGGGCGGGGGTTCAAATTCATATAACACAATTGCTTGACATAAATATTCAAATTACTCACATGCTTTAAAACAGGCAGAATTTTATGTGTTTGCTTACACTAATATTACATTGTGGCCGTCCCCAGATGATCACCCTCGGAGGTGATGCCGAACTGGAGTTAGTGGACTCTCTTGATCCGTTCTCTGAAGGCGTCGTTTTCAGTGTCAGACCACCAAAGAAGAGCTGGAAGAATATTGCTAACTTATCAGGTGGTGAAAAAGTAAGTTTCATACTTATGTGTTTGGCTTTGGTTTGATTATTACAACTGTATAGCGGGCAACTTCATATAACGTCAATTTCTAATTTCAGACCCTCAGCTCATTGGCTCTTGTTTTTGCACTCCACCACTATAAACCTACTCCGCTTTATGTAATGGATGAGATTGATGCTGCTTTAGGTATGTTTCTTCATTTTACATTGGCCAATATAGAATGGTTAAATGATACACTAGTCACTCATTGATTGTGTGATGATTTTTGAAGGGATTTATAATGTCCGAGGCTACTTTACCCATTACCTTAAGGTTTTAGATTGGACGCTCAAATCTTTTACTTGATCACGTTAGCACAATTGTTTTCTCTCCTTATATTATATTTTTGTGGGATTCTTTCTTTCAAATCAGCCAATCCAGCCACTAATATTGCTCCAAGCCCATTTATTAGCTTGTTGAGCCTAATATTTCCGAGCAATTTATACTTTATACCTAAACAACAACAACGATCCAGTATAATCCCACAAAGTGGGGTATGAGGAGGGTAATACGTACACATGCCTTACCCCTAACCGAAAGGGCAGAGAGACCGTTTCCAATTGACCCTCGGCTCAGGAAAAGAAAAGAAAAACAAAACAAAAGAGCATTAGCGACTCTAGCAGAAATTACATAAATAATTATCTAAACATAAAACTATAAATAAAATGGCATGCAATAACATCAACCAGTGACTACCATAAGAGGTCACAATATAATATACAAATTATCTATGGAAGGCCCTACCAAACCCCACCCATCCCCCGGAAAGAAATACGAAAAATTCTAGAAGCCCCTATCCTACAACTCTGATACTAGACCTCAAGACTATCCTATCAAGGGCCATGTCCTCGGAAATCCGCATTCTAGCCATGTCTTGCCTAATCACCTCTCCCCGATACCTTTTAGGCCTCCCTCTGCCTCGACTCGTGCCAACTACCGCCAGCCGCTCACAACTCCTCATCGGGACATCAGGGCTTCTCCTTCGCACATGCCCGAATCACTTGAGCCTCGCTTCTCGCATCTTCTCATCCATTGGGGCCACCCATATTTTCTCCCGAATAACTTCATTCTTAATCCTATCTAACCTGGCAAGCCAGCACATCTACCTGAGCATCCTCATCTCCACAACCTTCATCCTCTGAACATGAGAGTTCTTCACCGACCAGCACTCCACTCCATACAACATGGCATGTCTAACCACATCTGTATAAAATTATCTCTTGAGTTTTTGTGGCACTTTCTTGTCACACAAGACTTTTGATGCAAGCCTCCACTTCGACCACCCTCCCTATATGGTGAGTGACATCCCTGTCGATCTCGCCGTCCCTCTTGGCGATGACTTGAGATCCAAGCTTCACGTCCCTGCCTACTTCACTCGACTCGGTGCTAAACTTGCACTCCAGGTATTCTGTCTTAAACCTACTTAGTTTGAAACCCTTAGACTCGAGAGTCTGTCTCCAGACCTCCAACCTCTCGTTAACACCGACCCTCGTCTCGTCTATCAAGACTATATTATCAGCAAATAGCATACACCAGGGCACATCCCCTTGAATATAGCGAGTTAGAGCATCCATCACCAAGGCAAATAAGAGAGGACTAAGCGCAGATCCTTGATGAGCGGTTATACTTTATACCTACCTATTATAAAATAATTACCCGTATCTACCTACTTTCAAACTAGTTACATTAAATACCTATTCAGCCAAAAGTATTTACCCGCATCCTTCTTCTACTACAATTGCCCTGTACTTATTCTCATCTTTTTCTTCTCTTTTTCTTTTTCGGTCTTTCTGGCTGAACCTTATATTTAGTTCCAAATGTTTATGTCCTTTTTGTTATTTTATAAAAATGTTTCAAAGTAGGCTTTCTCTATACTTAGTAGCTATGCCGATTTTTCATTTTAATTTACCGGTGATAATTTAGAGTTTTAAAAAGGTCAAACGCATAGACAACCCTCTAAATCTGTGCGAATATTTCATTTAGCGATCCAAATTTAATCTATAACCATTTGAACACTTATGTGTATTTGAATATCCACCATTGTTGGGCTTAAAGCTCAATTTATTTTTGAAGATTTCTTGTTTTCAAAGTGGATGCTGTTAAATATTGCTTATAGTATCTTCTGGAAGTTCATACTGAAATTTGCTAGCAATTGGAGCTGATTTGAGATCAAAATTTTCAGCTTAAAATCGAAGAAGAACGCAACTATCCAATAATATACTGCTACGATATACAATATGCTTTAGGAGTATATAGCTATACTGCAACAGTATACTATTATAGTTTATAATATATTACAACGGTATATTGTAATAATCAAAGAAGAACACTATTACCTAACAGTATACCACTACGGTATACTAATATACTATAGGACTATATAGTTATATTGCAACAATATATTATTATAGTATACAATATATTGTTATGGTATACTGTAATAATATGCAAGATATTGTAACAATATGCTGCAATAACATACAATATACTATAATAGTATACTTGTTACCCGTAAATTCACTTGTCTTTTCCTTTTAAGCTTTTACTCAGCGTGAGGGGCAAATTAAAAATACAAAAATAAAATAAAATTATAGTATGCTAATGATGTAACGATATACTCTTACAATTAGATTCTTTTAGAATTTTTAATTTTTTTTTGACAATTGATATTATTTCAGTTTAATAGTAGAATTAGTATTTTTTAAACTTTTTGCGTACAATTGTATACCCTGTTGGTGTAGCTATATACTATACTGTCTCATATGTTAGTTAATATTTTTTTATTGTATTAACTACATTTAACGGAAAAGGGCATGATATATCCCTCTACTCTGTTTTATTGTTCAATCATGTCCATCGTTATACTTTCCGTTCAAGTTTACCCCTATCGTCCATCAAAGTTCTATATTTACCCCAATTTTAACGGCAGGGACACGTGACACATTTTGAATACAGAAAAGGGCATGATATATCCCTATACTTATTTTATTGTTCAATCCATCCCTCGTCATACTTTCCGTCCAAGTTTACCCTTGTCGTCCATCGAAGTTCTATATTGCCCATATTTTAACGGTCGGGACACGTGTCATATTTTAGGAGAAAGAACCATTACAAGAACAAAAAAACTCCAAACTGCCCTAGAACCCATGACCCGCATGCTCGTTTTTCCTCTCTTAATTTTTTTCCAAACTTCTCTTAAATAAATCTTTTAATTCGTGTAAGAGATTATCTTAGTCTGACAAAGGGATGAGGTTCAAAGACACATTTTCCGGCGCCGGCGTGACTTCGTGAATAGTCTTTATGTACTTGGGCATGTACGAAATCTTACTATATTTATTTTAGCCGTAGAAATTACTTCCCCACCTTTATTGAAATGTTCGAAATTGGACCTAATCTCCTATCATTGTTTTGAGATCGCCGGAGAAGAAATTCTATCAAGCCCGTCTGAAGTTTCAAATTTTCTGCCACACCTATTTCAATTTTTTCTTAAACCAATAAGATTGAAAGAAATACATACGCAAGGAATTGTGGGCGACTTAGAGCAGTTTTGTTTTCGTAGGTGGAGTTTCATTCAGTGATAACAAGAGGAAGAAAAAAATGTAATGGAGTGAGGAGTAAGAAAATGGAAATGTTCGAAATTGGACCCAACCTCCTATCGTTGTTTTGAGATCGTCGGAGAAGGAATTCCATCTAGCCCGTCTGAAGTTACAAATTTTCTGCCACACCTATTTCAAATTTTTCTTAAACCAATGAGATTGAAAGAAAATACATACGCAAGGAATTGTGGGCGACTTAGAGCAGTTTTGTTTTCAAAGGTGGAGTTTCATTCAGTGATAACAAGAGGACAAAAAATGTAAGGGAGTGAGGAGTAAGAAAATAGAAGTAAAGAAAAATGGTGGCAACAAGGAAAGAGATGACAGAACCTTGTGTCTTTGAACTTCGTATCTTTGTCAGACTAAGATAATCTCTTACACGGATTAAAAGTTTTTATTTCAGAGAAGTTTGAAAAAGAATTAAGAGAGGAAAAACGAGCATGCGAGTCATATGTTCTAGGGCGGTTTGGAGTTTTTTTTGTTTTTGTACTGGTTCTTTCTCCTAAAATATGCCATGTGTCGTGGCCATTAAAATATGAGCAAATATAGAACTTTGACGGAAGGCAGGGGTAAACTTGGACGAAAAGTATAACGAGGGATATGATTGAACAATAAAATAAAGTATAGGGTTATATTAGGCCCTTTTCCGTATTCAGAATGACCCACGTGTCCCGGCCGTTAAAATAGGGGCAGATATTGAACTTTGATGGACAACAGGGGTAAACTTGGACAGAAAGTATAACGGGGGACCTGATTGAACAATAAAACAAAGTAGAGAGATATATCACGCCCTTTTCCATACATTTAATTGGTACACAATTTAATTTTTCTTTAGTAAATATATAAAAAAGAATAATTAAAAATAGTGAAAACAGTAAATTAAATTAGATTATGAAGAGAAAAAGAATATAAAAAACAGAAGTTAAATGAACTAGAAAAGGAAAAAGAAAAAAATAAGAAGAAAACGAGAAAAAAAAAAGAAGAAAAGAAAAGAAGCATATAAATAAAAAAAATTGGAGAATAATAAAAAAATTCCCCACAATACCTACTATGGATAGGAAATGTAATTAGTTTATGGGTATGAAAACAAATGGGAGGATTTGTAAATAGTTTTATTTTTTTGGTTAAGTGTGTTAAAACCCCAATATTTCTCCTTCTAGTTCAGGCCCACTTCTGTTGAGCCTCCTCTCTCTAGTTTAAAAATATCTTCAATCAATGTGTGAACTGGTTACTGATAACCAGTTTACAGGTGTGTGAGAGGAGTTAGAGAATACACTTGTTCCTCATTAGTTGTATAAGAGTTTCCGGAGGCCTTTAATGTTGGTGGGTTACTCCACCCATCATCTTAAGGTTTTGACTTTATGAAATTTCTTTTTGCATTGCTGCTGGTCTCCAAATTCTGATTGGTTTCATTTATTGATGGCCGCATATCAGATTTTAAGAATGTCTCTATCGTGGGACATTATGTGAAGGACAGAACAAAGGATGCACAGTTTATAATCATAAGGTACTGCATTTGAGGTTATGCGATTCGCATCAATAAGAAACGAGCTGTTTCTCAATTTATTTTTGATACAATGCAGCCTTAGGAACAACATGTTTGAGCTGGCTGATCGGCTTATTGGCATCTACAAAACAGATAACTGCACAAAGAGTATCACCATTAACCCAGGAAGCTTTGTAGTTTCTCAGAAAGCTGCTTGAGTTGGTTCAAGAAATACTGATAGTAGAAATCCCTATGTTTCAATCTTTCCATGCTGCTAGAATAGTTCTCTGTTCTGTATTTTTGTGTGCAGTACTGCTGTGTATATTTGTAATAACTATCACGCAAACAATACTTCTGATATGTTAGAAAAAATATTCCGTAAGTGCCGGTCAATTGGTTCCGTTTCGCGTCATAATTGATTTCGGGTATAAATAAATAAGAAACAGCAATTCCTATGTCTAGATAAGATGAAATATTTCTCTTTGGGATTTGATGTAGTTTTTTTTTGTACTAATCAATATAACAAAAATTGTCAATTTTTAAATGTATATATAAGATGACATTTTCATTTGGGTTTTAACTTATAGTGACAGTAGAAAGAAATTTACACTATAAGTTTAATTTGTTTCGTGTAGTCAATTGCTTGTTTTATTTAGGTGACTGGTTTCATTTATTATGAACAATTATTTGTAATTATTTTTTAAATAACTTAGAAGTTTGAAACGATAACTTCTTTCCTTTGACAGTTAACATACGACATTAGGTATCATAAAACCAAAATTCAGGCTAAAGAAACCTCTGTAAGCCATCAGGCAGTCGCCACAAATATCGCAAATAGCTATATCAAAATATCATTGCAAAGTCACTACCATCGAAGTTGGCAAATACAAGGGCAGCTTCGTTTCCAATCATTGGCTCTAAACTCCAAATGCACCACCCCGGTCATATCTTCAACACCAGGAAAATACATGCCAAAGGCTAGCAACACTCTTTCGAGAGTTGATTTAATGTAATTCATGCTTATCTTTCCAAAAGCATCTAATAAAATTTAAATAATTTGACCGAACCACTCATAAGATCAGAATTGGTACACACTTTGGGAATGAAGAGATGAGGGTGTAAATGGAACAAAGTGACTAGCTCCGTGTCCAAATTGCCATACTTACGAGTGATATGATTGATTCATAATATTACAAGATTCAAAATGTTATTAGCACAATGTTTATCATACCAAGAAATGGGAATTGGGAAGTAATTGATCTCGTGGAGTTGAACCTCAAGTGATTGATACCCTTCTCCCCAAATTTTCAAAAGTCTACGCGTGATAAAGTAAGGGGAAAGATCGTATACATTATTATTTTCGACTTTTTAACTTCAATTATACATTCTTCCTACGTAATAATGTTGTTGATACTCCTTCTATTCCATTTTATATGATATATTTTTGTTTTAATATATTCAAAAAAGAATAATATATTTTAATTAATTTTTTACTTTAAATTTCTCAAATACCTTTAAAGACATGTTTTTGTATGCATAAAAAAGATTATAACATATTTAAGTCTTACGAAAATAAGTAATAAGAATGTTTGTCGATGTATCGAAGTCTATCTCTTTTTTTTTCGTGCCTAATAATATCACAGTATTAGGATAAGTGAATTTTACCTCCTGTAGCAAAGATAACAACAATAACAACAACAACAACCCAGTATATTCCTACAAGGTGGGGTCTGGAGAGGGTAATATACGTAGACATGCCTTACCTCTACCCGAGAGGGCAGAGAAGCTGTTTCCAATCGACCCTCGGCGTATGAAAAAAGGCAAACAAAAACAAAAATAAAAACAAAAACCGCATTAGTTACTCCAGCATACATCTCATAAAAATTATCTAAACATAAGAGGCGTATGTACCATAAATAAACAGGCATGCAATGATATCAAAATAGTAACTACCAGAAATGACTACCAAAAGAGAACACAAACTAATCATCTATGGGCGGCCCTACCACGCCTCACTCACCCCGGGAAAGGAGTATGAAAAATCTAGAAGCCCCTATCCTACAACTCTGATACTAGACCTCCAGACTTTCCTATCAAGGGTCATGTCCTCGAAAATCCGCATCCTGGCCATGTCCTTTCTAATTACCTCTCCCCAGTATCTCTTAGGCCTCCCTCCGCCTCGCCTCACACCGACCACCGCTAGCCGCTCACAACTCCTCACCGGGGCGTCGGGGCTTCTCCTCCGCACATGCCCGAACCACCGAAGCCTCGCCTCCCGCATCTTCTCATCCACTGGGGCCACCCCCACCTTCCCCCGAATAACTTCGTTCCTAATCTTATCTAACCTGGTGATCCCGCACATCCACCTAAGCATCCTCATCTCCGCAACCATCATCCTCTGAACATGAGATTTCTTCACCGACCAACACTCCGTCCCATACAGCATGGCAGGTCTAACCACAGCTCTATAAAACTTCCCCTTGAGTTTCTGTGGCACTTTCTTATCACACAAGACTCCATATACAAGTCTCCACTTCGACCACCCCGCCGCTATACGGTGAGTGACATCCCCGTCTATCTCCCCACCCCCCTGGATCACCGATCCAAGGTATCTGAAACTATCCTTCTTGGCTATGGCCTGAGATCCAATTATCACGCTCCCTCCCACTTCGCTCGACTCAGCGCTAAACTTGCACTCCAAATATTCTGTCTTAGACCTGCTTAATTTAAACCCTTTAGACTCGAGAGTCTGTCTCCATTCCTCTAGCCTCTCGTTAACACCGACCCTCGTCTCGTCTACCAGGACTATGTCATCAGCAAATAGCATACACGAAGGTACATCCCCTTGAATATGCCGCGTCAAAGCATCCATCACCAAGGCAAACAAGAGGGGGCTAAGCACAGATCCTTGATGGATCCCCATAACCACCGGGAAATGGTCTGAGTCGCCACCCACTGTCCTGACCCTGGACTTAGCTCCATTGTACATGTCCTTGATTACTCTGATGTAGGCTTTCGGCACGCTCTTAGCCTTCAGGCACCTACGTAGTATCTCCCTAGGGACCTTGTCATACGCCTTCTCCAAGTCGATAAACACCATGCGTAGGTCCTTCTTCATATCCCCGAACTATTCCACCAATCTCCTGACAAGGTGGATAGCTTCTGTAGTGGACCGACCCGGCATGAAACCGAACCGGTTCACGGAAATAGATGTCGACTCCCTCACCCTGGCCTCGATCACCCGCTCCCAGACCTTCATGGTGTGGCTTATTAATTTGATGCCCCTATAGTTGTTGCAACACTGGATATCCCCTTTGTTCTTATACAAGGGCACCACTGTACTCCACCTCCACTCCTCCGGCATCCTTTTGGACCCGAAGATCGCATTGAACAACCTGGTGAGCCACTCCACTCCAGGCTTACCCATGCATTTCCAGAACTCCACCGGGATTTCGTATGGCCCGGTCGCTCAACCTCTACTCATCCTACGCAAAGCCCTCACGACCTCTTCCACCCTAATTCGCCTGCGGTACCCTAAGTCTCTATGATGCTCTAAATGCCCCAGCTCCCCTAATTCTATGTTTTGGTCCCCCTCCTCGTTGAGAAGGTCTCGGAAGTACGCCTGCCATCTCTATTTGACTTGAGACTCCCCCATCAGGACTCTACCATCCTCATCCTTGATGCACCTAACCTGGTCCAGGTCCCGCGCCTTCCTTTCCCTTACTTTGGCTAACCGGAATAACTTCTTGTCCCCGTCTTTCTCCCCCAATTCCTCGTACATGCAACCAAAAGCCGCGTTTTTAGCCTCCGTGACTGCCAATTTCGCTTCCTTTCTTGCCACCTTATAGCTCTCGCTGTTCACCAGCCTTTCTTCCTCGCTTGTGCTCCCTGCCAACTTCGCAAAAACAGCTTTTTTCACCTCTACTTTTCCTCGTACTATGTCGTTCCACCACCAGTCGCCCTGATGTCTGCCTAGATAGCCTTTGGTTACCCCAAGCACATCCCGCACTGCCTCCCTAACCAGATTCTCCATCTCTGACCATATTGCGTCTGCTACCCCAGAACTTCTCCAAGCTCCACCCTCGACTAACCTCCTCTCCAGCTCTTGGGCTTTCTCTTTAGTTAGAGCACCCCATCTAATTCGCGGTTGGCCCCGAGCATCCCTCTGCTTCTTCTTCACCCAGATTCCGACATCCATCACTAGGAGTCTATGAAGGGTTGAAAGGGATTCTCCCGTAATAACCTTGCAGTCCCTGCACAGACCTCTATCGCTCCTTCTGAGAAGGAGGTAATCGATCTGAGTCCTCGCCGTTGAACTTTTGAAGGTGAGCAAATGCTCCTCCCTCTTCTGAAATGTCGAGTTAGCAATCAGAATCCCGGAAGCCCTAGCGAACTCCAACAGCACAGAGCCTCCTCCGTTCCTAACCCCAAGGCCAAAACCACCGTGCACCTTACCATAACCACTAGCATCTGCCCCAATATGGACATTAAAGTCCCCTCAAATGGCTAACTTCTCAGATTGGGGAATACTACATACCAACTCATCCAAGTCATCCCAAAAACGCCTCTTGACCTCCTCATCTAAGCCCGCATGCGGTGCGTAGGCACTGATGACGTTGAGGACACAACCCGCGATAACCAACTTAATAGACATCAACCTATCGTTCGCTCGCCTAAGATCCACCACGGACTCCCTAAGGTCCTTATCCACCAGGATTCCCACTCCATTCTTGCCCCCCACGACCCCAGAGTACCACAACTTAAACCCGTCAACATCCCGCGCCTTCGTCCCTTTCCACCTAGTCTCCTGAACACAAGCTATGTTGACCCTCCTCTTCTGAAGAATCTTCGCCAACTCAATGGACTTACCCGTCAGAGTACCTATGTTCCACGACCCAATCCTTAACCTATGTGCGTCCGCTACCCTCTTCCCACCTTTACCTCCCGCCCTACCCGCAGAACCGCTCCCTTGACCCCTACTCACCCCCGCCACCGCCCCCACCCCCCGAGGACATGACCTTGCACTTACATCCCCCGCTGCAGCTACTATCCCTCCAACTGACTATAGAGAATAATGACGCACCCACGCCCAAAAGGGAGATACCAAAAGGATGCACTAGATAGCAACAGAGTAAACCTCACAAGAAATGCTAGCAAGAGTACGAAAAAGGTGTACAAGTTAAACGAGAGGCGGGAGGTACCAACTCCCGGTGAAAAAACCTAAAGGTAGACTTTGGTGCGCCCGAGGTCAAGTGCTGCTTCCCCTTGCACGTCCTGGCCGGTGTTGCTTAGCTCTTCACTCCCAACGCCGCAAAGTCATCTTGTCGCCTGTCCTAAGATTTATCGGGACGGTGTGCAAAGATATGCATGCTATTTATTATAAGCCAAAATTATTTTAAAATATTATTCTTATAACTACCTTTTATATTTTATAACAAAATAAGTATTTATGATATATACTATCATTGAGGAATAAAATAAGGTAAAGTGAAAGTGAAGAAGGTGACTTACCTACGGTTAGTAGGGAGCCCGGGGAGGAGGAGAAGAGATCAAGCAGTGAGAGATATAAGGTTGCTAGGAGGGATGCGGAGATAGCAATTACGGAGGCTAAGATGATAGCTTTTGCTCGTCTGAATGAGGAGCTAAGGATCAAAGGCGGGGAGAAGAAGCTATTCCGACTCGCTAAGGTGGGAGAGAGGACGACCCGGGATCTGGACCAAGTGTGGTACATAAAAGATGATAACGTCAAAGTTTTGATGGGGATGACCAGATTAAGAGGAGATGACAGACCTACTTTCATAAACTTTTGAATGGAGAAGGGCATTAGGATATTGTACTAGGGGATTTGTGAAATGCTGATAGCTTTTATGAGACAAGTGATTGTATAGACATTGTGGTCGATGAGGTCAAGTAGGCAATGCGTAAAATGAGGAGGGGCAGAGCTACCGGGCCAGGCGAAATTTTGGTTGAACTTTGGAGCTGTGCGGGCAGAGCACGCTTGGAATCGCTTACTGGGTTGTTTAATATTATATTCAAGACTAATAAGATGCCTAAAGAGTGGAGGTGGAGTACAATGGTTCCGTTGTATAAGAACAAAGGCGATATCCAGAGCTGTAACAACTATAGGGGTATCAAATTACTGAGTCATACCATTAAAGTCTTTGAGAGAGTAGTACAAATGGGAGTGTGAAGGATTGTGTCTATTTCAGACAACCAGTTCGGGTTCATGCCAGGACGATCTACCACAGAAGCTATCTACCTTCTCAGGAGGATGGTGGAACAATATAGGGATAAGAAGAAGGATCTCCACATGGTGTTTATCGACCTAGAGAAAGCATACGACTGGGTTCCTAGGAGGTCTTATGGAGATACTTAGCGGTTAAAGGGGTCCTGGTTGCCTACATTAGGGTTATCAAAGACATGTATGATGGAGCTAAGACCCAGGTTAGGACAGTAGGAGGTGAGTCCGAGTATTTCCCATTTGTTACGGGATTGCACCAAGGGTCTATGTTCAACCCTTTCCTATTTGCCCTGATGATGGATGTCATAACACATAATATTTAATGGGAGATGCCATGATGTATGCTATTTGCTGATGATCATATAGTCCAATTGATGAGACAAGATGTGGCGTCAACGAGAGGCTAGAGGTTTGGAGATGGGCCCTTGAGTCTAACGGTTTCAGGTTGAGCAGGACGAAGACGGAATATCTTCAGTGCAAATTTGGGCCCGAACAGATGGACGCGAGAGTGGAAGTGAGGCTTGACTCCCAAATCATCCATCAGAGGGGTAGATTCAAGTACCTTGGGTCAGTTATTCAGGGGACCAGGGAGATCGACGAGGATGTCACACACCGTATATGGGTAGGGTGGATGAAGTTGAGGTTAGCAACGGGAGTCCTGTGTGACAAGAAAGTGCCACCGTTACTAAAAGATAAGTTTTATAGAGCAGTAGTTTGACCGGACATGTTATATGTGACCGATTGTTGGCCAGTTAAAAATTCACACATCCTGAATATGCAAGTAGCGGAGATGAGGATGTTGAGGTGGATGTGAGGACATACAAGGATTGATAAGATTAAGAATGAAGTTATTCGAGAGAGGGTGGGCGTGGCGCCCATGGAGGACAAGATGCGGAAGCTAGACTCAGATGGTTGGGGCACATTCAGAGGATGAACAGTGCTTTACCGGTGAGAAGTTGTGAGTGATTGGCGGTGGTGGGCACAAGGAGAGGTAGAGAGAGACCTAAGAGGTTTTGGGGAGAGGTGATCAGACAGGACATGACGCGAATTAGGATTACTGAGGACATGACCCTTAATAGGGGATAAGGTCGAGCATTAAGGTTGTAGGTTAGGGGAATGTTGAGATATTTCTACATCGCACTAGAGTGAGGCTAGACAGTTAGGAGTTAGGCTTAAGATGCTACTGATCAGCTACTAAGGCAGGGCTTTATATTCTAGATATTAGTATACTTTCCTCTTGCTCGTAATTCCTATATTCTTTATATTATTGTTATTTGTTATTTGATGTTATTTTATGTTATGTTATTTATTATGAGTCTATTGCTAGTACTAATATATAGTCACTTGTTTCTGTCACTTGTTTTCTTCTTGAGCCGAGGGTCTCCTGGAAACAACCTCTCTGCCCCTCGGGGTAGGGGTTAGGTCTGCGTACATATTATCCTCCCCAGACCCCACTTGTGGAAATATACCGGGTTGTTGTTGTTGTTATATTTTTTCTCTCTCTTAGACAACTGGACATACCTATTTTTAAGGGGATTGCGGTTACTGTTTTCATGCATACATGACGCGAATACATGCATGCATAGGTAGACTACCCTAATTTTAGGCGTTTTTACTGTTGTATTCATGAATACAATAACGCGAATACATGTGAATGAATGCATATACAACTTGACTGCTATAATTTTAGGAGCCTTTTGCCGCTGTATTCATGAATACATGGCGCGAATACATACAGGTACAACTGGACTGCCCTGATTTTAGGTGTTTTTTTACTGTTGTATTCATAAATACGACATCACGAATACATACGCGTACAACTGGACTGCCATAATTTTAGGTGCTTTTTGCGGCTGTATTCATGAATACATGACGCGAATACATGTGCATACACTTGGACTACCATGATTTCCATGCGCTTTTGACCATGCTTTCTACCGTAACAACTGAATAGTAACTACAGGAAGTAATTATGTATTGTAGTTATAGGAAGCTAATAGCCACTAAATAATAATGGTTTCTGAAAATTCCTTTGACCTACTATTCCTTTGAGATTTATAATTTTACAAATAAAAAACCTACTACAATTTTACAAATAAAAAACCTACTACAAATAAAAAACCTACTATAATATCATTGTAAAATATTTTTACACGATTAGGTTATCCCAAGTTATTGTAGTAGGTTTTTAATTTGTAAAATTACAAATCTCATATTTTAATAAAGCTTACTTGTCGATATTCTTAAAGTTACTTTATAAAAATAGATCCGTTTTTACACTAACGGGTATAAAACTTAAAGCTCTATAATTTTAGAGTTACTATTCAATACAAAAAAAATTCTTACCTATTATGTTCGGTTGACCTACTATAATTGATAACTTTCAATATTAAGTTTGATATTACAATATGAGAGTATAACCTATAGCTAGTTAAATTGTATTGCTAGCACAATTTCTTTTGTACACTCTCAATATATGTAACCTATACTCAGCAAGTTATTATTAGTTGCTTTACTAATATATTCGCTACTATTTTTATAAAATTTACTTATAATTACATTGAACTTGGACTCAAAAATTTATGCATCACCTCCACGTACGCTACCAAAGCAGCGTATAAGACAGACTATCCTACTTTCAAAAGTTAAATTTCTCTCTTTCTTTGCTCTCTTGCGCACTCGTCAACCATAGTCAGCTACAGCATTGTGTGGAATGGCTTCATTATCCACAGATGCAGAGATGTTATCTCTGCCATCTCTCCAAGATCTGACCTCAACTAACGCCAGATCGGTAATCCTCCCTTATATTATCCAATTTTCCGCCACTTCTTCACCGCCAGAACATCCACTTGAGGTAAGAGTAATGGTGGATGCGACAAACAGATCAATTACATTCATTGAGGTTAACGAAGCGCCTTTACCTGCATCCAAAACGTCAATTGAATCAATGCCGGTGGTTTTGGTTTTTGAACAAGGTACCGAATGTGTCATCTGTTTATTAGAATTTGAAGATGGTGATGAAGCTAAGGAGATGCCGTGTCTACACAAGTTTCATTCAAATTGTGTCACGAAGTGGTTAGAGATTAACAGATCGTGTCCGATCTGTAGATATAAGATGCCAATTGAAAGTGCAGAGGATGAAGTTATGTATACGTTTGATGTTATTGTTAATCATGATGCTAGTAATTGGGATTTTGACTTAGAGTCCGATTTTGGCGATGAATCGACAGCTGAAGATATGGTCATAGACAGCAAATAATTTGGTTATCTCTTTTCATATTTTGGTGTTTTGTAGTTTCATGGTATAGAATTATAGAGTTTTTTTTTATTTGCATAAAATTTGATACAAAATTAATTAGTTTCGTTGGATTACGAACAACATTGGCTCATCATTGTTTCCTTCTTCCGGTTACACATTATTTTGATTTTTCTATTTGTACCCCTTGCTTTGAAGCCCTACACCTTAACGGCACCTGTGACCATTATATGTATAACTCCTATATCTTAACGATACATTTGTCCGTTAAGATATAATGCATGCTATCCATGCGCTATACTTGATTTTTGAATGTCAGTCAAAGTACAATTATAATCCATATTTGGGATGCACTATACCTGAAGTAGAAAAGACATGTAGGTATAGCGTATCGTATATATGCGCCAAACCTATATTAAAAAGGGCACAATCTTCTTCCTCACGACAGAAGGTAAAAAAGGGGGTCCCACATTGTTAAAGCTTAATGTCACGTCCTTAGTTGTTAACTAAGTACACGTGCGGCACTTGCTGAGTAGCCACTGATGAACCGACGATAGTAGTTAACAAGGCCAAGGAAGGATCTCAACTCAGTTACCTTTGTAGGTGCCTCCCACTCCTGGATAACACGTACCTTAGCCTCGTCCATGCGTAGCTCGCTATTGCTAACGACATGGCCCAAGAAGTGCACCTTTGATTGTGCAAACTCGCACTTCTCCTTCTTGATGTATAGCTCGTTTTTCCGCAAGACTTGGAAAACTTACTACCACGAACTGATCAAGGTAGGGATGAAAAATCTTGTTCATAAGGGTGCAAAATGTGGCCGGTGCATTGGTTAACCCGAAGGACATCACCAACCACTCAAAGGCTCCATATCTTGTCACACATGCTGTCTTTGGCTCATCCCCTTCAGCAATGCGAACCTGGTAGTAGCCCTTTCGAAGATCCACCTTGGTAAAGTATTTGGCTTGCCCAAGTCTATCGAACAAGTCATCAATGAGTGGGATCGGGTACTTATTCTTCACTGTAACCTTATTAAGTGCTCGGTAGTCTATGCACAAGCGCAGTGATCCATCCTTCCTTTTTTGGAACAATACTGGTGCGCCGAAAAATGCCTTTGATGGGCGAATGTGACCAACATCCAGCAACACTTTCATCTGTTTCTTGAGCTCCTCTAGCTCGGGCGGTGCCGTACGATATGGGGAAAATGCAGGTGGTTTAGCCCCTGGTTCCAACTCAATCTTGTGATCCACCTCTCGCCTAGGCGGCAAGTGCTTAGGCAATTCCTCGGGCATGACATCTTTGTTTTCCTCAAGCAACTTCTCTATGCAAGGCGGCAATGTCTCTTGAAAACTCTTGTCTTCCTCAATACTTGCAATAGTTGCCACGAACGTTGGCTCACCCTTCTTGATCCCTTTTACAATCTGCATAGCTGAGATTTGTGCTTGGATTTGTCTGTGTGGCATAGTCATTGTAGGTACCATGCAAGCTCCTTCTCACTCCATAACCAAAAGACGTTGGTAGGGGTCGATCAAAGTATGACAATGTCTAAAGAACTCTTGCCCCAGTATGATGTCAAATATATCCATAGCGGTTACGGTAAAGTTTGTCGTACCTTTCCAAGCTCCCAATTTGACACCTACTCCATTAGCTACCCCGCGAGCATTTTGTACTTCAGCATTCACGGTCTTGACACGAGAGTTGGTTGGAGCAAGCTTCGATTCTAGTCTCTTTGCGGCAGACTCAGTCACGAAGTTGTGAGTTGCTCCAGTATCCACCATTGCACGAGCGGGTTTGTTATTGATACTGAGATCCACGTATTGATTTCCACTCTCGGTAGGTTGGATAGCTTGCTTTGTGACGGCACACATAATCCGATCATACCCAACTGTGCAGTTCCCGAACTCTCTCCTTGCGGCTGCTCCTTTCGTTCACGGACTATGGCACTGAGGCTCTTTAGGTCGGGACAATTCCTAAAGCCGTGTGGCCCTCCGCATATGTAGCATCCCTTCTTCTCGGCCCGTGCCTTCTTCTCGGCATAGCCTTGACGACCACTCGACTTTTTGGAATCTTGAGTCTTGGAGTATTGTTGATGTATCTCCTTGCCTTTGCCATGATCTCCCCCACCTTTGACATTGTTAACTTTTGACTCCTTGCTATTGCCTTTGTCGAGCTTGTCATGCCTGAAATCCATCAATGATTCGGCCTCTACCATGTCTTGGTCTATATCGGTGACTTGCCGGCGTTGTAACTCTTGCTTAGCCCAATTTTGCAACCCGTCCATGAAGTGGAACAACAAGTCATCGTTGGTCAGGTTGGGGATTTGAAGCATAAGGGTAGTGAACTCCTTGACATAGTTACGTATGCTCCCTATTTGCTTCAATTCCCTAAGCTTGCGCCTTGTCTCGTACAAGACATTGTTTGGAAAGAATTGTTGTTTGAACTCGGCTTTGAACTGATCCCATGTGCTAATAGTACATAGACCTTTATCCACGTCCGACATCTTCCTTCTCCACCAAAGCATGGCAGTCTCTGAGAGGTACAATACCGCAGTGTTGATTTTTGCCTCGTCGTCCCTCACTTTGCCGTGCCTGAAGTAGTTCTCCAAGTGCCAAAGGAAATTTTCCACTTCTTGTGCATCACGAACACCTTTGAACACCAGTGGTTTGGGAGCATCGATCTTGGTCTCTCTCGTCACCACAACATTGCTGGCTGCCTCGGTCCAGCATTGACATGCTCCTCGAGCGAATCTTTCTTTGCCTTCATAGCGTCGATAGTACTCAAAGCCTCCATGAGTCTGCACTCTAAGGCAGTGATGGCTTGCCTTAGTTCCATCTCGGTCTGTGTACGTCCCTCCAAGTCATTTCGGATACTCTCAATGTCACGACCCCAAATCCGGTCGTGATGGCGCCCAACACATTGCTAAGCCAGCCTGACCAATCCATAGCAACCACGGAGCTAGAAGCTCTCTTTAACCCATTTAAGCAAATTAATTCACGAAATAACAGCGATACATGTAACGAAAACGGGGAACCAAGTCCCATAATACATCAACTCCCATAGACCAAGGGTCAAGAGTCATGAGCCTCTACCGAACATGAGTGTATAAAGGTTTACAAGATACCAAGTGCGGAAAGAAAAGTCAATACAAAATCAAGACAGTAAGAAGGAATATCGGGTCCTGCGGACTCTGCAGCTACCTCGTATATCCCACAGACGTCGCCTCGCACAGCTACTGGATCACTGCTGAGAGGTACCTGGATCTGCACACAAGGTGCAGGGAGTAAAATGAGTACTGCCAGACTCAGTGGTAATAAACAAGGGTAAGACAGCGCAGATAAGAAGTCCGCAATAAAGCACTATGTAAAGCTATAATCAGCTACCCTGTCACAGAATCAATATTCACTGTACCTGTACCAACAATTACCAATAAATAACATAAGAGCTAGCAGATGTAGCTAAATGCAATGCAATGCATGATATGACCGCTACGGCGCGTAGCCCGACTCCAATTTTGGGTACCCGTGCTCACTGTGGGGGTTCAGACTCCGGAGGGGCTCCTACAGCCCAAGCATATCTCATAGAGATATTCTTGCGCGTGCAGTCCGATCCAACATATATCTCGCTGCGGCGTGCAGCCCGATCCACTACTAGTCAGCTAATATGCAGATACAGCCTCGCAGGCTCAAAAGTAGTTTTTGAAAACTCTTTTATCATTTTTCAGTTGGAAAACAGTAATATCAAGTTCCAGAGATTGGAATTAGCATAATAACAAAAATAGTTGCGGACTAGTAGTAAACTAGCATGTCTATATGATAAGACAATGATAACGATCCTCGCGGGATCCAATAACTGGCTCACAGCCCACAATATACTCAACCGTCCAAGAAGGAGGTTCAACGGCTCGAGAATAGCCAATAATATAGTATCAACAGGTTGGACTAATCTATTGTCTCCAGTTCATGATCGACCCCGCACTCTCAAGAGTGTGTGTGTCTCGCCGCTATACAGCGTCACAAAGTGGTATACCGGGGTTTCGAACCCGCCGGTCATCACCCACATCTATTACTCACCTCAATACGGCGCGACGACTACTCCGCAATGCCCTTGCCACGAGAATCAAGCTCCGCACGCGTAGAATCTGATCAAATACGGTAGAAATACAACAAATTAGGCCAATGGGACGACACCCAATCAATACAACTCGATTTACATCAAAATTCCCAAAGTTGTCAAAACCCGACTTTCGGTACGCTTGACGAAAAATTACAAAAGTTACATATTCGGAATCCTCATCTCGATACGAGTCTAGGCATATAAAATTTACCAAAATCGGACTCCATTTGCCCACTCAAATCAGTGTTTTTCTTTAATTTAGGCCTAAGGCTCAAACCCACCTTTAATCTTCCATTTACAGAAATTTAACCCATGATTTCATGTTAAAATGATGTAATTAAGCCACAAAACTTACCTCCAACGAATCCCCGATGAATTACCAGCAATTCTCGTGAGTTTCTCTCTCTAGAACTCAAAAATGGTGTTTTTGGGTATTAAACCCGCGACTGGTTCTGTTCTCAACTTAACTTCACTGCCAGCCTATTTTCTTCATCGCGTTCGCGATGCCTCTCACGCGAACGCGATGCCTTTTTCCTCTTCTTCATCGCGAATGCGTCACTCCTTCACGCATCCGCGAAGACCATTCTCCCCAGCCCGGACTTTTCCTCTACGCGAACGCGACATGCCTCACGCGTTCGCGATGCCTTGCGAATTCCTTATACGCGAACGCGGCCCAGACCATCGCGAACGCGATGCTTCCCAGCTTCCTCTTACGCGAACGCGACGCCAACCCTCGCGAACGCGATAGTCACCTGATCCCAGCCTACGCGAACGCGGCATAGCCCTCGCGAACGCGAAGGCCAAAAGTTTGCCCGGTGATCTGCAGATTACAGCAGGTCTTTTCTTGCTTCCAAATGCCGGATGATGGTCCGGATTCACCCCGAGGCCCCCGGGACCTCAACGAAAACCACCAACATACCCCAAATCACGATACGAACTTGTTCCAATCATAAAAACACCATCCTAAACATCAAAATCACCAATTACACACGGATTCAAGCCTAAATTTCTTAAAACTTTCCGAATTACACATTCGATCAAAAACCCGACCAAACGACGTCCGAATGACCTGAAAGTTTGCAGGCACATCCAAAATCACCTAACGGAGCTACTGCAACTGTCGAATTCCATTCCGACTCCCGGATCAAAATCTCACCTACCGTTCGGATTTCGCCAAAATTCAACCTTAGCCAATTCAAGCCTATTTCTACACCGGGCCTCCAAATTCAATTCCGATCGCTCCCCTAAGTCACAAATCACCTCCCGGAACTAACCGAATCATCGAATCCGATTCCGAGCCCTCTAACCAAATAGTCAACTTCGGGTTGACTTTCTTTATTCAAGTTTCCTTCACAAAGGCTATATGCCTCATTTTCAATCCAATTTACTCCTAACTCACCCGATAGACTTTAAAACTGATATAAAAGCATAAAACATACAATTTCAACATAACGGGGTGGTAATTCCCGTGACGACGGGCCGGGTCGTCACATTCTCCCCCTCTTAAGCAAACGCTCGTCCTCGAGCGGGTCAAGAAACATACCTGAAGTCTCAAACAAGTGAGGATATCTGCTCCGCATCTCCCGCTCAATCTCCCAAGTGGCCTCCTCCACGGGTCGACCTCTCCACTGAACCTTAACTGATGAAATCTCCTTAGACCTCAGTTTTCTCACCTGACGTCCCAAAATAGTAATAGGCTCCACATCATAGGATAGATCACCATCAAGCTGAATGGTGCTGAAATCTAATACATGAGACGGATCTCCAATGTACTTCCGGAGCATAGACACATGGAATACTGGATGAACGCTGGATAAGCCGGGCGGCAAGGCCAACTCATATGCCACCTCTCCAACTCTCCTAAGTATCTCAAAAGGACCAATGTACCCTGGGACTCAACTTTCCTTTCTTCCCAAACCTCATGACACCCTTCATAGGTGAGATCTTCAACAATACTCTGTCACCAACCATGAAAGACAACTCTCGAACTCTACGGTCCGCATAACTCTTCTGACGAGACTGTGCTGTACGAAGCCTCTCCTGGATCAACTTTGCTCTATCCGGAGCATCCTGGACTAACTCAGTCCCTATCAATCTAACCTCACCAGGCTCAAACCATCCCACGGGGGATCTACACCGCCCGCCATACAATGCCTCATACGGGGCCATCTGAATACTCGACTGATAACTGTTGTTGTAGGCAAACTCGGCAAGTGGTAGGAACTCATCCCACGAACCACCAAAATCAATCACACAAGCTCGCAACATATCCTCCAAGATCTAAATAGTGCGCTCAGACTGCCCGTCTGTCTGGGGGTGAAATGTTGTACTCAACTCAACCCGTGTACCCATCTCTCGCTGAAATGCTCTCCAAAACTGAGAAGTGAACTGAGTACCCCTGTCGGATATGATAGACACCGGAACTCCATGCAACCGAACAATCTCTCGAATAAAGATCGCTGCCAACCGCTCCGATGAGTAGGTAGTACTAACTGGAATGAAGTGAGCTGACTTGGTCAGTCTATCCACAATCACCCATACGGAATCAAACTTCCTCGCCGTCCGAGGGAGTCCAGTAACAAAGTCCATAGTGATCCTCTCCCATTTCCACTCAGGAATATCAATGCGCTGAAATACGCCACCGGGCCTCCGATGCTCGTACTTAACCTGCTGACAGTTGAGGCACCGTGATACATGTCTAACAATGTCCATTTTCATCTTTCTCCACCAATAGTGTTGTTTCAAATCTTGATACATCTTAGCGGCTCCTGGATGGATAGAATACCGCGAGCTATGGGCCTCCTCCAGAATCAACTCACGAAGGCCATCAACATTGGGCACACATATCCGGCCATGCATCCTCAATACACCGTCACTATCAATGGTGACATCTCTAGCATCATCATGCTGAACTCTGTCCCTCAGGATAGCCAAATGTGGATCATCATACTGGCGCTCACGAATACGATCATATAGAGATGACCGAGATACAACACAAGCCAATACCCTGCTGGGCTCCGAAATATCTAACCTCACTAGCCGATTGGCTAGCACCTGAACATCATAAGCAAATGGCCTCTCCTCAGCTGGAATATATGCCAAGCTCCCCATACTGACCGCCTTCCGGCTCAAAGCATCGGCCACCACATTGGCCTTACCCGGATGATATAATATAGTAATGTCATAATCCTTCAGCAACTCTAGCCATCTCCGCTGTTTCAAATTAAGGTCTTTATGTTTGAACAAGTGCTGGAGACTACGATGGTCGGTATACACCTCACAAGACACACCATACAAATAGTGCCTCCAAATCTTCAATGCATGAACAATGGCGGCTAGCTCCAAATCATGAACAGGATAGTTCTTCTCATGCGGCTTCAACTGCCGAGAAGCATAAGCAATTACCTTTCCTTCCTGCATCAACACACAACCTATCCCCACTCTCGAGGCATCACAATAAACGGTATATGAACCTGAAGCTGATGGCAATACTAACACTGGAGCTGTGGTCAAAGCTGTCTTGAGCTTCTGAAAGCTCTCCTCGCACTCATCCGACCACACGAATGGTGCACCCTTCTGGGTCAATTTAGTCAATGAAGAAGCAATGGATGAAAATCCCTGAACAAACCGGCGATAATACCCCGCCAAGCCAAGAAAATGTCACGACCCGGATTTTTCCCCCAACATCGGGATCGTGATGGCGCCTACTCGTGGTAGCTAGGCAAGCCACTGTATTCATACTATCCTGTTTTTTTACACAATTTTAATTAAACAAATGCGGAATACTTTATCGAAATGGAAATAACAAATCACAAGGTGAAAATCATACTGAAATCCTCTACCCAAGACGTGGAGTCACCAACTCACGAACTACTATGGAATACTACACATAAAAGTCTGAAGGAAATATAACATAATTCCGTTTGTCTCGAAACAAAGAGACTACAGCTAATAACATAAATAAAGAAAGAGACGCCGGGCCTGCGGACGTCTGCAAGCTACCTCGGTCTCAAATATGATTAGCTCCCACGCAATCTACTTACTGCTGCTGCTGCTCCTGATCGTAACCTGGACTTGTGCAAAAACGCACAGAAGTGTAGCATCAGCACAACCGACCCCATGTGCTGGTAAGTGCCTGGCCTATCCCGGCGAAGTAGTGACAAGCCTAGGACCAGACACTCACATAAACCTGTGCAATTCATTATATATATATGTGTACCACAAAATAACAAGAAATAATCAAGTATTAACACAATAAGGAATACCTTAAAGAATTCAACAATTAATCACAGTTAATAATTTCACAAGGAAAAACAAAGTATAATGTAAACACAAGTAGTATCACTTCAAGAAATAGCAAGCAGTTGCACGGCATCACCCTCGTGCTTTTACTCTCATCCTCACATCCATAGTACGGCATGATCCTTCGTACATGGTTCAATAACAGAGGGCACGGCATGATCCTTCGTGCATAATCAATAATAGGGCACGACATGATCCTTCGTGCATAATCAATAATAGGGCACGACATGATCCTTCGTGCATAATCAATAATAAACATGGCACGGCATGATCCTTCGTGCATAATCAATAATAAACATGGCACGACATTAACCTTCGTGCATAAATAAATAAACATGGCACGGCATCACCCTTCGTGCATTATCTCTCTTCCTCACCCAAATAACAATCACAGTTAAGGGCAAAGAAAGAAACAGTAATTCATAAACCGTCCCATCAAGGGCAATCAATAATTTTCTTCACAACAAGTCCCAACAAGGGAGAACAATAACAATTCATCTGTAATATATCTCAAATAATCATTTTCCAACGACTCACGGTCATACTAGACGCCAGTGTATGGATGCTCGTCACCACAGCCCATACACCGCACTCGATCACATAACACGTAACACATAATCCTATTCCCTCAAGCTAGGATAGAACAAACACTTACCTCGAATGCTTACGAATAATTCACTCCGTGGAAATGTCTTTTCTTTCAATTTGGCTCCAATCCAACCGTATCTATACACAATTGATTTAATATCATCAATTCTACTCAACAAACTAATTCTTAATACCAAATACAACTTTTACAACATTCTGTCATGAATAGTGAATTTCAACCCGGGCCCACATGGTCGGAATTCGGGGTTAGGACCAAAATCCGGTTACCCATTCCCCCACGAGTTCATATATATAATTTGTTTCAAAATCGGACCTCAATTCGAGGTCCAATTCCCTAATTTATGAAAAACCCTATTTTCTAACAAAAACAAGAATTTTACCATGAAAATCTTTGATTTCTTATGAAAAGCATGTTTAATGATGTTAGGAATTGAAAGAATTAAGTAAAAAGTGACTTACAATCGTTTTGATGAAGAAGAAATCCTTGAAGAATCGCAAATGGGTGTTTTGGTTTTGAAAAATGTGAAGAAATGACTGAAATTCGTGTTTTTCAGGTCTCTGTGTTCGCATTTGCGAACATGGGTTCGCAATTGCGAACCCCGACCAATTTCTGGAGTTTGAAAATTAAGCTAAGGGTGGGAAGTTCGCATTTGCGAACATTTATTCGCATTTGCGAACAGTTCGCATTTGCGAACAGTTCGCATTTGCGAACTAATGTTCGCATTTGCGAACACATGCTGTATAGGCAGTGTTCGTATTTGCGAACAATGGTTCGCATTTGCGAACCAAGGCAGTGTTGGGGAATGTTCGCATTTGCGAACTTTTGTTCGCATTTGCGAACATAGGCTGGCACTGGGGACCTTCGCAAATGCGAACAATTATTCGCATTTGCGAACAAGGCTGGGCCAAAGGGGGCTTCGCATTTGCGATGAATGTTCGCATTTGCGAGCCTGTCCCCCTTCGCAATTGCGAGAAAACTTCGCAATTGCGAAGCCAACAGCTGGGTGAAAAACCAGCAGTTCAAAAATTCAGAGTTTCATCCAACGGCCTATCAAATCTTTACCCGAGCCCCCGGGCTCCAAACCAAACATGTACATAACCTCAAAAACACATTATGAACTTGTTCGTGCGATCACATCGCCAATATCACCTCGTTTTCATCAAATCAAGCCTCAAATGCATGGTTTTTATACCTTTAGTTTTCAAAACTTTCAAACTTGGGACTCAAGGTCCAAAACATCTCAAACGACATCCAAATGTCACCAAACTTTACAGAAATCACATATATAATATTTAAGACTTGTACCGGGCGTCGGAACCAAAATACGAGCCCGATACCAAGGTCAATTAATTTATTCCCTTTAATAATTACATCAAAAACAATTTCACATAAAAATTCATAACTTGGGCTCTAGGCCTCGAATTCGACTCCGGACACATGTCCAAGTCCCATATTTTCCTACGGACCTCCCGGGACCATCCAATCTCGGGTCCGGATCCGTTTACCAAAAATGTTGACCGAAGTCAACCATATCAATATTAATATCATTTTTATCCAAATTTCTCATAGAATTCATATTTTTTATCACAAAATCTTTCCGGCTACAAGCTCGGATCGTGCACGTAAATCGAGGCAACATAGAATGAGGTTTTTAAGGCCTCAGAAGCTCGAAATGATTAATTAAATAAGTGATGACCCTTTGGGTCGTCACAATCTCCACCTCTAAAACAACCGTTCGTCCTCGAACGGACAAAAGAAAGAAGTACCCGAGTCAGGGAACAAGTGTGGGTAGCGGCTCCGCATATCAGACTCGGACTCCCAGGTCGATGCCTCAGGAGGCTGACCTCTCCACTGAACACGCACAGAAGGATAACTCTTCGACCTCAACTGTCGAACCCGCCGGTCTAGAATAGCCACCGGCTCCTCCTCGTAAGATAGATCATTGTCCAATTGGACAGTACCGAAGTCTAACACATGTGTGGGATCGCCGTGGTATCTCCGAAGCATAGATACATGAAAAACTGGATGCACGGCTGATAAGCTAGGCGGCAAAGCTAATCTGTAAGCCACCCCTCCCACTCCGTCTAGAATCTCAAATGGGCCAATATACCTAGGGCTGAGCTTGCCCTTCTTCCCAAACCTCATCACGCCCTTCATAGGCGACACTCGGAGCAATACTCGTTCACCAACCATGAAATCTACATCTCGAACCTTACGATCCGCATAAGTCTTTTGCCTAGACCGAGCTGAACGCAATCTCTCCTGAATAGTCTTGACCTTATCCAAGGCCTCCCTGAACTAAGTCTGTACCCAACAACCGAGCCTCTCCCGGTTCAAACCATCCAACCGGTGATCGACATCGCCTACCATATAACGCCTCATACGGGGCCATCCGGATGCTAGATTGGTAACTATTATTGTAGGCGAACTCTGCTAATGGCGAAACCGGTCCCACGAGCCCCCAAAATCAATAACACGAGCTCGAAGCATGTCCTCGAGAATCCGAATAGTCCTCTCCGACCGGCCATCCGTCCGAGGATGAAATGCTGTACTCAACTGAACCTGGGTGCCTAACTCCTGCTGAACCGCTCTCCGGAACCGCGAGGTAAACTGCGTACCCCGATCAGAGATAATAGATATCGGCACCCCATGGAGACGAACAATCTCCCTAATGTAAACCTCCGCTAACCTCTCCGACGAGTAGGAGACGGATACTGGAATAAAGTGTGCTGATTTGGTCAGTCTATCAACAATGACCCAAATAGCATCAAATTTTCTCCGAGTCAAAGGAAGTACAGTAACGAAGTCCATAGTGATTCGCTCCCATTTCCACTCGGGAATTTCAATCCTCTGGAATACACCACCAGGTCTCTGGTGCTCATATTTCACCTACTGACAATTTAGACACCGAGCGACATACGCAACGATATCTTTCTTCATTCTGCGCCACCAATAGTGCTGTCGCAAGTCCTGATACATCTTCGCGGCGCCCGGGTGAATAGAATACCGTGAACTGTGGGCCTCTGCTAAGATCAACTCTCGAATCCCTTCGACATTGGGTACACAAACTCGACCCTGCAATTTCAATACTCCATCATCATCTAGGTTTACCTGTGTGGCACCTCCCCGCTGTACTGTATCTCTCAACTCACGCAAATGAGGATCATCAAATTGCCTCTCACGGATACGCTCTAATAAGGAAGAACGAGCGACCGTGCAAGCTAACACTTTGCTAGGCTCAGAAATGTCTAATCTCACGAACCGGTTGGCTAAGGCCTGGACATCTAGAGCTAATGGTCTCTGATTGACCGGAATATATGCAAGACTACCCATGCCGGCATACTTTCTACTCAATGCATCGGCCACCACATTGGCCTTACCTGGGTGATATAATATAGTAACATCATAGTCTTTTAGCAACTCTAACCATCTCCACTGTCGTAGATTCAACTCCTTTTGTTTGAACAAGTATTGTAGGCTTTTGTGATCAGTGTACACCTCACATGTCACACCATATAGATAATGCCTCCAGATCTTTAAGGCATGAACCACTGCTGCTAACTCAAGATCATGAACTGGATAATTCTTCTCATGTATCTTTAACCGCCTCGAAGCATAAGCGATAACCTTACCATCCTGCATCAATACCGCTCCAAGCCCTGTACGAGATGCGTCACAATAAACTGTATAAGGCCCTGTACCTGTAGGTAGTACCAACACCGGTGCGGTGGTCAAGGCTGTCTTGAGCTTCTGAAAGCTCGCCTCACACTCCTCTGACCACTGGAACTGGACACCCTTCTGGGTCAACCTGGTCATCGGGGCTGCAATAGAAGAAAACCCCTCTACAAAACGACGGTAGTAACCTGCTAATCCCAAGAAACTCCGGATCTCGGTCACTGAAGCTGGTCGAGGCCAATTCTGGACTGCTTCAATCTTCTTTGGGTCTACTTGAATACCTTCCACGGATACAATGTGACCCAGAAATGCTACCGAACTCAGCCAGAACTCACATTTAGAAAATTTGGCATATAGCTGGTTATCTTTCAGAGTCTGAAGAACCACTCTGAGGTGCTGCTCGTGCTCTTCCTGGCTGCGGGAGTATACCAGGATGTCATCTATGAATACTATCACGAACAGATCTAAGTAAGGCCTGAATACCCGATTCATCAACTCTATGAATGCTGCTGGGGCATTGGTCAACCCGAAAGACATGACCAAGAACTCATAATGCCCATATCTAGAGCGAAAGGCTGTCTTAGGAATGTCAGCCGCCCTGATCTTCAGCTGATGGTAGCCTGACCTCAAGTCTATCTTAGAGAATACCCTCGCTCCCTGGAGCTGGTCAAACTAATCATCAATCCTCGGCAGTGGATATTTATTTTTGATAGTCACCTTGTTTAACTGCCGGTAATCAATACACATCCGCATCGAGCCATCCTTCTTCTTTACAAATAACACAGGTGCTCCCCAGGGGGAAACACTGGGCCTGATAAAGCCCTTCTCAAGAAGGTCCTGCAACCGATCTTTCAACTCTTTTAGTTCCGGCGGGGCCATACGATAGGGTGGAATAGAGATGGGCTGAGTGCCCAGTGCCAGATCAATGCAGAAATCAATATCCCTGTCGGGTGGCATGCCCGGCAGTCTGAAAGGAAAACCTCAGGAAACTCCCGTACAATGGGGACTGACTCAATAGAAGGAACCTCTGCACTGGAATCACGAACATAAGCCAGATAAGCTAGACACCCCTTCTCGACCATACGTCGAGCCTTAACATAGGAAATAACAGTGCGAACGGAGTGGCTTGAGGTACCTTTCCACTCTAGTCGGGGTGATTCTGGCAAGGCTAAGGTCACTGTCTTAGCATGGAAATCAAGAATAGCATGATATGGGGACAACCAGTCCATTCCCAATATGACATCAAAATCTACCATATCCAAAAGCAATAGATCAACACGGGTCTCAAGACCCCCAAATATAACTACGCACGAACGATGCACCCGATCGACTACAATAGAGTCGCCCACTGGCGTAGCCACATAAACTGGAATATCCAGAGCATAGCTGGGCACAGCCAAATACGGTGCGAAGTAGGAAGACACATAGGAATATGTAGATCCGGGGTCAAATAATACTGAAGCACCTCTGCCACACACAAGAATAGTACCTGTAATCACAGCATCTGATGCCTCTGCCTCTGGCCTGGCCGGTAAAGCATAGAATCGGGGATCTGCACCTCCCCTCTGAGCTGCGTCTCTAGGACGACCATCAACTGGCTGACCTCTACCTCTCGCCGGACGGTCTCCACCTCTACGGTCTCGACCTCCACCTCTATAATCTCTACCCCCGCCTCCGGCTGGCTGGGCAGGCTGAGGTCAGCTGGGGCCTGAATCATAGGACGAGGACCTCGCTGCTGAGAGTTGCCCGCTGCTAGAGGGCAATTTCTGATAAAATGACCTGGGTCGCCACAACCGTAGCAACTCCTAGGCTGATAGGGCTGCTGGCCCTGACGACCTGAATGGCCTCCACGAACACTCTGAAGAGGCTGAGCATTAATAGGAGACTGGTCTGAATAATGCCCCCGAAAACGACGATCACCTGATCCACCCTGTGAAGCCTGAAGGGCGGAATGAAAAGGCCTGGAGGACTGGCCTCTATCAAAGGATTCTCTGCTACCAGAGGAAGAAGCACCAAACCTACCCGAATGACGAGGCCTCTTATCCGAAGAATAACCGCCTCCTCTAGCGAGAGCCATCTCAACTCTGCGTGCTGCATTGGCTGCCTTCTGAAATGATATGTCACTCCCCACGCCCATAGCCATCTGGAGTCTAATCGGATGATTAAGCCCATCTATAAACTTGCGGACCCTCTCCCGCTCGGTGGGAAGTATCACTACTGCATGACGAGCCAAGTCGATAAATCTCGTCTCATACTGTGTAACTGTCATAGTGCCCTGGTGGAGGCGCTCAAACTGCCTCCGAAGTACATCCCTCTGAGTAGCAGGGAGAAACTTCTCCATAAATAGTTCCGCAAACTGGTCCCATGATAAAGCTGGGGACCCTGCTGGTCGAGTCAAGCAATAATCTCTCCACCAAGTCTTGGCGGATCCTGCAAGCCTGAAGGTACAGAAGTCAACTCCGTTTGTCTCCACAATTCCCATAGTCTTGAGAATCTCATGGCAACTGAATAAAAAGTCCTGAGGATCCTCTGATGCGGCTCCACCTGAATGTAGTGGTAAATAGCTTGGAGAACCGATCAAGCCTCCATAACGAATCAGAAGTCATGGCCGCTCCATCACCGGCATGAGCTGTGGTACCTGACTGAGTGGCCACAGCTGGCTGAATTACTGGTGCCTGAGGCTGAGGAGCTACTGGCTCCGGAGTATGAGCAATAGGAGTCCGGGCCCCTCCTCCAGCCTGAGAAGTGGCTGGGGCAACTGATAATAAACCCGCTCTAGCAATGCTGTCCATGAATCCCGCTATTCTGACCAAAGCATCCCGGAGATCCGGGGTAAATAAAGCCTCTCCTGGGACCTGAGCTGGGCCCACTGGAGCTGCTGGAATCGGAACCTCCTCGTCAATCTCAATATGAGGCTCCACCTCCGGAGTAGCTGCCTGGGGCTGAGCTCTACCCCTACCACGGCCTCTGATACGGCCTTGGCCCCTGCCCCTCACGGGAGCTGCCTGGGGCTCGGGCTGCTGGTCAGCGGACGAAGAAGCGCGTGTCCTTACCATCTGCGAAAGGACAGAATAGAAATTCAATCAGTAATTGAGGAACAAGTCACACGACAAGAAAGAACAAATGAGAGACTTTTTCCTAACTCAATAGACTCTGGAGGACAAGTACAGACGTCTCCGTACCTACCTCTCAAACTCTACTAAGCTTGTTCGTGAGTGGTGAGACCTATGTAACCTAGAGCTCGATACCAACTTGTCACGACCCGGATATTTCCCCCAACATCGGGATCGTGATGACGCCTACTCGTGGTAGCTAGGCAAGCCACTGTATTCATACTATCCTGTTTTTTTACACAATTTTAATTAAACAAATGCGGAATACTTTATCGAAATGGAAATAACAAATCACAAGGTGAAAATCATACTGAAATCCTCTACCCAAGACGTGGAGTCACCAACTCACGAACTACTATGGAATACTACACATAAAAGTCTGAAGGAAATATAACATAATTCTGTTTGTCTCGAAACAAAGAGACTACAGCTAATAACATAAATAAAGAAAGAGACGCCGGGCCTGCGGACGTCTGCAAGCTACCTCGGTCTCAAATATGATTAGCTCCCACGCAATCTACTTACTGCTGCTGCTGCTCCCGATCGTAACCTGGACCTGTGCAAAAACGCACAGAAGTGTAGCATCAGCACAACCGACCCCATGTCTGGTAAGTGCCTGGCCTATCCCGGCGAAGTAGTGACAAGCCTAGGACCAGACACTCACATAAACCTGTGCAATTCATTATATATATATGTGTACCACAAAATAACAAGAAATAATCAAGTATTAACACAATAAGAAATACCTTAAAGAATTCAACAATTAATCACGAGTTAATAATTTCACAAGGAAAAACAAAGTATAATGTAAACACAAGTAATATCACTTCAAGAAATAGCAAGCAGTTGCACGGCATCACCCTTCGTGCTTTTACTCTCATCCTCACATCCATAGTACGGCATGATCCTTCGTACATGGTTCAATAACCAGGGCACGGCATGATCCTTCGTGCATAATCAATAATAGGGCACGACATGATCCTTCGTGCATAATCAATAATAGGGCACGGCATGATCCTTCGTGCATAATCAATAATAAACATGGCACGGCATGATCCTTCGTGCATAATCAATAATAAACATGGCACGGCATTAACCTTCGTGCATAAATAAATAAACATGGCACGGCATCACCCTTCGTGCATTATCTCTCTTCCTCACCCAAATAACAATCACAGTTAAGGGCAAAGAAAGAAACAGTAATTCATAAACCGTCCCATCAAGGGCAATCAATAATTTTCTTCACAACAAGTCCCAACAAGGGAGAACAATAACAATTCATCTGTAATATATCTCAAATAATCATTTTCCAATGACTCACGGTCATACTAGACGCTAGTGTATGGATGCTCGTCACCACAAGCCCATACACCGCACTCGATCACATAACACGTAACACATAATCCTATTCCCTCAAGCTAGGATAGAACAAACACTTACCTCGAATGCTTACGAACAATTCACTCCGTGGAAATGTCTTTTCTTTCAATTTGGCTCCAATCCAACCGTATCTATACACAATTGATTTAATATCATCAATTCTACTCAACAAACTAATTCTTAATACCAAATACAACTTTTACAACATTCTGTCATGAATAGTGAATTTCAACCCCGAGCCCACATGGTCGGAATTCGGGGTTAGGACCAAAATCCGGTTACCCATTCCCCCACGAGTTCATATATATAATTTGTTTCAAAATCGGACCTCAATTCGAGGTCCAATTCCCCAATTTATGAAAAACCCTATTTTCTAACAAAAACAAGAATTTTACCATGAAAATCTTTGATTTCTTATGAAAAACATGTTTAATGATGTTAGGAATTGAAAGAATTAAGTAAAAAGTGACTTACAATCGTTTTGATGAAGAAGAAATCCTTGAAGAATCGCAAATGGGTGTTTTGGTTTTGAAAAATGTGAAGAAATGACTGAAATTCGTGTTTTTCAGGTCTCTATGTTCGCATTTGCGAACATGGGTTCGCAATTGCGAACCCCGACCAATTTCTGGAGTTTGAAAATTAAGCTAAGGGTGGGAAGTTCGCATTTGCGAACAGTTCGCATTTGCGAACTAATGTTCGCATTTGCGAACACATGCTGTATAGGCAGTGTTCGCATTTGCGAACAATGGTTCGCATTTGCGAACCAAGGCAGTGTTGGGGAATGTTCGCATTTGCGAACTTTTGTTCGCATTTGCGAACATAGGCTGGCACTGGGGACCTTCGCAAATGCGAACAATTGTTCGCATTTGCGAACAAGGCTGGGCCAAAGGGGGCTTCGCATTTGCGATGAATGTTCGCATTTGCGAGCCTGTCCCCCTTCGCAATTGCGAAGCCAACAGCTGGGTGAAAAACCAGCAGTTCAAAAATTCAGAGTTTCATCCAACGGCCTATCAAATCTTTACCCGAGCCCCCGGGCTCCAAACCAAACATGTACATAACCTCAAAAACACATTATGAACTTGTTCGTGCGATCACATCGCCAATATCACCTCGTTTTCATCAAATCAAGCCTCAAATGCATGGTTTTTATACCTTTAGTTTTCAAAACTTTCAAACTTGGGACTCAAGGTCCAAAACATCTCAAACGACATCCAAATGTTACCAAACTTTACGAGAAATCACATATATAATATTTAAGACTTGTACCGGGCGTCGGAACCAAAATACGAGCCCGATACCAAGGTCAATTAATTTATTCCCTTTAATAATTACATCAAAAACAATTTCACATAAAAATTCATAACTTGGGCTCTAGGCCTCGGAATTCGACTCCAGACACATGTCCAAGTCCCATATTTTCCTACGGACCTCCCGGGACCATCCAATCTCGGGTCCGGATCCGTTTACCAAAAATGTTGACCGAAGTCAACCATATCAATATTAATATCATTTTTATCCAAATTTCTCATAGAATTCATATTTTTTATCACAAAATCTTTCCGGCTACAAGCTCGGATCGTGCACGTAAATCGAGGCAACATAGAATGAGGTTTTCAAGGCCTCGGAAGCTCGAAATGATTAATTAAATAAGTGATGACCCTTTGGGTCGTCACATTAACCGTAAAGAAAGATGGTAGGAATTTTTCACAGGGGAAGTAGTGCAGTTTCTTAAATTCTATAATGCACATGTGGGGAGAAGAGGTTGGCTAAGAAAAGTTAGAGCACAATGTTACCTTACATTTGATGCAATCTCTGCAACACAATACTCAAATGCTGAGCATGCTCCTCCTGACTACGGGAGTAGACTAGAATGTCATCAATGAACACAATCACAAATGAATCCAAATAAGGCTTGAACACACTGTTCATCAGATGCATAAATGCTGCTGGGGCGTTGGTCAGCCCAAAAGACATCACAAGGAACTCATAATGACCATATCGGGTCCTGAATGCGGTCTTCATAATATCCGAGTCCTTGATCTTCAGCTGATGATAGCCTGAACGAAGATCGATCTTAGAAAACACCCTCGCACCCTGTAACTGATCAAACAAATCATCTATGCGCGGTAGAGGGTACTTGTTCTTCACTGTCACTTTGTTCAATTGCCTATAATCAATACACATTCGCATAGAACCATCTTTCTTTTTAACAAATAATACCGGCGCACCCCACGGGGACACACTAGGACGGATGAAACCCTTATCCAGAAGTTCTTGAAGCTGCTCTTTTAGTTCTTTCAACTCGGCTGGTGCCATTCGATAAGGAGGAATGGATATGGGCTGAGTGCCCGGCACCAAGTCAATGCCAAAATCAATATCCCTGTCCGGCGGCATGCCCGGCAGGTCTGAGGGGAATACATCTGGGAAATCCCTCACAACAGGTACAGAATCAATGCTAAGAGACTCAGCTCCCACATCTCTCACAAAAGCTAAGTACGATAAACACCCTTTTTCAACCATCTTCCGAGCTTTTAGGAACGAAATAACACGGCTAGGGACGGAATCGATCGAACCCCGCCACTCAATCTGAGAAATACCAGGAATGGCCAACGTAACTGTCTTAGCATGACAGTCCGATATAGCATGTTACGGAGACAACCAGTCCATACCCAATATAACATCAAAGTCCACCATCCCCAACAATAAAAAATCTGCCTGGGTCTCCAGACCCCCAATAGATATAACACAGGATCTATAGACATGATCCACAACATTCGTATCACCCACGGGGGTGGATACATGAACAGGTAAATCAAGACTACTACGAGTCGCACCCAAATGATGTGCAAAATAAGAGGACACGTAAGAATATGTGGATCCTGGATCAAATAGAACAGAGGCATCTCTGTGACAGACAGAAATGATATCTGTAATCACAGCATCGGAGGCAACTGCATCACGTCTGTCAGGAAGTGCATAGAATCGTGCCTGGCCTCCACCGGATCTCTCCTCGCCCCTGGGGCGACCACGAGAAGACTGACCTCCACCTCTACTAGACTGAGATGGTGCTGAAGAGGAGGGCCGATCCCTCTGCTGAGTCCTGCCCCTACGTAGTCGAGGACACTGTCTCCTCATGTGGCAAAACTCACCACACTCATAACATGCACCCGGTGCCGGAGAAGGGTACTGAAGGGAACCCGGAGGGCACTAAGTGATGACTGACCCTGCCGAAACCCCTGTCGACCACGACCATAAGAACCTCCGCTCGGCTTCTGGGCGGCTCGAATGAGAAGGTCTAGATGAGCGACCTTCTGCTCTGCCGGGAATGCCCTCTAGATGGAGCACCACCGAAACCGCCCGAACCACGAGGCCTCTTGGCCTCCCGCTCTCTCTCTCTCTCGGCGACGATCCGCCTCAATGGAGCGTGCCATATCGACAACTTGCTCAAAGATGATGACAGAACTCGCTCGCCGGTCATAAGAATACGGATAGAGTAGTTGAGGCCATCAATGAACCTCCCGATCCTCTCCCTATCAGTGGGGATCATCCATGTGGCATGCCTAGCCAACCGAGTGAATCTAAGCTCATACTGGGTCACAGACATGTCGCCCTGAATCAACCACTCGAACCGGCGACGTAGCTCCTCGCGACGAGACTGAGGTACATATTTCTCTAGAAAGAGAGTAGAGAACTGCTGCCATGTGAGAGGTGCTGCTCTAGCAAGCCTACGCCTCTCAAACTCCTCCCACCAATCAAATGCGGGACCAGTGAACTGAAATGTAGTAAATGAAACTCCGCTGGACTCGAGAATACCAGCCGTACGCAGCATCTTTCGACACTTATCCAAGAAACCCCGGGCATCCTCGCCCTCAACGCCACCGAAATGGGGTGGTCGAAGTCTACCAAATCTCTCAAGACGACGCCGCTCGTCATCGGGCATAACCTCGAACCATATGCTCTGGATACCTTCCACCGGGATACACATAGCAAAGTCACTTTAGTCTTCCTGATTTTAAACTCGTTCCACTACACATTGTGCACTTTACATTTCAGCTAAGAGGCAGTGAACATATTTCTTACACCCATAGCTAGGGCTACATATCAAATCACAATAAAGATCAATACCGATCGTATGAACTTCGTAATACCGGCTCGCGAAATTAGTACCTTGGTGCTCAATCCATAGACAAGGATCTGGCCTTAAGTCCTCCCGACTGACCCAACATGAATTCACGGAGATTATATCTCGCCCCTCGACCGGGGAAATCACAAACCATAAGGCAATCATATTACCCGGCGATCGAAGCGTACTCAGACGTGCGGAAGGAGTTTCAAAAATTATATCTCAAGCTGCATCAAGTACGCACGATAAGAATTCCAAGAAATGTGAAGTGTTTTCTAAAGGTTCGCAGCCTCCCGAGGATAAGTACGAGCGTCCCCGTACCGATCCACAAGACTCTACTAACCGGCTCAAGACTCATGAGGCCTAGTAAACCTAGGCTCTGATACCAACTTGTCACAACCCCAAATCCGGTCGTGATGGCGCCCAGCACATTGCTAAGCCAGCCTGACCAATCCATAGCAACCACGAAGCTAGAAGCTCTCTTTAACCCATTTAAGCAAATTAATTCACGAAATAACAACGATACATGTAACGAAAACGGGGAACCAAGTCCCATAATACATCAACTCCCATAGACCAAGGGTCAAGAGTCGTGAGCCTCTACTGAACATGAGTGTATAAAGGTTTACAAGATACCAAGTGCGGAAAGAAAAGTCAATACAAAATCAAGACGGTAAGAAGGAATATCGGGTCCTGCGGACTCTGCAGCTACCTCGTATATCCCACAAACGTAGCCTCGCACAGCTACTGGATCACTGCTGAGAGGTACCTGGATCTGCACACAAGGTGCAGGGAGTAAAATGAGTACTGCCAGACTCAGTGGTAATAAACAAGGGTAAGACAGCGCGGATAAGAAATCCGGAATAAAGCACTATGTAAAGCTGTAATCAAATACCCTGTCACAGAATCGATATCAACTATACCTGTACCAACCAGTACCAGCAAAACAGTATAACAGCTAGCAGATGTAGCTAAATGCAATGCAATTCATGATATGACCGCTACGGCGCGTAACCCGATCCAATTTGGGTACCCGTGCTCACTGTGGGGGTTCAGACTCCGGAGGGGCTCCTACAGCCCAAGCACAATATAGAGATATTCTGCCGGCGTGCGGTCCGATCCAACATATATCTCGGCTGCGGCGCGCGGCCCGATCCACTACTAGTCGGCTAATATGCGGATACGACCTCGCAGGCTCAAAAGTAGTTTTTGAAAACTCTTTTATCATTTTTCGGTTGGAAAACCAGTAATATCAAGTTCTAGAGATTGGAATTAGCATAATAACAAAAATAGTTGCGGACTAGTAGTAAACTAGCATGTCTATATGATAAGACAATGATAACGATCCTCGCGGGATCCAATAAGTGGCTCACGGCCCATAATATACTCAACCGTCCAAGAAGGAGGTTCAACGGCTCGAGAATAGCCAATAATACGGTATCAACAGGTCGGACTAATATATAGTCTCCAGTTCATGATCGACCCCGCACTCTCAAGAGTGTGCGTGTCTCGCCGCTATACAGCGTCACAAAGTGGTATACTGGGGTTTCGAACCCGCTGGTCATCACCCACATCTATTACTCACCTCAATACGGCGCGACGACTACTCCGCAATGCCCTTGCCACGGGAATCAAGCTCCGCACGCGTAAAATCTGATCAAATACAGTAGAAATACAACAAATTAGGCCAATGGGACGACACCCAATCAATACAACTCGATTTACATCAAAATTCCCAAAGTTGTCAAAACCCGACTTTCGGTACGCTTGACGAAAATTACAAAAGTTACATATTCGGAATCCTCATCTCGATACGAGTCTAGGCATATAAAATTTACCAAAATCGGACTCCATTTGCCCACTCAAATCGGTGTTTTTCTTTAATTTAGGCCTAGGGCTCAAACCCACCTTTAATCTTCCATTTACAGAAATTTAACCCATGATTTCATGTTAAAATGATGTAATTAAGCCACAAAACTTACCTCCAACGAATCCCCGATGAATTACCAGCAATTCCCGTGAGTTTCTCTCTCTAGAACTCAAAAATGGCGTTTTTGGGTATTAAACCCGCGACTGGTTCTGTTCTGAACTTAACTTCACTGCCAACCTATTTTCTTCATCGCGTTCGCGACGCCTCTCACGCGAACGCGATGCCTTTTCCTCTTCTTCATCGCGAACGCGTCACTCCTTCACGCGTCGGTGAAGACCATTCTCCCCAGCCCGGACTTTTCCTCTACGTGAACGCGACATGCCTCACGCGTTCGCGATGCCTTGCGAATTCCTTATACGCGAACGCGGCCCAGACCATCGCGAACGCGATGCTTCCCAGCTTCCTCTTACGCGAACGCGACGCCAACCCTCGCGAACGCGATAGTCACCTGATCCCAGCCTAGGCGAACGCGGCATAGCCCTCGCGAACGCGAAGGCCAAAATTTTGCCCAGTGATCTGCAGATTACAGCAGGTCTTTTCTTGCTTCAAAATGCCGGATGATGGTCCGGATTCACCCCGAGGCCCCCGGGACCTCAACGAAAACCACCAACATACCCCAAATCACGATACGAACTTGTTCCAATCATAAAAACACCATCCTAAACATCAAAATCACCAATTACACACGGATTCAAGCCTAAATTTCTTAAAACTTTCCGAATTACACATTCGATCAAAAACCCGACCAAACGACGTCCGAATGACCTGAAATTTTGCAGGCACATCCAAAATCACCTAACGGAGCTACTGCAACTATCGGAATTCCATTCCGACTCCCGGATCAAAATCTCACCTACCGTTCGGATTTCGCCAAAATTCAACCTTAGCCAATTCAAGCCTATTTCTACACCGGGCCTCCAAATTCAATTCCGATCGCTTCCCTAAGTCACAAATCACCTCCCGGAACTAACCGAATCATCAGAATCCGATTCCGAGCCCTCTAACCAAATAGTCAACTCCGGGTTGACTTTCTTTATTCAAGTTTCCTTCACAAAGGCTATATGCCTCATTTTCAATCCAATTTACTCCTAACTCACCCGATAGACTTTAACACTGATATAAAAGCATAAAACATACAATTTCAACATAACGGGGTGGTAATTCCCGTGACGACGGGCCGGGTCGTCACACTCAATCTCTTCAAGAGTGTGCCCCTCAAGAACGCTAAGGGTGCCTTCCACCTTCCCCAAGCGTTGGCCGAAGATCTCCACGGCGTCCATCCCCGTGTTCATCCTCATCACCCACTCTTTACCGAGCGAGGCATCCTCGGGCAGACCTCTACTTCATCCTCGCTTGCCTCAGTGGCAGATGATTCTTGGGATGTAAGCCCTTTGTTTGACACAACCTCGGGTGGCACCTCCTGACTCTTGTTGGTGGCATTCCTCTTTTTTCCACGGCCGCTCTTGCCAGCAGCATCCTGGATGACGTTGGCTTGGGTCTTGGCAGCGTTAATTTCTCTCTAATACAAAGCTTCCTTTAAAAATTCTCTTGTGTTCTTTCTTTCATTCTCTTAGCGATCTTGAGTGTAGTAAGGCTGACTTGGCATAGCAAGAACGTGAGAAAGTTGTGCAAGATCGTGAGTGAGTTGTCAAGTGCCGCACGTGTACTTAGTTAACAACTAAGGACGTGACAACGTGGTATCAGAGTGAAGGTTTCAACTAAGGGAATGGCAAATGACGGAGAAATTAACACTGCCAACACCCAAGCCAACGTCATCCAGGATGCTGCTGGCAAGAGCGGCAGTGGGAAAAAGAGGAATGCCACCAACAAGAGCCAGGAGGTACCACCCGAGGTTGTGTCAAACAAAGGGCTTACATCCTAAGAGTCATCTGCCACTGAGGCGAGCGAGGATGAGGTAGAGGTCCTGCCCGAGGACGTCTTGCTCGGTAAAGAGTGGGTGATGAAGATGAACGCGGGGATGGACGCCGTGGAGAACTTTGGCCAATGCTTGGGGAAGGTGGAAGACACCCTTAGCGTTCTTGAGGGTATTTGATTGATTTTCCCCCATTTCACACTAGGGTTAGTTAAATTTTGTGATTTAGCCATGGTTTTTTATTGGTCAAGTGGCACTAAACATAACATTTGAATTGAACCGAGAAACTGATAAAATATTCATAAACGGCACTTCAAGTTGTCCTCAACGACCAACTTAACACCCCAACCTGATCCATTTACCATTTAGACACTTCAAATGACTATTAAGAGAATGATTGGCTAAGCTTTTAAGCTTGTCAAACTGATTTATAAGCACTTTTTGACTTATCTATGTGTTTGGTAAAATTAAAAGTGTTTATAACTTAATTACTTATAAGCCAAAAATAAGTCAAAAGTCATAAGTTGGTCTCCCCCAACTTATCAAATTTCAGCTTATAAGCACTTTAGGTTTGACCAAAATATTACAATTATATCCCTAAAATACTTCTTTTTAAAATAAGGAAAAGGGTCCAAATATGCCCGTGAACTATAATAGGACACATATGTCCGTCATCAATAGTTTGGCCCAAATATGCCCAAATCGTCCAATAGTTGTGCAAATTTACTCATTTTTAATGGAAACAATATTTTTTCTTTTCATTTTTTAATTAATAAAAATTAAAATATATTTTTATGAAGCAATTTTTCTAAAAGTTTTTTTACTAATATTTTTTTAGTTTTTACAAAAGAACTGAAAAATATTTTTTTTCAGTTTTTAAACAAATATCGCTTTAAAAAAAAACTGAAAAATAATTTCTAAAACAATTGTTTTGTAAAAATTGAAAAAAACAAATATTTTCTTTTTATCAGTTTTTAGTTTTTTTATAAAAACATTTTTTTCCAGTTTTTACCGTTTTAGAAAATTACTTTTTTTTCTAGATTTTACAAAATTCATTATTTAAGAATATAGTTTTTTAGTTTTTTAAAGCGATTTTTTTCGTTTATTCAATTTTTAGTAAAAACAAATTCAGTTTTTTTCTCAGTTTTTACAAAATATTGCTTTAGAAAAATGCTTTTTAAATTTTATTTCGGTTTTTACAAAAATATTATTTTAGAAAATAATTTATCATTTTTCTAAAGAGATACTTTTTCTAAAAAATGGAAAAAAGTATTTTCGGTTTTAGTAAAAAAAAAAACTTTAAAAAAAATATATAAAACATAGAGCTACTATCATTTCTTCATTATAAATTGAGATCTTTTTAATTAATTAAAAAATATTGTTTCCATTAAAAAAAGGCAAATTTGCAAAACTATTAGACGGGTGGACATATTTGGACCAAACTATTAACGACGGACATATTTGTTCTATTTCAAATAGTTCACGGGCATATTTGGACCTTTTCCGTTAAAAAAAAAACTTTTCGTATACCTAGTTCTTCAATTGCTTATTATTAATTTCAGCACTTTTATCCAATTACGTAATTGCATCATTTTTAAATCAGCTTCAGCACTTAAATAATTATCAACTACTCTAAATCAACTAAGACAAACGAGCTCTAATTGTATCAAGTAAACTCCCGAGTGCTGAAGACTCAATGCGTGAGCTACATTTGCAAATGATGTGGCAAATGAGCCAATTAAAAAATAACACGTGTAAATTAGAATAAAAAATTGCCACATAATTAAAAAGAAGAGAATACATTAAAGATTAAATAAAAACCCTCACTAGCACTACCCATCCCCCATCCCCCTTCCCCCTTCTGCCCTCCCCATTCCCCCTTCTGCCCTCCCCATTCCCCCTCCCTTTCATGTTCTTCTTTGCATCAGTCATGTCCTTCATCTCCTTTTCTTAAATCCCTTTCCCCCAGCAAATTAATATTCAAATCGACATGAAATAACAGAGAATAGCCAAAAAGAGAACCCATGAAGAGATCATTAATTGATCTCGCTGGATTATGCAAACTCCATTATTGAAAAATTATTCTCCAAGCAAATGAGTTTGTTTGAATCTTTTTCTACCTCAAACAAAAATCTGAACTAGTGAAGGCTCTAGTTGGATGCCTAAACTTGAACACCTCTTTAAAATTTGTTTCAACACTGTTTGTGATAACTTCTTCAGCCATGGATAACCTTAAAGACCACTAGATTTGATGTCACCTTTTAGTCTATGAATTTTCGAGTTCTTGATTTTTTAATAATTAATAGAGGAGAAAAGAGAACAAATGGAGGGAGAAAAAAAAAGTAATGGAGCCTTCATCGGAATAGCGATCGTAATTATGGTCGGAGTTTTATTTCAACACTGCTTATGAGGAATAAAAATCCTAAATTAATTCGGTAAAAAAGGTTAGAAGAAAATATAATGATATAGTGTAGGACTCACATACAAATTTTAATTTAATTTGTTTTTAAAAAAAGAGAATATTTTATGATAAAAGTCTCACGCGCACAAATAAAATTAAAATAGACGTAACTAGGCATGTCAGCATGAGATATTTACTTGACACACATAGTAGTCAGTTGAAGTGTCTAAATGGTAAATGAACCAGTTAGATTGTTCAGCTGGTCGTTGAAGATAACTTGACGGGGCCGTTTATGTATTTCGACAATCTTTAACTTAAAACCAACACTAAATTGCTTAATCTACATCAACGCATCTTGTATAAATCAACACCAAATTGTTATCCATTATTCCTCTTTTCTTGCTTGTTGATTGCAGGATAGGTGGTTCTGAGTAGTAGGTTTTTTTATGATAAGATGGAAGAAATTGATTGTTAGTATTTTCGAACAAGGGATCGAATGCGCCATCTGTTTGTTAGAATTTGAAGTCGGTGAAGAAGATAAAGAGATTCCATGTATACATAAGATTTATTCAAAATGTATTGTGAAATGGTTGGGAATTAACGAATTGTGTCCGATTTATAGGTATAAAATGCCAATTGAAAGTGCAAAGGATGAAGTTATGTTTCCATTTTATGTTGGTAATTGTAGTTCTTAGTTGTTGTATATAACACAAATTATTTTCATTTTAAAATTATGTATTATCTGATTTAATTTTTTTTTTATTATGTGGCGTTATGGGTTATTATCAAAAATTATTTTTTGCCATAGAAACTTCCCCAACTAAATTTTAAGATTTTTCAAGGATAAAAAGGATCATTTAACACGTTATTCTTTCGTTGAATTTCTTTAAGGAGATGAAATCTTCATAATTGCAAACCTGAAGCACCGAGTCCTTTGAACTTGCTAACATGTCTGAGTTTTTTATCAAGCCAATATAAGACTTGTGTTTAAAATTCTTTTTTTGAATCTCCAGACTCGCCTGTCTCAAATTAGTTTTAAAACATCAAAACAAACATAAATTCATGAACTCCAATTGTTACACATGCGTATGTCACGCTTAGAACGCGTGAAAAACTTATATTTTAAGTAATTAGTACTTGATCGATATTCACTGCTAGTTGATGAAGCAAAAAAAAAAAATAATTTCTAGGGTGGGGGTATGGTTAGCGGTGTGAAATGTAAGGATATGTGCGTCTGAATAGTAGAGGGTGTTGGGTAAGGTGGCAGATGTCGATTGCTTAATTTTGGGTATAAAGCGACTAAATAAAATCGATGTACTAAAGCAATCTTTTAATTAAAGCCTTAAATATTTTAATAAAATGTATATTCGCACAATTACAAAAATAGATTTTTTCTCAAATATTATTTTATACGTTTTGTTAAATTCAAGTTAGTAAGATATTAATTAGCCATATGTTTGTAATAAGTTACCTTGGATCTTGTTGTAGAAATATTTTATTTACTAATATGAAGATTTGAGTATTTTAATTCAAAGTTTTAAAAAATTATACTATTAAAAAGTAGGCATATTTTTCTTTTGTAAAAAAAAAATTATGTACTTTTTTTCTTTCTACAAACTTCAATATATAAGAAAAAATAAACCATAAAATTCACTATACATAATTTTTGGGGCCTTAAATTTTGTAGGCCTAAAGTAAAGATTTTACTAGCCTTCTCCTTGAGCCACCCATGTTCGGTGAAAAACCTTATGCGTTAGAAGAAATGAATGACAATATTGGAGAATCCAACTGAGGGACAGCAGGAGCAATCATCTAGTACTATAGCAGGCCAAACGACTAATGAGAGTAATCCTAGCTATTATAAGCCCCCATGATCATTGTGATAGCATCCTAGGAAGCTCAAATCTATTTAAGGATAAGTATGAAGCTTTGGAATCGCAAAGAGGGTCTTTAACAAGATCTCAAGTTAATAAGTTGCAAAACAAAGTCATTGGACCAATTTCGCACTTAAATGTGCCCAAACTTGCAGCCCATGAAGTCCTACATAAAACCACATCTTAATAGCATAAAAAGGACTTACTTGATGTCCAAGAAAGGTATAATAGGCGTGCTAGATGTTGAGTGCAAGTTGGTGCCAAGTTGCTTGCAAATTTCCTTCAAGATTTTCAAAATTCTATCCAAGATTGGTTTTAGACTTATTTTCATATATTATGGGACTATATTTATTGCTTTCCTAGTTAGTTAAGGTTAATATTTTACTTTTCCTAAGATTGGTGGAAATTACTTTCCAAGATTGACTTGATTTTTGTTTCCTAGAGTTTTACCTTTTTCTATGTTAGTTGGACTCGTTGTCCAAAGTAGTCTAAGACTTTATTTCCTTTTTTTTGAGTAAAATTTCGTGACCCCCTCTATATAAAGGGGTATCTTCTTTGTTTTTAGATAGATTATTCAGATTATTATCAATAAAATTTGTGAGATTTTTCTTGCACTCTTGTGTGGCTACTCTTGGATTTATTCTTCAACCTTCAAGAGTCAACTTAAGGTGGTAAGATTAATCCCTTTTCGAAATCTTAGATCACTTCTAGGTATTCAAGAAAGGTGATAAGTTTAGGCTTATTGTTGTTCTTGTTATTCTAAAGGACCGGGATTTCACAATCTATTTCTTATTTTTTATTCTCTACCAAAGGCGATTAGTTCTCTGTTAGCTAATTGTTGTTGTTATGATTCAACTTCAAGAATTACTTCTTGAATTCAAGAAACTCTTTCTTGAATTCAATCCATCTTTAATTTTTATCTTTTATTTGTTTCTTTATTTTCTTTTAGCTTCTGCACGTTTCTTGTTTTTCTTTAGTAATTCTTGAATCTCTATCGTGTTGTTATCACATTATGTCCTGGAATATTAGAGGACTGAATAAGTCCTATAAATAGCGAGAACTAAAGAAGTTCTTGCTGACAAATAAAGTAGATATGATAGCTTGTTTGGAGACTAGAGTTAAGAAACACAGGTCACAAAATATCCAGAGGAAGATAGGTGTAGAGTGGCAATTCAAAGACAACTATGATTATGCACCTAATGGTAGAATATGGTTACTGTGGAAAGAAGATAATGTCCATGTAACAGTTCTGGAAATCACTGACCAACTGGTTCACTGTCTAGTGAAGGACAAAAATTCGTCATTCACCAGTTACATAACATTTATATACCACCTACACACTGTTCAACATATAATTCCACTATGGAGAAGCTTGAGGAACATGAAATCTAATGGACCTTGGCTCATAATAGGAGACTTCAACAGTGTGCTAAATGTGGATGATAGGGTAAATGAAATTCAAGTTCATCAAGCATAAATGATTGATTTTCAAAACTGTCTTGATGATATTGAAGTGGGAAAAATCACAAAAAAAGGTAGCAGATTTTCATGGAGCAATAAAAGGGATGCTGAAATCAGAATATATAGCCACATAGATTGGAGTTTTGGGAATACTGATTGGTTCAATGCTTATAATGAGGTAGAGGCAATACATATGCTTCTAGGATATGCTCAGATCATACCCCTATCATGATAAATATTGAGGTAATCAAGGTTAAAGTGAAAAGGCCTTATAGATTGCTAACTTCAGTAATGCGACAAAGAGAGTACAAGAAAGTTGTCCAAAACATTTGGAATCAAAATATTCAAGGCTATGCAATGTATTCTAAATGGAGAAAGGTGAAGCTTATTGAGCAACAAACAAGGGATATTCAACAGGACCATTCCTCAATTGATCATAAGCTTATACAATTTAGAGAAACATTGAAGAGATACAAGGAAAACTCAATGATGACTACTTCATAGGCAGCTGATAGAAGAAGAAAGAATGACCTTAGAAAGCATAGAGAAATGGGAAGCAATTTAGGAACAAATTATGAGCCAGAAGTCAAGAGCGACATGGATCCAACTTGGAGATTGCAAGACCAAATATTTCCATGTTTATATGAGGGCCAGATAAGGAAGAAATAAGGTGCGTTGCATCTATAATGAACAACAGAGGAAGATCACTGAGCCAAAACACATTCAGAGAGAAGTCATCCAGTTCTGTCAACAACCATTGGGGACAACAACAAATGAACTACCGGGGATTGATGCCAACATTGCAAGAAATGGTCCTTTTTTAACACTGCATCAGCAACAGCAACTGTTACAAGTAGTAACAACAGAGTAGATCTGTCAGATTGTGAAGAATCTGCCTAATGACAAGGCACCAGGTATGGATAGATATCCTGCTGAGTTCTTTAAGGAATATTGGTTAATTATTGGAAAGGACGTCACAGAAGCAGTACACCAATTCTTTCAAACTGGCAGACTATTAAAAGAATTTAACTGCACAACTGGACATTGATTCCAAAGGTGAAAAATCCTAGCTGTGTGAAAGAGTTTAGGCATTGCCTGTTGCTCAACAATGTACATGAGTATTGCTAAGATACTGATAAGTAGGCTTAAACTAGTTGTGGATTTACTAGTTGGACCTTCTAAGTCTGCCTTCATTGAAGGGAGGAATATTCTTGACAATGTCATAATGGCTCATGAATTGATTAAATGATACTCTAAAAAAGTAGTCTCTCCTAAATGTATTACTCCTATTAAAGTAGACATCAGAAAAGCATATGATTCGGTTGAATGGAGTTTTTGTAAGCAGTACTGTTTGAGTATGGGATACCATACAAAATGGTAGCATTAATCATGGAATGTGAATCTGCAGTCAGCTATACTCTACTACTAAATGGTGGACTAACAGATAAATTTACAGCAAGAAAGGGGCTAAGTCAGGGGGACCCTATGTCCCCATACTTGTTTATACTAGCAACGGAGTACCTAAACAGGTTTCTGAAGACACTAACTCAGAACCCATACTTTAACTTTCATCCTAAATGTGCTAGACTGCAAGTCATACACATCTGCTTTGCAGATGACTTACTGATGTGTTGTAGAGCAGATGAGGTATCTTAATGATGGGAGTTTTTGATCACTTCTCCAAGGTCTCAGGTTTTCAAGCAAAGTTGGAAAAAGCTCATTATATATAGCAGGTGTGCCTATGGAATTCAACTGTTAGCAGGACTTCAGCCATCAACAGGTAGCATCCTATTCATATATTTGGGAGTCCCTTTGTCCTCAAGGAAAATTACTATTCACCAGTGCATGTCATTAGTTGAGAAGATTGTGGAGAGGATAAAAAGCTGGACATCAAAGTTCTTGTCCTATGCTGGGAGACTACAACTCATTAAGAGTGTCTTATTTAAAATACATACAAACTAGGCTCAAGTATTTCTTATTCCAAAGAAAGCTATTAAGCTTGTTAATGGCATATGCGGGAACTATTTGTGGACCTGTAGTCATGAGAATACTCACATAGCTCCTATAGTATGGGAAACATTGTGCAAATCAAAAGCTGTTGGGAGTCTAAATATTATCAACTATGAGAGATGGAACAAAACTGCTATGACTAAACTCCTCTGGGCTATATGACTAAGAAAGATAAGCTGTGGATTAGATGGATACATTGCCACTACATAAAGCAGAATGACATTAATATAATGGAGGTCCAAAGCAGGCTAGTTGACTTGTAAGAAAATTGTTTACAACAAAGAATGGTGGGCTAATGACATACCAACAATTGAATCTTCTGTTTAGAATGAGAGATTCAGCATTCAGAAGGCTTATATTCATGCTACTCCAAGGTAACCCAAAGTCCACTAAAAAGCATTAGTCATGTCAACTGGAATACTACCAAAGCAGCAATTCATCTTATGGATAGCAATACAAAGAAGGCTGGCCACAGTTGACAGACTACCAAAATTGGAAATTCAGGTGACCCATGTTTGTGTACTGTGTGGAGGTGACATAGAAGAGACGCATGATCACTTGTATTTAATCCATATTCACAGAGCTTATGGACAAGAATGCTAGAATGGTTAAGATACCAGAGAAAGGTTGAAAGATGGCAAACTGAGCTGCAGTGGTTTACTACCAATGTAAACAACAAGAATCCAAGGAAAACTTTGTTAGGAGTGATGTTTGCAGCAGTAGTATATCACTTCTGGATGGAGCGAAATGAAAGAAGATTTCAAAACCAGAGCAGAGAGGTCAAAGATATAGCAAAAGACATTGTCATACATGTGCACATAACATGACAGAAGAAATGCAAATGGACACCTATATTGAATACACTAAATAGTTATCCTAGTTGTAATTCATAATAAATAGGATAGGAAAAGACCCATGAGTGTTATGGGATCGTATTAAACAGCCTTGATTGAATAGGTTTTTCTTTATTGATTTCTATCATGAGACATGATATTAGAGTCCAAAGTACAGGTGATGTAAATTGAAAACTAGTTGAAATAAAAATTTCTTTCGACCAAAAAAAAAAAGTAACCTCATGCGTTTTAACGTTGTGATTGCTTCTCTAAACATGTTAAATATGCACATTGTCCACATATGTTTGGTGCTCAATAGAACACTCTTTTGGATATGATATTTGACGGAAAATTCTAGCAAACTTGAAGGGTTATGATGTATTTTGTCTTAATTTATTAGATTATTATTTTTATCATGTTATCACTATTCACTTGTAGAAATTATGTTTCGCATTAGAGATCTTTTGTCAAATTCGTTTTTAGACCAAATCGACGAATACAAGTACATATTTTTCATACACACATTTATCATATTGTGTTTTCTTTATTTAAATTTTAACTACAAAAGTTATTTTAGTGTAAACATCAAATGATGGTAAATTTTACCGTAATTTTAATGTGCAGCTATTCTTGACTAATATACCATGTTGGCTAATTTATATCATGAAATTTAATAGACCTTCTAAATGTCTTAATTATATAATCCTTTTTCAAAAAATATTCTATGAACTCCTTTATAGGTTCAATTTTAGTCCACGAGTTCTACGACTTGCAATATAAATGGCGTCAAAGTCCACAGTTTGCCTGTATTTATTCTGGGATATATGAACAAATAGGATGATTTGAGACCATGTTTATATTTTGTCTCCGTTTTAAAAAGTTTTGCAAGTATAGGTGTGGCGCTGTATTGTACAATTGTTCACAAGTTTTGACGGACAAGCGTAACTTAGTATTATCTTGATTGCACCATTCTTTTTAAATTGTTCACAAGTTCTGCTGAATGATCAAATTTGTGTGATTGTTCAAAGTTAAGACAAAAGGTTATCCAGGAAAATTAAAACAACGGAAAAGGGCCAAACTTATCCATATCGTTTGCTAAATGGATTATAAATACCTTCCGTCCACCTATTCGCTCAAAAAAATACACGAAGTTAATTCTATTAACAAAAATACCCTCGCCACTAACGACATAACTGATGGAGTGTATTTTTGAATGGATAAATGGACGGATGGTATTTATAAACCATTTAACAAACGATATGAATGAGTCTTTCATTTAGTGACGTGTCGATTTTTTTTTTACCTTTTATAGATTCAATATTTATCCTAGAATGTGACAATTTCAAGCTTTTTAGCACATTGGTTTAAATTTTCTTGTGTGCTTGTATTAGTTATATGTAGTTATTTTTTCTTTTCGTGGGTTTTTTGTCTTCTTATGAACAATCCAAAGATTTTCATTACTTGTCCCTTTCGAAGTTTCAATATTTCTCATAGATTTGATTGATATATTTGGAGAATTTTAGCATTTGGGCTCAATTTTTTATTTTCCACATTTTTGTTTTGTTTTAATCCTTGTCTTCTTACTTAACGACCCAAATGTATCTGTTGATTTTCCATTTAAGAGTTTCAACACTTATGTTGAGTTTGATTGGAGAAATTTTACAATCTGGTTTGAATTTCGAGTTATTTGATTTATAGGTTTTATCTATTGTTTAATTAATTTGTTATTGTGTATATGCAATGTCCCAATTGCAGAAGAAGAAACGGAGAGATTAGATAAGTGGAAATGGTTGTGATAGATACTACCCATTTTTGTAAATGGGTCGGATAAGGTAAATGAGTTGAAATAATATCTATTTTTTGTTCCAGTCAAAACTTGCCACATGGCCCAATTAAAAATCACCACGTCATTAAATGAAAAACACATCCCTATCGTTTGCTAAATGGTTTATAAATACCCTCCATCAGTTCTGCCGTTAGTCGCGGGGTATTTTTGTCAATAAAATTAACTTCGTATGTTTTTTTATATTGATAGATGGACGGAGTATTTTTTTAACGGATAGGTGGACAGAGGGTATTTATAAACCATTTAGCAAACGATAGAGATAGTTTTGGCCCTTTTCTGTTAAAACAATGAACATGTCGAACGAGGATTATAGATGCAAACCACTGTCCCAATGATGGTTAGAATGGAAAAGGTGTCAGTTGCGATATTCTTTTTGTAGCTACATTCAACTTGGAGGAAACAGCTTCGGCAAATTAACTCACCTGCTCGAATAAGGGCCAGCAATCGAGTTATTTTGCAGCTAATTACCACGGGGCACTGCACTCCCTTTGCTCTGTCCACGCTACTCAAGTTTATACTATAGCTTCTGCAACCTGGAATATCAGAACCATCTCCTGGATCGTTACAGACGATAACACCAGACTAACGTAAATTTTCTTTAAAACAACCGAGTCAGGTCAGCTTACGTGCATCTAGACTATTGTATTTGGTACCTACTACCTCCCATCAGTACATACGACAACTGAGTAACTTCGTCCACCAAAGATTAGGCAGATTGAAAACATCACCTAACGTTTTTGCCTCTGTTGAGATTTGAATCCTCGTCTTTGTTCACATCTCACTTCATTGACACTAAGCCACATCGTGGGAGGCTTATTCACTTTATATTGAATATATGCAACTATCCATTTTTATACTTTTCAAGATAACTAGCAAGTTAAGAAACAGCAAAGATCAAATTAAACAGATGTAATGGCATCTCCAAGAGTAATGTGCTTCCAATGTAGTGATAGAGAAGTGAATTCTTTAGCAAAAGAAGTGCTGAATTCAGAAATACCATCTTAAGACATTCCAATCTCAATAGAAACCCCATATCAACTGCAGAACTTGCTATAACACCCAGCAAGAAATTATTTTTCCCTCAAAATTTGAAGAGGGAAGGAAAAAGCAATAAAGAAACATACTACAAAAACACTGCTAAAGAATGAAACAAAGAGCACAAGGGCCACCCATAATATTCACAAAATTGAAAGGTGAAGAGTTCCCGGACACAAATTTAACAATCTCAGTAAGTTCTTGTTAATAAAGGTATAATCAAAAGTCCAGACATCAATTCAATAGAAAATGTTGTCACCATTACAACAAGCTGAAGCGACTTACAGATTCAAAAGACAGCGCTGAGCAGTTAAAAACATTTTTTTCTTATCAAACCGTTGAAAAATATGAGCTAAATCTCAGTTTCGTGAGTTGAGCAATTCTGACAAAACAAAATTAAATATGAAGCAAAAGTTGTTTCATTCAGTACTTGACGCACTAGAGGTTCTAGAACACACTTCTAAGTTCAAGAGTATGTTGTGAACATCTTACATCAAGAATAAAATTTAGGAATATATTGAAACATCTCAAGAAAGAAGCATAGCTTAGAAGTCTCAACTTTTCCTTAAATTAAAAAGGCAGCCCGATGCTCAAAGCATCCCACATTTACACAGAATGCGGAGCAGTGTTATCAAAGGCGAAAAGCGAAAAATGGCTCTAAGGTTTGTTGGAGCTTTAAGCGCAAAGCGCAAATAAAGCGTGAGCTTTAATGAAAAAAGGCGCAACTAGAGAAAAAGTAAAAATATGTATCTATAGTCTAAGACTAATAATTATAAGCATGAATAACAAATATATGGTGAAAGAAATTGAAAAAGAATTACGATAAAGTGAAATATCAATTGTTTAATGATGCATTTTCAGGGTTACACTCATTGGCAAGTAAAAGTATGCCTAAGAGCCTTGATGCGATACTAAAGCGCCAACAAAGCGAGGCGAAGCGTTTAACCTGTTTTGAGTCTCGCTTCAGGGCTTAAGCGCGCCTTTGACAACACTGATGCGAAGAAACCCCATGGGGTGTGATGTAGACAACCAACCGTAATGCAAGCATCAATGGCTGCTCGAAATTGTAACTCATAATACTACTAAACTCAATGTGAAGGTCTAGTAACTAAAACTTCAGATAATGAGCAACATTTGTAGTTTGTGAAAAGATTGATACTGTTTGTACCCAGGAAGACATAAAAGTATAGTTAATCTAATGCCAAGCATAAAGCAAACACCACTTAAGTACTACTAACATAATTAAAATGAAAAAGGTAGCAAGAGAAATGATTTTAATATAAACACTACAAATGACTTTTCTATATAATCCATTAGATTTTATTTCAATAAACTTATTGAAGGAAATAGTATATTCTTATGATCTGATCATTAGGACATAGGCCTACTTCAGTATAAAATATGTTTTACAGATAAACATTACTCTTATTTCTTAACCTTTCGATTCTTTTTCGGTCCAGGCACTTCCATTGTACCTACAGAGCATCCGCATCTCCCTCGAAATATAAGAACAGCTCTTCCATTAGGTGGTGCCATCCTTTTAAGCTCAGCTTCCAATTCTCTATGATGATCGCGAGGTAACTCGAATAATCCCTTCTTATTGACTCCATCTTTTGCTGAATTCTTAACACAATCTTCTGTCTCTAATTGTATATCAAATTCAGCAGCTTTCTTAAGTCCACGACAACCTGGTTTCCCACATCTCCTGCCTGTACATACTGTAACTGCCAAAAGAGCTATTCCAGCAAATAAAATACTAAGTCCTAAACAGATGTATACCACTGGAGCTTCTAAAATTTCTTCTTTCACCTCAGAACTGATTGTTCCGAGAATTTCAGGTATTTTATTCACCAAAAGATTAACAGAAGGATACAGCAAAACCCCACAGGCACCAATCACAGCAATCAAAATCATTACATCAATCAAAGCAGAACGAGATTTTTCACAATCAGGGATGCTTAATTGATTCTTGTAATTTGAAATGTACTTTTTCTTTTGAATTTGATTGATTTTCCCCAATTTCAGACTAGGGTCAGTTGAATTCTGTGATTTGGCCATGGTTTTTTCTTGGTCAAGTAGCAGTAAACTGACCATTTGAATTGAATCAAGAAATTGATAAAAATCCAATCTTTAACTTAAACCAACATCAAATTGCTCAATCTAAATCAACCCATCTAGAATAATTCAGTAAAAGAATTATGGGTTTGAAGGATTAATTGTAAAAATTCGATCAGAGTAAAATTCAAGATTGAAATGGGGATGAAAAAGACTGGTTATTTACAGTTCCTGAAAGGGTACGGTGCGGAGAAGGCAAGGAAGATCTTTTAGGAAGTCAAATAGATAGCCATTTTTATCAGTTTGTTTTGTATCACAAAGCGTGTAAGGTTCCTTCGTACGAAAGGGTTCATGTATTGAAGAATTATACACGCTAAGATGTTTCCTCTTTTTTCCTATCTATTTGGGCTATTTTCAGATGGGCCAATTTGTCCCACACGTTACTTTTCTTCTATAAAGCCCAGACTTTTCTTGATTGGATCCATATGCACAATTTTTGAAAAGGTCTTTTTAAGAGATTTTTACCTTCTTGTGCACTATTTTATCTTCTACTCAAGTTTTAATTTAATTATATTGTTATATACATTTTACTAATTATATATAAATAAATTTTAAATCAGTATCCCTTTATATTATGAATTAAATAAGGAATATTAATTAATTAATTATTTTCTTATCCTCTTATATTTGTCTACTCTCTCTCTCTTTGTTTCGCTCTGGCTTCTCTGTTCCTCCCCCTCCTCCTCAAATTTTCTTCATTTGATGTTCTCTATTTTTTAATGCTTTTTTGTTGTATGGAGTTTTAATGAAATTCATCAATTGATTTCAATCGTTTTAACTTAACAATTTTCTTTCATGTTGCACTATTGGTGTTCAAATTGAAATTGTCAATCAATACATTTTGAAGGTATTTGACTCTCCACCATTGACAACCATTAAAAATCTTTATTTGAATTTGAATTTAGGTTTTCAAAAATCACTATTTGTTTGGATTGGGTATTGTTGCAAACAATTGGGAATCTTGTATGAAGTTTATACCTCAATTTTGAGGGTGTTTGATGAAGATTAAACTTGATTTTGGCTTAATTGACAACATAACATACAATATACTTACGAATTTTTAGCAAAGTTGTAGCATAATTGTAGGTAAATTATATTATGTTGTTGTTATATATATTTTTAATTTAAATGTAGTATGAAAGTTGAACAATATTTGTATAATGTATGAATCGTTGCATAAAAGTTGTATTTAAGTTATCAATACAATCTTTATACTTAAAGTTATTGATATGTATTAAAATTGTATTAAGAGAGTAAGTTTTAATTGGAATTTTAAAGAGGAAAAAGCACACACCACAAACAAACTTATATACAAATAAGATACAAAATATATATAAAGACATATTGTATAAATTTTGTATAAAAAATATATTTAAGTTGTATGAAATTTATTTTTATTATGTATAAATTAGATATAAAATATACAAAAGACATATTGTATAAATTTTGTATAAAATTTGTATTTAAGTTGTATGATATTATAGTTGTATTTAACTGGATAGAAATAAATTGTATAATATATAATTACTATGTATAATCAAATAAATTATACAAAAGATATATTATATAAAATTTATATTTAAGTTGTAGATATTGTAATTGGAGTCCGGAACTGAAATAACACCAAAATAAACAAAAAATACCATTTTAAACGTAAAAAAAAAAAAACCTAAATACCCATTTCGCAGTATAAAACTGCGAAATGCACTAACGGCCGTTAAGTGCATTTCGCAGTTTTATACTGCGAAATGCTTTTTTTTTTTTTTTTTTTTTTTTTTTTTTTTTTTTTTTTTTTTTTACTGTTTTTTTTTTTTTTTTTTTTTAATTTCGCATTATTATTTCATGTTATTAAAAAAAAATAGCAAATTTTATCGTTTTCACAATTAACAAATTTTATTTTTGTTGTGTTATTGGTTGCTAATGTTTGAGTTTATTTTCATTTGCAAAATCTTGTACTTTTATCATAATTAAAATATGTCGAAATCTGAGTTATTTTTTTTAAAAAAAAATTATCTAATAAATTATTGCTAGGAAAATTATTTATCTTCTCAAGTATTTTGATGCAAAACTACTTGTAGTTCATAATCTTATGAATGCCGCTTATGTTGCTTTAAATTAATACTAGTCATTTAAAATAAATATGTGAATTAAAAATAACGCTTATTTGATGCAAAACTAGTTGTAGAATTAACCTTTTCATGTTTGCTAAGAAAAAATCTTTATTGTGTTTTGCTAAAATATCTCAGGTCGGACCACGTACTTCTAACACAATAGAGACTTTTTGACGAATAATGAAGTAAAGCTCTTTTCGGAGTATTATTGGTTAGTTGTTGATTGGAGATGTTGAAAGCTTAAATTGCAAGACCATTATTATAGTTTGTAGGAATTTTATGCATTATGTAAATATGATTTTATACAATCAGATCAATTAAAAAATAATTATAAAATTACTCTATTTAATAACATTAATTAATAATATGATAGCTAAAAATAAGCGTTAAATAAGATATTATAACAGAATAAATTATATTTTCATTACATTATGAAGATATATAATTTAAATCCATTACTTATTTATACAAAATAACTTGTTGTTGAAGTTTTTTGATAGTCCATATGTGGGAAGAATAAATTCTAATTTTGATCAACATGAATTTTATATTCTAACTCCTTCCAATACAATATTAAAGTAATATTTTCATAATCAAACGATTGAAGAAATACTACCAGATGAAGAATCTGATATGCATGATTATGTGTTTAGATAAAAAGAAGGATTGTAGATTAATCATACTATAACGACTAAATTAATTTATTTTTACAAAAAATAATTTATTATTTTCTATATGTTGCAAACAATAAATATGTAGTACTTATTAAAGCAATTGAATAATTTGCATTATGATGAGAAGAAGAAAAAAATCTTTTGCAAGTTAATCAACCATAATTTTGTCTTTTTAGAATAAATTAAAAAATATAGAGTACATGCGCAACGCGCGTATACAAAGACTAGTTATGATAAAAGTACAAGATTTTGCAAATGAAAATAAACTCAAATATTAGCAACCAATAACACAACAAAAATAAAATTTGTTAATTGTGAAAACGATAAAATTTGCTATTTTTTTTAATAACATGAAATAATAATGCGAAATTAAAAAAAAAAAAAATGAACAGTAATTCGCAGTATTATACTGCGAATTAAAAAAAAAAAAAAAAAAAAAGCATTTCGCAGTATAAAACTGCGAAATGCACTTAACGACCGTTAGTGCATTTCGCAGTTTTATACTGCGAAATGGGTATTTAGGTTTTTTTTTTTTTTTACGTTTAAAATGGTATTTTTTGTTTATTTTGGTGTTATTTCAGTTCCGGACCCATTGTAATTGTATTTAAGCACACACCATAATTGTATAATTAAGGTTTCAAATCAGACACAACAAATATGTCAATTATGATGAGAAACATCATGCGGAGAAACTAACAAGCGTAAAAAATGTGGTCACAGAAAAACATGGGATGAAAGCATTTACATAGATTCCACCAAAAGTAACTTTTGCAACTCTCAGTCCATATATTTTCCTCAATTCTTGTAACTGTTTTCTCCTCTACTATTTACTGGACTACTTTCACTCTAGGAATATTTAGAAAAGATTAAATAGACAAAAGAAGAAGAAAAGCCAGCTCCTAGAAACCTATTTCAATTTTAAAATATTATCATATTTATCAATAATAAATACCATTTTACAATATTACATCATATAAATATCTTTTATTCTTTATAGTAAAAAATCTAAATATATTCACATCCTACAATTAAGGCACCATATATGCTAACTGTTATTTTTCTCTCTCCCTTTTTATATTTTCTCTCACATAATTACCGCGTATTTGCAAACCCCAATACAATCTCTCTCTCTGTTTGCATACAACCAGACTTTTTTCTCCCACAACCCCTAGTTCATACCCAAATTCTCAATTTTCGACTGAATTTACAGCAACTTTCTGCTCTATTTTGGTCGGATTTGGTGTGATTCCAGGAGCGTCGTGTGTGTGTGTGTTAACTGCTGTGAGGTTCACTACTCTTCAGTTCTGTCACGACCCGGATTTTCCACCATCACGAGTCGTGATGTCGCCTATTATTGGAGCTAGGCAAACCAAATAATTAAACCCTTTGAATAACAATACCACAGTAATAACAATAATAAACCTTTAAATAAAAGCGGAAGTCTTTTATAATATAAACAACTGAAAACCCAAAATGCGGAAGTTTAATATTTCACTATCCAAGACTAGACTCGCTATCTCACGAACAACTAACGAATACTACAAACAAGTCTGAATAGAAAGAAATACAGAGTGTCTGTCTCGATACAATGAAAACAAACAGAAGATAAAGAAAGGGACTCCGGCTTGCGAACGCCAGCTAAGCTACCTCGTAGTCCTTAGACTGAAGTCAGCTCCCACTCAACGTGCTACTACTGTTGTTCAAAAGTTGCCCCGGTACTGTGATCTATGCAAAAAGCACCGAAATAGCATCAGCAAAACCGACCCCATGTGCTGGTAAGTGCCTGGCCTAATCCCGGCAAAGTAGTGACGAGGCTAGACAGGACTACCAAATCAACATGTGCAGTTCAATATATATATATATATATATATATATATATATATATATATATATATATATATATATGCAATAGAAGGCAAGAAATACCGAAAGCTAAATAGTTAAGAGGAGAGGGAAAACATGCTACGTTGGAGTGCAATCTGGATAAAGAAATCGTCCACTTAAAAACATGGCACAACAATAATTAACAAAAACATGATAACCAACAATTGCACGACATCAACCTTTGTGCTTTTACTCTCATCCTCACTCAAGACAATCAAATAAAATGCACGACATCACCCTTCGTGATTTCCCTCACATAACTCGCATTTTATGGTACAGAATGACCCTTCATGCAATTAAAGTCAAATCAGAGCACGAAATGTCCATTCGTGCATAAATAAGCAAACATGGAGCCCTGCTGGAGGCACTCAAACTGCCTACGAAGTGCCTCCTGCTGAGTGACTGGGAGTAACTTCTCCAAAAATAACTCTGTGAATTGATCCCATGTTAAAGCTGGAGACCCTACTCGTCTAGATAGGCAAAAATCTCTCCACCAAGTCTTGGAGAAGTTAGGAGTTTTATTTTAGGAAAGATACTTTGGAGTTATGAAAAATAAAGGATAAAACAATAAAATTTATGGTCAAGCTAATAGTGCTTATAAGTTAAGATTTATAGATTAGGGATGATGAACTTATAATTTTTAATTGATTTTGCCTTACCACTTTGGTATTTACCAAACGTGCAGATAACCAAAAGGTACATAAACGAGATTGATTAGCTTATAATGTTTTACCCAAACACCCTCTAAGTTCAAATTTTATTCTCCATATTGTGACGACCCAAAGGGTCATTACCTGTTTTCTCATTCGTTCCGTGCTTCCGAGGCCTTGAAAATCTTATTTGTTTACTTGCCTCAATTTTCGTGCGCAGTCCGAGTGTGTAACCGGAAAGTTTTTATGTTGAAATATGTGAATTCTGTGAAACATTTAAAGAATTTTGATATTAATATGATTAAAGTTGACTTTGGTCAACATTTTTGGTAAATGGACCCGGACCCGAGATTGAACGGTCCCAGAAGTTCTGTAGAAAAATATGGGACTCAGGCATGTAACCAGAGTTGAATTCCGAGGTCTAGATCCCGAGGAAAGAATTTTTCTGTGAAATTATTTTTCTGAAATTAGTAAGGAAAATAGAAATAAAAATTGATTAAAAGACTGTTATCGGGCTCGTATTTTGGTTCCGACTTCCGAAACAAGTCTTAAATATGTGTTAAGCGCTTTCTGTAAAGTTTGGTCGAAATTGGACGTCATTTGACGTGTTTCGGACTTAAATATCTAAAGTTTGAAGTTTATGAAGTTATAATGAAAAATGATGAATTTGGGGCTTGATTCAATGATTTTGATGTTAGTTTGGCAATTTGATTTGCACGGATAAGTCTGTAGGATGTTTTTGAGGTTGTGTGCATGTTTGGTTTAGAGCCCCAAGGGCTCGAGTGAGTTTTGGATAGGTGCCGAGTTACATTTTGAATTTTGAGAAAAATAGTTGCAAGTCAGGTCTATTGGCATCGCATTTGCGAAGGAATTCTCATAAATGCGAAGAAGGGGAATGCGGGGCCAGATCGCAAATGCGATCAATACTTCACAAATGCGAAGTTTGGGATAATGGTTTGTAGTTGCAAATGCGATCAATACTTCACAAATGCGAAGTCTGGGATAATGGTTTGTAGTCGCAAATGCGATGTCCTTGCTCAAAAATGTGAGATGGCCCTGATCGTAAATGTGATAGAACGTTCGCAAATGCGAACCTAGGCAGCCAGACCTGAGTTCGCAAATGCGATCCCAGATGTCGCAAATTCCAAGCCTGTGTTGTTCGCAAATGCAAACCTATGTTTGCATTTCCCATATCCGAGGCCCAACAAATTTTAAACTTAGTCGAATTTTCATCACTTTTCACCATTCTTTCAAAACCCAAACAATATAGACGATTTTTCAAGAGCAAACTTCATCCCAAATCATTTGTAAGTTGATTTTTATTCAATTTTTTCAATCTTTAACATCATTAAACATGTTTTCCACTTAAAATCAAGGATTTTCATGGGTGAAATCGCGGTTTTTGGGTAGAACCTAAATTTTCTAAGAGTTGGACCTCGATTTAAGGTTCGATATAAAAACAAATTACATATTTGAATTCGTAGGGGAATAGGTAACCGAATTTTGGTTCGAACTCAGGTTTTGACCATGTGGGCTTGGGGGCATTTTCGGAAAAAACTTTGGAAAATCATTTTTATGCATTCAATTTGATTCATGTAGTATTTATTAAAGTAATTGAACAATTTACGATTAGATTCGAGCTAATTGGAGGTGGAACCGCGAGGTAAAGCGATAGTTGAGGATTAAGTGGATTTCAAGGCTTTGAGGTAAGTGTTTGGTTTAACCTTAGCTTGAGGGAATATGAGTTGAGTCTTGTTGCAAATTGCTGTGTGATCGAGTATTATGTATAGGCATGGTGATGATATCTATAGATTGGTATCTAGCATGACTGTGAATCCGTATACTTTGATTATCATGACTTTGTTGTGAACTCCGTATTTATTGGAGGATTTCTATATGTTGTGAATAACATGTGAACGGTGATATGATTATTTGATTCATAGGAGCATTGGCTCGAATTGTGATACGAATATTGAAAGTACATGAAATGACTTGATTTTTTGGATTGGCTCAAAATGGTAGAGTCAATTATAAGATAAGAAAAGTAAGAACGAGAAAGCATTATTGATTATTCCCTTGCCAGGACATTTGGTTGAACTTGTTAGTTTTTTTCCCTTGCCGGGATTTTGTCAAATATTCGCTTATTTTTATGCCCCTTAATCGTGACTGTTGTATGGTAGTTTGACGGTTAAATGATATATTGAGGATTGGGTTGCGCGCCGCAATAATGATATTGAGGATCGGGTTGAACGCTACAACAATAATATATGAGCCTCGAGTTGCGCGCCGCAACAATAATACATGATAAATGATATGGGTCAGGTTGCACGCCGCAACAGAGGCATTTGTGGATCGGGTTGCACATTTGCAATAATGGTAATTATGGACCGGGTGGCACGCCGCAACAGTTATTGATATCATGTGTTTATATTGAGTATTGATTCCTTGTTAGTGTGGATCTAAGATTGTTTAGTTGGTTACTCTGGATTACTGTTACTCTTGTTATCTCCGCATAGCATGTTTCCCCTCCCATATTGTTAGTTGTTTGGTATTTAGTTTCTATTGTATATTTATAACTGCACAGGTTTATGTGGTGTCCAAACTAGCCTCGTCACTACTTCGCTGGGGTTAGACTAGACACTTACCAGCACATGGGGTCGGTTGTGCTGATGCTACACTTCTGTGCATTTTTACATAGGTCCAGATTTTAAGGAGCAGTATCAGCATTAGTACGAGAGTAGAATTTCATTATCACGAGACTGAGGTAGCCTTGCAGGTGTCCGCAGGCCCGACGTCTCTTCTCTATTTTCTCTTTTAGACCGTTGCCTCCTTGTTTTCGAGATAGACAAATTATATGTTTCTTTCAGACCTTTGTATTTATTATATTCTTAGTGGTTCGTGAGTAATGTGTCACAAAATCTTGGGTAGAGGCTATTATTGACTGTTCTGCATTTTGATTCAAAGTTATAAATCAGACTTCGCTATTATTCTTGTTAAATTTCATGTTATAAATCGATGCAATAAATTGTTAAAATAATTGTTTGGTAATGAAACGGTAATGAATTTGGCTTGCCTAGCTACCACGATTTGGTGCCATCACAACTTTGACGGTGGAAAATCCGGGTCGTGACAAGTTAGTATCAGAGCAATAGGTTACATAGGTCTCACAACTCACAGACAAACTTAGTAGAGTCTGAGAGGTCGGTACAGAGACGTGTGTGCTTGGTCCCCAGAGTCTATTGAGTTAGGAAAAATCTCTCATTTGATTCTTTCTTGTCGTGCAATTTGGTTTCTCAATGCTGATTGAATTTCTACACTGTTTTTTCGCAGATGGCGAGAAGACGCGCTTCCTCATCTACCGATCCACAGTCCGAGCCTCAGGCAGCCCCCGCTAGGGGCAGCAGACGTGGCCATACTAGGGGCCGAGGTAGGGGCAGAGCTCAGCCACCAGTAGCAACACCAATGCTTGAGCCTCTGGTTGGCCTTGATGAGGAGGTTCTGGTCCCAGGCCAGATAGTTCTGGTAGGCCCAGCCCAGGTCCCAGAGGGGTTTATTGCTACCCCAGTTCTTCAGGACGCCTTGTTCCGGTTGGTTGGCCTCATGGAGAGTGTCACCCAAGTAGGATTCCTTCCTGCAACACTATGAGCACGTGATTTTTGCTTCCCGAAAACTACTCCAAAAGAAATCAAAAAATAAACAATTTGCCTTTGGGTACAATTTTGAGAATTTTGCTTGACATTTTGGATAATTATTTTTGTCTACGAATGTTTGTCTTGTTTAATTAATGGGAAAATACAAAAAACTACACGTTGCATGCAGATTTAGGATTTAAGTTTGCATTTTGGAATTAGTTAAACCATGTTTTGTTTAAAAGAACGAAAATCACAAAAATATGTATTTTGGCAGTTTTGTCATTTTTATTGTTTAATTGTGTGATTTTATTTTAATTAATGTTGGATCTTGTGTGTTAAATATTGTTAAAGGTTAATTAATATCTTTTAAGATAATTTTGTTTTTACAACTTGTTTTAGGATTTTTGGTAATTGGTAATAAAGGAAAAAAAGGATTTAAAAGAAAAAAAACAAAGAGTGGAAAAAAATGAAGAAAACTCGGTTTAGGCCAGAACTTTAAAATGAAATCAGGCCCAGATCAATACGAAATATGACCCGGTCCAAATGACCTGGTCTCTCATAGGTCTAAACGACACTATTTTGGCACAAATAATTTGAGTCGTTGATGCGTTTCAATCACACGGTCCAGTTTAGTCCCCATAACAAACCAAACGATGTTGTATGGACGTCTCAGATCTGAGCCGTTCCTACCATATTATCCAACGGCCTCAAGTCTTCCCCACAACCCGATCCTTTTAAACCTGGGTCGACCAGTCTCTCAATGAGACCACACGGTGCCGTTTCACTTAAGTGAAAGATCTAGGCCGTTGATCTCGTTTGATCCAATGGCCAAGATCAAACCATCCCCCCACTGTATAAGGTTAATCTCTCACCCCAGTCCCCCAATAAAAACACCCCCTCTCACCCATTCGTGTCTCGCAAAGCTCAGAGACGGACCAGGCGGAACCCTAGCCGCCATGTGACTCCACCGTCTGAAACCTTGCGGCAACAATGCGCCGGTCATAAAAATTACAACCCTAGTGCATCTGACCATCCCCAATCTGAATCCACCACCCTCTTACCTCGAATCAGTCCATAGCTTCTCAAATCTTCATCCCAAGGTTCGAGCCAAACTGAAACCTTCTCCAATCCACTCCAAACTTACACTATGTTACCCTATTCCCCCCTTGTGTTCTGTTCGTGTTATTAGTATCTTTTTAATTTTTTAAATTCTATTGTATTGATTTTTCAATCTCTGTTGATTGATTATGTGCATCTTCTCCTCTTAGACCTTTTATTTGGTCTAGTGTTATGCTGTCCATTGTTAAGTGTGTGTTGAGCTAATATAATCGATTTGAAATGTCGTCGAATAGTTAGTTTCATAAGTTCCCTATTTTGTCCAAAGTCATTGCAATCACCTTGTTAGTCTGTTTAATCTGTGTTTTGTTGTTAATTGTATCTATCGTGATCTGTGTGATCGATTGAATTCTTGTCGTCAATTATTTTCTCATGTTAGAATTCTAGAATAACATGGCAATAATTAGGTTCATGCCAGTAGCTTCACTTCCTCATGTTCTAATTTTGTGATTAAGAAGAAGCCTGCTAATTGCTTGAACATGTAATTGATCTTCAATTCTGCTTGCATTATCAACTCATTCCATCAGATTGATACCCCTCTTTTTGATTTGATCTAGTCTCCTGCATTGAATCTGTGTGAATCTGGTACTAGGATATTGGTTTATAGCTGTAATATTTGAATGACCAATTAGGAGATAGTTAGAAATCAGTCTTGGTCAATTGTTGGGTTTGAACTTATATAGGTTTAATAACAGGCTAATAGGCTAAGGGTAATACAATAATTTTCAAGGGTTTATGGGTCGTAGCTTGGGGATTTTACAGGCCCGCAAGTAGTTTGAACTTAAGGGTCTATCATTATATTAAAAGCAATGAGGAACAAGGAATAAGAGCATGTGGAGTTAATAGGAATACTTTAATCAATCCATGACTCTTGATTGAAACACTAGGGAACCAAGAGTGGGGAACATGAATTAAAACAAGAGCAAGGCATTAGGAGTGGGGACTGAGAGGGTATTGGCAGAATTAAGGTCTGATTGTTTCTAGGCAGAATTAGCATGCCTGCTTTGGGCTATAAATATGATCATTTAGGACTACGAGTAGGGGGATTTTGGACACTGAAAAAAGTCCAGAGTTTAAGAGAGCAATATAGGCTGGATTCTAGACATTAGATATTCAGTTAGTAAAAGAGTGAAATTTGGCTGGATTTTCTAACAACAATTCAGAGATAAAAGTTTAAGCAGGCTGTTTTCTTATAGTTATTTTTCCGAGAGTCTGGGATGAATTTTTACGCTAAAAGTTCAAGAAGTTTGAGAGTTTTTATGTTTTGGTGTTAAAGAACAGAGAATCAGAACTGTTCTACTGCATCTCTTGCATCTCGCTCCCTTCTGTTTTTGCCTCTGATTGCACTTTGGTTTGTTGGGTTTCAAGTGGTATTTCCTGTGTTGTGCTATTGGATTAGTTGTTACTGTTTCATTGGGTTCTGATGGATTTTTTGTTGGTTTTTAAATCTGTCCTTGGGTTTTCTGTTTGCTGGTTATAACTGGTTGCTAATGGTTGTTGCTGAGTGTTGTTGTTGTACGCTACTGCATTTCTACTGATCTTTCTCTTCTTTTGCTTCCCATATCAGGTACACAACTGATACACTGGCTATTATAAGTTGAAACATGGAGCATGAATACATATGAAAGAGAGGAAGTTTGAAATCTTTAATTAGTTTTAACCTTCTTCTTCACTGATTATAGTTAGAACATTTCATATACTACAATTATGTAAATTTCTACCCCCTTTTGTGTAACTGGACAGTTTTGTACTAATGTAATAAATAATGTTCTGTTTTAGATGAGTTATTAGGTAGTGTACGTTCAAATGAATGACAAGTATAATTAGGCTAGTAGACCTCAAATTATCAGGGCAATCTAATTTCAGCATGCAAATGGTTTGAATTTAGGATTTAAACAAGACCTCTAAGTTACCCCATTCCAATCGATTGCTACAACTTGTAGTTGTTTGTTTAAATAAATATCATCATTTTTGCATTTCAGCTTTGCAAAACTGTGAACATGTGTAGAATAAATTAACTAGGCCCAATATTGGAATAAGATGGCCCAGGTCCCATTTAATACTGCACACGTTGGACATGGGCCCATGTTGGCAAACGGACTGCCCATTTTGCACCTTTTTCGACTATAACAATTCTTAAGCATGTAATATAACTAGGACCCTATTTTTTTCCTTTTATTTTTAGACACGAACTTAATAGAAAAACGTAGTCACTATAGGATGATCCTTTTAAAATAAATGAGACGAGCCTCGCCAAATTGAACACACAAGTTGCGGGGCCCTCAATAATTAGATATAATATTTGCATAGACTTTGGGATCGGCCTCTTAGTGAACTTCACGCCCTTTTCTCCAAAATAACAATGCGTTAGTCTCTTTAGGCGCACACTTTAAATAACTTTACCTTCTTGAACTCGGGTGCGTATTTATGTGACCCAAATTTAAATCTCAACGTAGTCGAAATATATCGAGAACTACGGGTACATTGATTGTGATGTGGTTCAAGATACATTTTCACAACGTTGCAATTCTTTGTTAAAATAATAATAATAATAATAATAATAATAATAATAATAATAATAATAATAATAATAATAATAATAATAATAATAATAATAATAAAAGCGGTAAAAGAGTTATAACTTGCATATAAGTGCATCTTTGTTAAAACCAGATAAATATGACGAATATGACAGTTGAGCGACCGTGCTAAAACCACAGAACTCAGGAATGCCTAACACCTTCTCCCAGGTTAACATAATTCCTTATCTAAATTTCTGATGCACAGACTGTAATACAGAGTCATTTTTTCCTCGATTTGGGATTCAACCGGTGACTTGGGACACCATTAATCTCCCATGTTGCGACTCTAAATCTTAAAAAATAAAATCTTTTTCCGATTATCCTTTAATTGAAAAAACTCCCTACACCCCTCTACGACGTGCGAGCCGAAAAAGGAGGTGTGACAGCTCTGGCTACTCTGCTGGGGAAGCAAAAACCAAGAACCGCTGGTTCAGGGTTAGAAATTCGAGCATGGAATAATTGTTGTATTTGGCTTATTTATTATCTGATCTTTATTATATGTTGACTTAAATGTGCTAAATATTTCTTTTACCGCTTTGATAATTTTGAACTGTGTATATAAACTATCTTCTCCCGCACCCGCTCTGAGTCTTCTTGAAAATAGAGTTGGGCATTTGATTGATATAGCCCACTTTCTTTGAGATAGCCGAGGTGCCTAGCACCTGGTGAAGGATTTTAGTCACACATATTTTAGGCGGGGAGCACCACCAGTTAAGCCGGAAAGCAATGCTATCGGTACACTGACCCTCCCCGGCTCGAGTTGTCCGCTCGAGTATGCCAGTCTAGATACTTTCTCCAATAAGATGTTAACTTAGAATAACAAAGCCTCATGCCGGATCCCTAGTAGGAACATTTGTTTGCATCACGTACATTTGACTTTGGTGAATCAACACAGGGGTTGAGTCTTTTTAGGATAGGTGTACCTGAAATAAAAAGACTATCTTGATGCATCCTGATTGTGCATTTATTTGTTTCGGACTTGCATGCTGACTGACTTTTTGATTATTTAGAAGAAATTGATGAAAAAAAAGAAATAACAGTGTATATGGTTAAGAGAATTAATCACCCGTTTTGAAAATACCAACGCCCAGATATGTAACGACCCGGCCGGTCGTTTTAGAAAAAATTATGCTCCAATCCCCAATTTAACTATTTCCCTAAGTTCATTTCGGCTATTGTGGTTTGCCGGGAGAGTCAGTTCTGAAATTTGGAGTATTTTGGGACACTTAGTCCCTAAATGAGAGCTTTAAAGTTAGAAAATGGTCCGTAACCGGAGCAGTATTAAGAAGGCATCGGGACGGAAATTCGATGGTTCCATTAGCTCCGTTAGGTGATTTCGGGGTTGGGAGCGTGTTCGAAATGTATTTTGGAGGTCCGTAGCTCAATTAGGCTTGAAATGCCGAAGTTTGAAATTTTGGCGAATCCGAACGATAGGTGAGATTTTGATCCGGGGGTCGGAATGGAATTCTGACAATTTTTGTAGCTTCGTTATGTGATTTTGGATATGTCCGCAAATTTTTAGGTCATTCGGACGTCGTTTGGTCGGGTTTTAGATCGAATGTGCAATTCGGAAAGTTTAAAGAAATTTAGTCTTGAATTCGATGTGAATTATGGGTTTTGATGTTGTTAGGCGTGTTTTTATGATTGGAACAAGTTCGAATAAGGTATTAGGATGTGTTGGTGTGTTTGGGTGAGGTACCGGGGGCCTCGGGGTGATTTCGGATGATTAAACGGGAGAAAACATGGAAATTGAAGGTTTCGGAATTCTGCCTCTGTTGTTTTCGCTCCTGCGGAAATGGAACCGCAGAGGCGAGTCCGCCGAAGCAGAAATTAGAACGCGGAAGCAGACTGAAGCGCAGGGGCGGTCTCTTGTCCTCAAAAGCGGCATCGCGGGTGCGAGAATGGGACCGCAGGAGCGGTCAGGAGATGGATTGGGGAGTTCCGCAGAAGTGGTTGAGTCTTCGCTTGAGCGAGTCCGCAGAAGCGGACTCGTATTCGTAGGTGCGGAAATATCCGCAGGAGCGGACTGTTGTCCGCAGAAGCGGCCTCGCGGAAGCGACCCTGGGCTCGCAGAAGCGGATTGGGCCAGCAAGGCCTGGTGTTTTGTAGAAGCGACAAAATATCGCCGAAGCGGATCCGTAGAAGCGGAAAATTATCCGCAGAAGCGGAAATCGGCCTGGGTTTAATGAGCAGTAAGGGTTAAAATTTC